>VZTG01001558.1:830269-902692 GCA_013397845.1 Melanocharis versteri
CAAAAACACAAAAACTTGAATTTTCACTAAATATTGGAGTGATATTTGATCCACATTTTGTATTTTCACACCTTATTTTATGAAAGCCAAAGAACTGAAAAAGTGAAACATTTAGTTTGAACCCCTGAATTGTTCCACAAACCAGTGTGACATTTGCAAATGGGGATTTAGATAAATCAGCCCTAAAGAAGGTTAGCAAGCTTTGATACATCACAGTGTTTTCTAAAGCATGTCATCTAAAGTGGCAATAATCCACAATTCTTCTCTCTAGGAATCAAGAGACAATACCTGAAAATAGAAGATAACACTACTTAAAACCTTTGGGATGATAGCCATAGGGCAAGGAAGAGGAATATTCCAGTTTGCTTTTCTTAGAGGGACTTGCAACCCCACTTGAAAAGGTCTCAGCTTTTTGGTCTTGCCCCAGATACAGCTAATGGAGTGATTATTAGGAGTACCTAATAATGCTATTAACACCCTGTAGAGCAGATCAATTAACACTCACAGTCATAGTAGATCTTAAAAAGCCTTAAGATAATTCAGAACAGAATGGGACAAGTAATTTGAGCACTAGGAAGAAAAAAATCATAATCAGGAACCCATGTAATAATTTTTTACATTTGTTAACAAACTAAAACAGAAGGATCAGTCCCTCAGAGCAGATAAGACAAGGGAAATGAGTAAAAACACATGCAGTTTTAAATGTCATTATGCCCAGAAACAAAACAGCTCATGAAAGTGTTCAGAAAACATTTAATACATAGAACACTCTTGGAGACAGCACTCTGGCTACTTGACAAGACTGTATGTCAGAGCAGGTTAAATGTAACTGGTGGAGGTAGCCTGAGGAGAAATATCAAGATTTCCTACAAAGGCACTGATATTGGAAAGAATGCTTAACCAAAACCAGGGAGCAAATAGAATCCTCTTGGGATAGCTGGAGAATTCAGCCTAATCTTCAAGAAACACAGGCAGAGCTCTACCTGGGAAAATAAGATTTGGCATGCACCTCACCAAACAGAATTACTTCTCCAGGCGTAAAATTGCATGTAGAGAAACAAACAGGGACAGGTTAATATACCCTGCCATGATGTTGGCTACGCTTGGCTGTCTTTGCTAGCAGTGGCCAGTTCCCCCTGGCTGGAACAGCTGGTATCTACCCTGTTGACTCACGGTTTCAAACACACAGGCCATATACCTTTGAGAGAGCACAGATTTAGACTCAGTTCCTACTCCATACACATTAGAGTGTTTTAGGTGCGTTTGCTCTAATGGTTAGACACAAAACCTCTCCCCAAACATCAAACTGATATCTATTTGCATGGAAAAAGAACAAACAAAAACGAGCAGGCTAAATTTTTCAACAGCTGCTCAAATGGTGAGGATAACAATAGTGAGCAGAGAGTAAGTTTGGAAACATCAAATGAGGTGATGATTTATTAAACTGAGGAATGCATGGGTGACATATGGGTATAGCACTTCACAATTAAGGCATCTCATGTTGCTAGCCAGGCCATTTTCAGCATTTTGTAAGGTGATGTACCTGAAAGGCTCTGCAAGTAATCTGCCGTGCGAAGAAGCCCTCTTAAAAGTGTCTGATTTCTTGATTATGACTTTTTTTTTACCTGTTCAGCTGTAACAGTTCACTGTACCACAGCAATAATCCAGCAAACATTTTGCAGGTGACAGGCCCAAAGTCATGAGGCCTTTTAGCAATGAATTTTTATCTGAAAATACATTAAAGTGAGTTCCAGTGTTATTAATACCCCAAGAGCCTGAAATTGTGTTGCCAATAAAATAGTAATGCAACCTTGGTACCAGGGGACAAACTCGGTGATGGAAATGTAAATTCATTGTAACTCACATTCAAGCCTCAGTCTGCTGAGTCAAGTAGTAGTGCTAAATTTTACATTAAAACTGTTCTGATTGGAAGTGTCTGCTTATTTCACAGTTGGCAATTTATCACTATCTATGTGAACTGAATATGAATCAGTGTCACATAGGGAAGGGGATCTATATCACCTTATTTTTAATTGGATTGCTATACACAAATCTGAACTTGTACCTAGGTATGGGAGAAAGTACATAAATGCACTAAAATTAAATAAATGCAAAGTTCATACCTATTCTACTCAAAAAAAGGTGTAGCTCAGGCAATTAAAAAAATATAAAAACACAGATAAATAATCAAGGCAAGCACTAATACAGCCATTTATAGTCCACTTGAGGACACGATGATAAAGAGAATTAAGTCAAGGAACAGAAGCTACAAGAAGTGGAGTATTAAAAGACAGAAACAAAATCAAATTAAACAAAAAAAATCCAAAAATAAAAACAAAACCACCACCAACAAAAAACACTCCTGGATTTTAAACAGTACATTAAGCAACTTAGCCAGCAATATAAAATAAATATGTAGTAGTGAATGCTTAACACTGCACGTAGCTATTTGTACTGCTACTTTATATGAACTGGTATAAGCAGTCCGGAGTCTGACTGCTTTCCTTCACAAAGAAAATCTCATGAGACAGCTTTAAAGAACAAAGCACAGATTTGCTTAAGCAGCTCCTAGACTATTTCAGGTTTCATGCCTCAATTCGGTTATTTTCTTTGCTTGCAACAAAACCAGAAACCAAATCAAACCTAAAAATTTTGTTGCATGGCTACTTCTCTCATTGTCTGAACCCACCCATTCCACTTTGTGGGGTCTATTTCAATGTTTAATTGTTCTCACAGGGAAAAAAAATGTCTTATATACAGACAGAATTATCCCTGAAGCAACCTATGCCTGCTGCCTCTTGTCCTGTCATCCCGTACTCTTGCGAAGTACCTCCATCTTCTCCATCACTACCTTGTAGGTAGTGTGAGGATACAACTATGTTCCACCTCAGTGGCCCTCCACTAGACTCTCTCCAATTGTATCTCTACAGCTGGAGGGGACCAAAGCTGGACACGGTTTTCTCTGTGGGGTTCCAGGAAGCGCCAGGTGGAGGGGGACCATCACATCCCTCAATCTCCTGCGTGCCCTGCTGCTGAAGGACTGGATGGTGATGGCCTGCCAGCCTCAGGGTGGCTCTTGTGCATCTCACTGTCCCCCAGGACCCCAGGGCTGCACAGCCCTTGCTGAGGCAGTCAGTGCCCACCTAGATTGCTGCTCAGGATTATTCCATCCCCAGTATATATATATCTTTACATTTATCTTTGTTAAGCCTTATGCAAGTCCCCAGTTTAAACCTGTGCCCTTTTTCTTAATATAAGACTAAATTAATTCATGTTAGATATGTCCAAGCCCGTCACCTGGTTCAGAGAAATAAAGGTTGACATTATAGTAAAAGTGCTCGCCTGTTTCTCAAGTATCACAGAATTCTGTCTTTTCCCTGCTCCTCACGACAGGTCAGCCAAGTCACAGCGGGTTATGTACAACACTTTCATGCCTCAGGCTGAGCACCTCTGAGGTGCAGCTTATTGAAACCTAGCGTGTGATAACAGAAACCATTGCCCTTTGAAGGCATCCAGCATACACATATGGTAGAGCTCAAACTTTCATCCACCATCAGAAGCTAAACAGGATTTTCTCTGAGAACAAAGGAGCCTGGAGATTAACAAAAACAAGACTTTTTTTGACTTTTATCCTTTTTAATATTGTAAGAATAGAACAAGAAATCTGCCCTCCACACAATCCAAATGTGAACAAGGACTATAGTTAAGTCTTTTTTTCACTGCTCCCTTGCAGTTCAACTTTCCACATGAGTGATGAAATAAAACAAAAGCATCACTGCAGGGAACAGCTGCACTTTTCTACTCATTTCCTTCGTGCCCCTCTCCCTCCCAACCAAGTTTGAGATTGATTCCCTCAATTAGAGAAGCTACTGACCTTGTCAGGGTAAAAGTACTTTTACCAGTTTTCAGTTTTTCCATTTGAAAGGCATAAGAAATCCTTTTCATAGAGTGTAGGTAAGTGGAGGAATTAGTTGTGGCAGGACATCATGGATGCTGAAACTGCAGAAGAGAAGTCAATAAAACACACAGACACAAAGCCTCTTGAAATATTTTTATTTCAGTGCTGGGAGACAAAGCAGTAAAAAATGTCCTTGTTCTTTCATTCTGCTCTAGCAATTCTCATCTGTCCACTTTCAGAGATAAGGTTCTGAGCTGAATGATTGCTTCTTCTGGTTTATCAGTGGCCTCCCCTATGTTTTTATGGTTTCATTTTGCTGATACAGAATAGAAACAGACAAACTGCAGCTTACAAAGGTGTACATACATACTTCCTGTAGTTGTATCCAAAAGGCTAAGGACAGACAGGGATTTCCTTCAGTAGTCAAGCAAGGTCCAAACCCTGCAAATGGAGGCCACATCAACAGACATTCTCTATGTTCGTTCACTAAATCTAACAAAGTATTCAAATACAGGTTGAATTCAAATGTGGTTATCAGGTTTGTAGTTTAGGACTTGGAAAGAACATAGTAAGTTCTTTTAATATCATGCACTTTTGTTCAACTTACTTCAGAAATGGCTTAGAGTAAAAACATGTCAATATTATTACCATTAAGAGCATCTCTTTCACTCTGACATGCTAACCCTTGCAATTAATACAGAATGCCAGTACGCTACAGCTCTAGGTCTTTGGCAAATTGCTAATTTCAGAATCAGGTCCTACAAAAATTGTGACAGTTAACTGATTATGTTAACTCTTTCAAGATGATTTCTTTAGTCTGAATTGAAATGAGGCATTTGCCTACGTTATCTAGATACTTGCTGAGTGTAGGACAGAATCCTAGCATTTTTGTCTCTCCTGTTTGTAACAATTTGTTTTATGAATGCACCAATAGAGAAATTGAGGCAATATCTCAAGAGCTTCATATTTTATTTTCCTTTTATGATAGATGGAGCTCCATAGGGAGATTATTTTTTTTCGATGTGATGTAAGATTAACAAAGGCCTTTCCCATTCAAGAGAAAAAATATAAAAGAATAGCATTGATTTGAAATTGTGCCTAGTGCAGATGGTGATCATGCTGACATAACTGCTTTAGAGTCATGGAATAAATTGCAGTCTTAGGATGTAATGCTTGATCAAAATTAAATTGATATTCAGAGGCTGGATTTCACTAACAGTTGTAGCTCCCAGAATACTCGTTAAAATTCAAACATTGTCTTAAAGATTTTCCTAACTGTTTTGAACAAAGTAGTATCTCAAAAATGTAAAGCAGTCACAAATACTTTTCATGGCAGAATATCAAATCTAGCATAATCTTCAAGTGAACCTTGCAAAGTAGTTCAAATTTTAGAGAGCAAATTGACACATGAAAACATCTAGTTTCTAAGTTTAAAAAGTTCAATTTATCATATGATACTGCAAATTTATCATATTAAATTATTTGCAAATAAAAAGTCCAGGAGACTACATAAAGCAGATGCAGACAGTTCTGTGCTTTATTTTAGAATCTGTATTATCCTGGTCTAGATTTTAAAACCAGACACATTGTTGATTCCATCATTCAGTCAAAAGCAGAAGCTGCAGAATTTTCCTTCAAATGATAGGATCATAGAATCAGTTAGGTTGGAAAATACCTTTGGGATCATCAAGTCAAACTGTAAACTTCAAACTGCCAAGTCTACCACTAAACCATGTCCTTAAGCACCACATCTACATGTCTTTTAAATATCAACAGGGATGGTGATTCCACTACTTCCCTGTGCAGCCTGTTTCAGTGCTTGACAACCGTATGCATGAAGAAAGTGTTCCTAATATCCAATCTAAACCTCTCCTGGCATAACTTGAGGGCATTTCCTTTGAACAGGGACTGACCCCAAATTCAGTACAACCTCCTTGCAGGTATTTGTAGAAAGCAATACAGTCCCTCCTGAGCCTCCTTTCCTTCAGGTTAAATAACCCCTGCTCCCTCAGCTGCTCCTCGCAGGACTTGTGCTCCAGACCCTTCCCCAGCTCCACTGCCCTCCTCTGGCCTCACTCCAGCACCTCAATGTCTTTCTTGGAATGAGGGGCCCAGAGCTGGACACAGCACTCGAGGTGTGGCCTCAGCAGTGCCCAGTCCAGGGGGACAATCCCTGCCCTGCTCCTGCTGGCCACACTATTGCTGATCCAGGCCAGGATGCCATTGGCCTTCTTGGCCACCTGGGCACACCCTGGCTCATGTTCAGCTGCTGTCACCAGCACCCCCAGGTCCTTTCCAGCCACTCTGCCCCAGCCTGTGGCACTGCCTGGGGTTGTTGTGACCCAAGGGCAGGATCCAGCACTGGGCCTTGTTGAACCTCACACCATCGGCCTCAGCCCATCGATCCAGCCTGTCCAGATCCCTCTGCAGAGCCTTCCTACCCTCCAGCAGATCAACACTCCCACCCAGCTTGGTGTCATCTGCAAAGTGACTGAGGGTGCACTTGATCCAGATGATTGATTAAGATATTAGATATGACTGGCCCCAATACTGAGCTCTGGAGAGCCCCACTCATGACCAGCCACCAGCTGGTTGTAACTCCACTCCCTGCCACTCTCTGTGCCTGGCAATGCAGGCAGATTTTACCGAGTAAAGAGCACACCTGTCCAAGCCATGAGCAGCCAGTTTTGTCTGGGTGAATGCTGTGGGACACAGTGTCAAAGGCTTTACTGAAGTCCAGGCAGACAACATCCACAGCCTTTCCCTCACACACCAAGCCGGTTGCCCTGTCATAAAGGGAGATCAGGTTGGTCAGGTAGGACCTGCCCTTCATAAACCCATCTGGCTGCATCTGATCCCCTGGTTGTCCTGTACATACCATGTGATGGCACTCAAGGTGATCTGCTACATAACCATAAATTCTCATCCATTCAGCTTCTCACTGGACACAATAGAAATGGGGTAGCAGTGGAACATTTTCTTCTGCTATAATTCCCCTTTATTTTTTCCTCACCTCAGTTCATTATATTTCCCCAGGAACCACATTTCTCCCTGCAAATAAGTAAGTACTATTTCATCAGTACAAAACAGCTATTTTTAAAATGATGATTGTTCAGCTATAAAAGGTTCTGCTTAATTCATATAAATTATATATGTAAATTTAAGCCTAAATAAAAACCATGTTCCAATGCTACATATATATTCTCTTTCTAAATAGGATAATCGGTGTCAGATATATAGGATAATAATAAAGTTTTATAGGTAATATACTTATTTAATACTTCATTCAAATCCTCATTACATAAGAGTTAAAGTAATTACAGGAATCCTTATTATCTCTCCTTCTTCCATCCTTATTTTCCTATTTGCTTTCCTAGTGCACAACTATGTTTTAGGCAAGTAATTTCATGGACTTATGCACAGATCCTTTTTCCTGAAAGGTACAGTTAATTTAGAACATCCCCCCAAGGCATGTTTGCAGTTACAATCATCCCTTTTATTGTGCATTTGCTTGCATTGACAAAAGACAGTCTCTTCTTTTATTCTGCCTCCCAGGCACCTAACTTTGTTATGCTCCTCCAGTTCTTCATAGCCTTCTCTCTCCAATAGTCACAAGTGATTTTATATCATCTAATCAAATGAGCTAAATGCTATCAAAACATTCTGAAGAGGGGGAGAGAAACAGATTTTTTTCTGATTTTTTTAATAATTATATAGAGCTGGTTAGTATGAAAAAATATGTACTTTATCTCTACCACATTTTTGCATAGTAATTTAATACTACAGATAGCTGAATAGATCTTTACAGTCCTGTCTTATTTTGGATATTTTTTCCTAGTTCAGATATTAGAGCTTCCTATTCATTTGAGGTTTAACAGCAGTGGAGTTTCCAGGCACCTTGGCTTTGTTCCACTGCCATCACCATCATCCCGTGGTTCTGAGCACCACAGGGTGTCAGGGATGAACCAGCTGCACTCCCCTACATACAGAAAAAGTATCAAGTAAAAAGAGTAAAAATATAATCAACTGCTTGTTTACTGTGATAGTTACCCATTTATAAATTGAGCCTGTCACTTCAGAAACATAGGGCAGAGTAACAAACAGTGAGCACCAACAAGAGAGATAGCAGGCTGCACAAGGCTGCTGAAGAGAGCTTTGTTAACAGTGACAGCTACAAGGGCAAACACATGTCTTTACTGCTCTTAAATAGTTCGGTCTTTACAGCACAAGATACAGGGACTGGTGTTACATTTCTGCAATGAGTAGCTTGTCACATACACATTAACTTCCCAGAAGTAATTACTGATTTTTTTAAGCTGTGGGTATGCCTGCCCACAAAATAGTGGTGATGGTTTGTTCAGATCGTAATGAACTGGTACAGAAAACTGCATCAGTTTATTTCGAAAAAAAACAAACCAACAACCACAATAAAACCAAATAAACCCAACATTATAAATAAATTCAAACAGAAAAGAAGGATTAAAAGAAAGGTCTCAGAAATTCCTATACCTAGGAAAATGCTTAGACATGTAATCACACTTATCTTTGTGCTAGGACAAAAGAAACAACAGGCATTCATCCCATGATCATATTGGAAAATACGTAAATTACAACAAAAATTCACAGCTGTCCAAAATGATCAGAAGACTTAATGTACAAAATACATATAAAATATGTACTTTATATATATACTTCTGCTACTTTTACTCCTAATACACAATTATGTTGCCCAGCAAGCCCTGAGACTGTCTGATGTCTTCAGCTTCCTTTTAAGTTTTGAACATTTTATGACATCTCATGTTTATCAGTTGTTAACAAGCAGCAGACAGTGGGCAGAACTTTCAGGTTTCATTTCAGGTGTCATCCTGCAGGTGAATCAGAATAAGTTTTTAGGCAACTTATCTTCTTGAATAGCTAAAAATCCATACCTTATTTTGCCATTAGGAATGTCTTCTCGTTCTTAAGACTTAGGGACAGTTCATGTACTTGGCACTGGTGAGGCCACACCTGGAGTTCTGTGTCCAGTTCTGGGCCCCTCAATTTAGGAAGGACATTGAGATGCTTGAATGTTTCCAGAGGAGGGCAACAAGGCTGGTGAGGGGCTTGGAACACAAGCCCTGTGAGGAACAACTGGAGCTGGGGGTGTTTATCCTGGAGAAAAGGAGACTCAGAGGTGACCTTATCACTCTCTACAACTACCTGAAAGGAGGCTGTAGCCAGGTGGGGTTGGTCTCTTCTCCCAGGCAACCACTGATAGAACAAGAGGACACAGTCTTAATCTGTGCCAGGAGAAGTTTAGGTTAGACATCAGGAAAAAATTCTTCACTGAAAGAGTGACTGGGCACTGGAATCATCTGCCCAGGGAGGTGGTGGAGTCACCGTCACTGGATATGTTAAAAAAAGACTGGACGTGGCACTCAGTGCTATGGTTTTGTTGATGAGGAGGTGTTAGGTCATAGGTTGGACTTAATGATCTCAAAGGTCTTTTCCAACCTGGTTCATTCTGTGATTCTGTGATTCTGTGATGTGGCTTTTGTTGGTTGTTTTTCTTCTGCTTACCATGTTTACACATATTTGGTGCTTTACTCGATTTAAAAGAACACAGACAATATCGAGTATTAAAGAGCTCTCTCTTCAGTCAAAAAGATGTTCTTATGCAAAAACTTCATCATTTCAGAGGAGACTGGTAGAGGGCAAATAAAGCAAGTTTAGAGACACTGTAAATTACATTGTCTTAGGCTGTCATACCACAAATATTGGTTGAATTACTCACAGAAAAGGAGAGTTACTACAGATTCTGGAAAAGATCGAAGCATTTTTAGCCCATAAATCATAGCTTACTTAAAAGTTTCTTTGCAATGATTATGAAGATCTGGAAGGAAAGTCAATACAAAATTTCTAACTTGTACAGTAACCAATTTACACAATTATATATATTTTTTTAGAGATTAATCCATTCATCACAGTGACTTCTGATTTATTGTATTTCCGGGACAGCTCTCTGCAGTAGAAGAGAGAAGACACACAGCTTAAATTTTTGGCAGCCAAAGTTACAAGAGGAAACAAAATTCGCTGTCATTCATCAGTGCAGGAAAGCACAGACAGAGCATGGAAGAGCACTATAAACCTACAGGTTCCTACCCTAAATGCTGCATGCTGTATAGGCAAGTAAATGTAAAAATCAGACTTTGAAGTTTTCAATCTTTTTACCCTGAAGTATGGTGTTTTATCACAAAGAGTTGTTGCTGGAAAGCGTGAGGGAGAGAAGAGCCAACTCAAAAAGGTGCCCTCCTTATCTACTGCTTGTCAACCAAGTGGATATCATGAGTGGAGATTGGTGTCTGTCTTAGCCTCAGTGACCACAAAGTGATCAAGTTTAAAATCTCTGTTGATAGGAAAAAATGTGCCAGCAAAACCTCAGCTCTGGACATGAGGAGAACTGACTTGTCAGTTCAAGCTGCTCAGGAATCTAGTAAGTAAAGTGCCTGGGAAAATATTTTTGCAGGTGCTGGGGTCCATCAGCACTGGTCACTTTTTAAAAATCATCTCATAAGGGCTCAGGAGCAGGCAATTTCGAAATGTTGGAAGTCAAGCAGGGGAGGCAGAAGGCCAGAACTGGAATCTTCTCTTGGAAATAAGGCAGAAAAGGAAGACGTATGTCCAGTGAAAACATGGTTGTGTGACATGAGAAGAACACAGAATTGCTGCTTTTCACTGTATGGACAAAATTTGTGTGGCCAAAGCTGAACTGGAGTTGAAGCCAGCCAGAAATGTGAGGGACAACAAAAAAAGTTTTTGAAAATATATTAATGGTAACAAGCAATGTAAAAATAATATCAGCGCATTCAAGGATGAGGATGGTCACCTCAAAAACAGGGACATGGACAAGGCAGAGGTGTTTAGCACATTCTTTGCCCTTGTCTTCAGCAAGGATGATGGAGCAAGGGGGTCTCAATGCCCTGAGCTGGGGGACCATGACTGGCAAAATTATCAACTCCCAGTCGACTCTGAAACTGTGCAGTATCAGCTGCTGCAGCTGGATCCCTACAAATCTATGGGGCCTGATGGATTCATCTGAGAATCCTCAAAGAGCTGGCTGATGTCATTGCAAAACTTCTCTTGATTTTTGAGCAGTCTTGGAAATCCTGAGTGGTCCCAGCTGACTGGAGGCTGGCAAACATTTTCCCGACTTTCAAGAAAGGCAAGAAGGAGGATCACGGAAACTACAGGCCTGTCAGTCTCTCTACAGTACCTGGTAAATGTGGAGAACATTATTGCCAGGGGGATTGAAAAATACCTGAAAGACAATGCAGTCCTTGGTCACAGCCAGCACAGCTTCATGAGAGGAAAGTCCTGCTTATCAAAGCTGATTTCCTTTTAAGAGAAGGTAACCCACACAGTTGATCAAGGGGATCCAGCTGATGTAATATTTTGGGGTTTCAGTAAAGCTTTTGTCTCTCACTGTATCCTTGTGGACAAAATCCCACAGTTGGATAAACACATCCTGTGGTGAGTGAGCAGCTGGCTCAGGGGTCAGGTACAGAGGGTTACAGTCAATGGGGTGACATCAGACTGGTCACCTGTCACTGGTGGGGCTCCACATGGCTCCATCTTAGGCCCTGTGGCCTTCAATTTCTTTGTAAATCACTTGGATGTAGGCCTGGAAGGGATACTGAGCAAGTTCACAGGCAATACAAAACTGGAAGGAGCTGTTGGCTCCTTCGAAAATAGAGAGACCTCGACAAAGTAGAGGGCCACACAATCACCAACCATATGAAGTTTAATGAAGGAAAGTGCCAGATTCTGTACCTGGGATGGGACAACCCTGGATGTACGGACAGACTGGGGAATGAGAGGCTGGAGAGCAGAGCCATGGAAAGGACCCTGAGGATCCTGGTTGATGGCAAGTTGAACATGAGCCAGCAGTGCCCTGGCAGCCAGGAGGGACATCCATGTCCTGGGGACATCAGGGACAGCATTGCCAGCTGGGCAAGGGAGGGGATTGTCCTGCTCTGCTCTGCTCTGGGGCGGCCTCACCTCGTTACCAGATATTCCAAATTTGATATATGCAATGAACATGGGGACTCCAGTTATGATTCTGATGGTCACTAGAGTGGGGAAAATAGACAACAACCTTTAAAATTTCAAATGGGACTATCCAAGTAATTAGATTTTTAAATGAAGTGAAAGAAGACTAATGCTTTCTGTAGACAGTATGCTCTATGGACTGAAGCTTTGCTGGCCAGACAACACTACAGGATGACGTATTTCAGGAATCCAAAATTTCTGGTAATTAATCAATGATTATATGGAGACTAACGTCAAGTAACAGCAATACTAATTGCTGGAGGAGAAAAACCTAAGAAGTCCAATCAACTTAAGAAATGGCAACCTATTCTCAAATGGAGAAGGCATCCCTATACAATTGTTGTAATATACATGAGTAATACACAAATTCTAAAAGCTTTATACAGTCAAGCAGTCCTTAACTCTTTTAGTTGTTTAAATGACTTCTTCAGGATCTTATTTTTACCCCAGGAAAAGTTGCGTGACAGCTGTAACATACACAACTCTAACGTACACAGCTATGTATATTACAGATGCATGAAATGAAAACAAGGCCAGACAAACTTTATGGAAGTAACAAATATTAATATTTTCTGACATAATATATGGTTTTATGCATGTAAAGTCCTGGAAGTTAAATCTAAAGAAAAAAAAAACAAACAACCTAATCTATTTAAAATTTCATCTAAAAGAGGACTTCACAACACAGATCTTCTCAGAGGATTACATATGCTTGTCAGAGAGCATCCTGAACTATGCTGGAAGGAATCTAGGACAGACTGATTGCACTGCTAAGGCACTGCCTTATGGTTGAACTTAGAACAGCTGGGACCTTTCGTTCATGTTACAGCAAGCTGCACCTAAAGGATCATATTGAAGCATACTACATATATTTTGTATTTCTATATTAAGATAGCAATTTAAATTTATTTTATTTAGGAAGAAAGCTGACATTTGATCCAGAGGACTATTAATCAAATCAGATGGTGTCTTAGCAAGCTATTCAAGTGGGATGCTTATGCTCTCTTTCAATTTAAACTACAGAATAGATTAAAACAAATTAATTACATCCTCAGAAAGTATTTTCTTTTTGCTAGTAGATTTGTACATCAATAAAAATAGCTCATAAAGAAGCTTAGAATTAATTCAATCATATAAAAAGAACTGCCTCACAAAACCCATCTATTTTCTAACTGAAACAATATCCACTTACAGCCTAATTTTCAGAGACACCAATTAACCTAGTGCACCCCAGAAAACCTTGTGCTTATTTTCTCCTTCCTTCAGGAATGTCATCTTTTCCAGGACTAATCTTTGGGTTTCCTCTGGAGGGTGATTTGATACCACATATCTGACACTGCAAAACTGCTGAGGTGGAAGCAACACAAATAAACTGGAGGAAATGAAAAAGGATTTAAGGAAAAACAGCTTACATAGTTTGCACGATCAAGACGTCTAGTAGTCACAGGACAACTTAAGTTGCAGAGACAATAGGTAACCTATGCTTACATTTCTTGTGACATGGTCTCCATAAAACCTTTCAGAACTAAAATATTTTTAAAAAAAGTAAAGATGGCATAACCAAGACTTTATCATCAACTTAATTAAAAAAAAAAATTAAAAAATAAACAAAAAAAGGATTTTTCACATTATTTGAAATGAAAGGTTTGAAAATTATTATTATTTTACACTAGTCACATGTATTAATGTGGTATATGATAATACATATTATATATATTAATTATACAATATATTATATATATTAATTATACAATATAATATATATTGATTATATAATAATAAATAATAACATATAATGCAATGTACCTTGGGTACTTATGTTACCTTTTTGAGCTGAAGAAGTGTATGGGAATAAGTACATTACACAAATAAACGCATTTTCTCTTTTAATATCTTTGTAAAAATAAATTTGCCAAAGTGAAAAGACCATAATCAGAATCACTATCTGAAATAAACATGAGTTTAGCTATGTGCTTTATGCAGCAACAGTCAGACCTCAATTGTAATTTTCAAAAGTGTAGATCAACTTTACAGAACAGGAGAAAAGTAGGAAGAGTGATCAGGGACCAATGCAGATCCAGTATCAAAGATTGTTCCTTTCTTTAGATGAATTATCCTGGGCTATTCAAAGCTTACATAAGCCTCTTTTAGAATGTTTTTATGTATCTAAAGACAGGAAGCAATCAGTTCATGGTCACAGGAGGACAAAAAGTAATAATGGATTTTAGTTAAAAATATTCAGACTAGATATTAGAAATGCTTCTTTCAAGACAGACTTTGGGCACAGACTGCCTATGGAGGCTGTGGAATATCCATAATTTGTTAAATACTACAGATACTTTACAGGTATTGGGAGAGAATTATAAATTAGTGCTAGTATTGGGTATGGGAGTATTAGACAATTTTCTAGGATCCCTTTTAGTCAATGATTGAAAATTAGGTTTATATTCTGATGGCATATTATGTTTAAGGTCTGGAATAAATTTTAAGGTCTATATAGTAAATTTTTGATACCACTTTGTCTAATATATTTGTCCCCTGTTAATGACTGATCATAAAATTGGCTGAATAAATAATGTCATAAACAACAATAAATACATAATAATGCAGTCTAGTGAGTTAAGTTATGCTAGTCAGATATGAGACTAAGTGCACTTTAAAAGTTTATAGGCCATTTCAAAAGAAATTCTGCTTTGAACTGGATTGTGAAAGATGCAGTATCAACAAAGCAAAGGGATAGCCCTCCACCAATGGCACCAATCCCAGACCTCATTATATTATTTAGCGACACATTTTATTCAGAAGTAGTAGAGAGACACATTTTCTGTTCACTTTTTCATGCACAGAGTAAGTTTAAGATGCAAAGTTAACTTGCCAAAGACCTTCTGAAGAAATTGGAAAGGTCAGGCGAAACCTGTTAGAAAAAAGAATCCGCCTTTAAAGTTAGATTCATTTTATCATTCAGTGTCAATTGAAAAATCTCCTTCTGGGAAGGCTGCTTTCTATAATTGATGAAGTTCTTAATGTGACAGATGTCGAGAACCATGATTGATAATATGCCTTTTAATATATTGCAATATATTGGTGTCAATGATTGAATAAATCAGATTGCTAATCCAAGACACAATATGCAAATTTCCTTTACAAGGACACAACTGCTAACAAATACTGAGAAGGCTCTGTCCAGTGTCTAGCATTTTGGATTTATGATAGGTAGTGTGAAAAATGTTGTCTTCCCTCTCCAGTAACAAAAGAAGCCATTTCACTGTTGCACAAGCCCTTTTTTACCTTGGATTCTTCCGGAAAAATGGATTTTGATCAATATTCCATATTTCTTTCCTACGTTCCTTTTTGCTTAAAAGCTTGTAATGCAGTAATTTGCTGTAGCTCCTCTAATTTAGTGGAAACACTGATATAATTATTTTAACTCCTTCCATCACTCCCTGTATTGAACACCTGTTTATCCAGGTTTTACATTTCCTTTTTTCATTTTAAGCTAGGTCATGCAAGAAACACAGAGAACATGAAGCACCAAATCAAGGCCTTATAACAAAGGACACACTCATTAAAAGAGCTGTGCAACTGCTACTTATTCTGCAGACCTCAATGAAGCCACAACATCTATTAGCAGGCAGACCCACAGACCCGCAGACCCACAGGAAAACCCTGGCTGCAATTCTGAATGACATTACAGGAGGTCTGTTATCTTCTGGAAGCACAGAGTCAGGTCTTGAGAGAGTAGTCTGGATTAGGCTGCCCATCCCAGAACACTTACTCTCACCACCTTCTTGCTTAAGCAGTGGAAAGGGGTCTGTGTAACAACTGAAGGTGTTTGTGCCAGCTGAACCCTTAAAAAAGTATGACCACGCAGCTGCTCTAAGTCATTGAGTTCTTTTGCTTCTGATGGTTTTGTGACGATTTATATCTGCTAAGACTCTCCAAAATCTTTTGAAACACAGAGTTGCATAGCTGAGTAGGCAGTGATGATTATGCTTACGGTTATTGTTTTGTCACACGAAACTGCAAAAGCATTTCATGAATGAGTCATGGTGAATTATGTTTAAATTATAGATTGTGACTCACTGATTTTCCCATTGTTTTATCCGTCCCATGTTCTTCTATAAGAATCAAAGAGACAAGAAAGAGCCTGCTCTGTCAGGCCTGGAAAATAAGAAGAGGCCTATTCATCTACACCCAACCCATCAGAAGGGCTAGGAATAAGGAGCAGATCACCCTAACCAAGGAAAGAAACATTTTTTTGCATCTCTGACGTGTCACAGCTTGGGGGAGCTACATGCTGGAAAATCTACACAAAGCCTTCTTGAGTAAGTGACAGAACAATCCTATATATGGCATCCCAACATCAGAAGCTGTGCTTTTCTTGGTTGACCTTGACTGCTTTCATCACTAGAATATACCAAGCTAAATCAATCGTCTCTCTGAAGGAAGAAGCAGAGTTTTGTTTAAATAAAATAAACTTTTCCTAGCCACAGTATTTAACCCTTTACAAATTCCTGGCCCATTTTTTCTCTGTCCAAAGTAAATAGTCTTCAACATGACTCTTTACTTTGGACAACTCAACACATGCCAGTACTAGCTAGTGTCTCAGTAGCTCCATGTTAGCTTGTAGCACTAAGACACTGAGAACATGCAGAAACTGGACCTGCTGTAGAAAGCCCCAATTAGAGCTAACATAAGTTTGGGCAGCGACTTCTCCCATTGCTTCTGGCCCTCTGGTGATAAGTGTAGCTCATATAGCAGCATGTGTTTCTATGTGACACATTGCTGAGTGAAAGATCAATTTTATGGGGTGTGAAAAAAAAAAGCGCAGAAAACTATTCATGTATAGATAGTATTTTTATCTCTATATAGGTAAATATAAACAGAAAATACATGGATAAATTGATACATAAATATAAAGGTATCCACGTATAAAGTAGACATCAGTGGATATGTAGTAGAAATATACGCAAACGAATATATTGGCTATTTATTTTTCTATATAGATATCTCTATATATATAGACATATCTATTTAAATACACACATGTATTACATAGATATAAATATACATTCGTCTATGTTAAATATTTAATTATCTAGACCTAAACATATGTAGAGAATATGTATCTGTATCTATAAAATACATAGGTATACTATAGATTTAGAAAAGTACATCTATATCTGAGATACATCATATTGAATTCAGAAAAAAAAAAGGCTTCCATATGAACTGACATGTCAAAACGCCTATATAGTGAAAATTCAATGAAGAAAAACACATCATACTTTGGATTTTAATAGAATGTTTCATCTCAATGGGAAGCTTGTTCCTAATATTTAACAAGACATTAAGACTTGATTTAAAAATACAGCATATTCCAAATTGCCAGACATTATATTTTATTTGCCTTCCAAGATTTGGCTTCACTGAGCCTTCTGAAATCAACAGACTCATCTTGGGTTTATGCTAGTGTTTTTGATGTATATTCATCTAGTGATAGTTGTTACACATTGCTGAAAAAAATATCCAAGATATTTGGTAAGCCAGTGTTTCAACAGTAGATTTCAGATACAGACCAATCCAACCACCACTAAAAAGCTTAAGGGATACAGTACTTCAGTTCAGTACTAGAAAACAGTTAGAAATTCCAATGTAATAAGTAATCTGTTACATCAGCCTGGAATCTCAGCCTACTGCTCACTGTGAACTTACAGACCTACTAAAAGCCTTTGTTTTAAATGACATCTGTCATTTTATTGCTTCTTTTCCTCAACTTCAGCTCTCACTGTTTAAAAGGCCAAAGGCTAGTAGTAGGCCGCTATGGTATGAGTTACTGATTGAAGTTCATGAGCTGCAGCAAAAGTAGCTCTGTCAAAAAAAAAATCAACATCAGGAGAGAACTTCAAGAAGGTTATCCAAAACACCCAGTGCTCAGGAAGCCAGGTGGTTTTCCATGGGTGACCAAGAAGCTGTTTTATGCGAAGAATCAGTCTCTGTTTTCAGTTGTGTTTACTGAGCTCGAAACAATCGCATGGCCTTGGGATCTGAAAGGGACGACCAGTCTCCAGGAACCAGGATGAAGAAATAGCTTGCTGAGGGCATACACACAAAAGAAGGTAGCCATGGTCAGTCTCCTGGGAGGATAAGAGGTTTGGCTGACAGGGAGTGCCCTGCCTGCACAGGGCTGAAATCTAAGTTTTGCCAAGTAAGCCTCCTACCTGTTACACCCCTGCAGGCAGAGCTTCCCTAAGATTAAATCAGTAAACAACTACTAAGAAACTATTCTCCGTCCTTTTCAGTCCTGAAGGGTTCCTCCTACCCCTCTGTCTCCGAAGCCTGGCTGCTCCCTGCAGTCTCCCAGCTCTGCACTGCAGTTACCTGCCAAGCTCCCTTACTCCACGGGTAAGCTCAGCTGCTCACCAGACAGGAACAGTGCCTCCTATGCACATTTTTTCGGGAACACTTCAATTGATACTTTATGACTCAACATCCATAAACATCACTTTAACAATAAAAATAAAGTACTGTTATTCTCCAAGAACAGAAAGGGAAAAAAACCACAACCAAACAAATGGGCTTTACAGTATTAACTGCCTCAACTGTGCCTACACTAGCCATGAAGAAGGCTGTACGTAGTGAATGGGCAGAGGGATGAAGGTGTTGGGCAAATATGCGATGCTTTTATCAAAACCTAAATTTACATGGGCCTAAGTCCTTAAATAACTTTCACTTAAGCCAACTAAGTCAAATTACCAACTTCTTGAGTCTTTCAAGACTTGGAGACTTCCTGAAAGGGTTGTTGCAATCCAGGAATTCACAAACATAGGGTAGCATTTCACTACCTACAAGCTGATGTCCTGTCAGAGATGCTCTGCCAGGATTATCAGCTCATTTCAAAACAGCATTAAAAAAAATCAATACAAAAGATAAAGCAAATCCTGTTGCGATAACAAATAAAAGGCATACCAAAAGTCTCAGAACCATATGAGGCTTATCAGCAGAAGAAATAGTTATGTAATATTTTCAGAAGCACGCCCAGCCCATGTAAGACCCCTATTGTGGGCTAGAACTTAGCCTGAACAAAAATAGAACACACTTTTTTCAAAAGAATGCTGGAATTGAAGTTGTATATATATATCCAAGCATCCTGGATCAATTCCCATACTTTCAGAGACTGTGCTGCCATCTTCAGTAGCTAATGTTCAGGAGGATTTAAGACTTACTTTAATGTATTCAATAATCCTTGTCTAGAATTTGTCATTCTGAGGCTAAGTATTCTACAGAAATTGATGAATACATAACTGAAAATACGAAGTATTACAAATTACTCCTCAGCAAGAGACATAATTTGCCCTGGACATTCCAAGACCCATACTGTATTCAACATATCAAGTTTCTATGAAGTATCACAGTTAAATTAACTCTTCTGTATGATAAAAGAAGAGAGTGGCTATCATCCCTAATCTAATCAGAACAAAATAAATAAGGACACAGAAAACAAAAGAAACTTAAAAGAGAAATATTTTGATTCTCCAGCTGCATAATAAAAAACTCCACATAAAAAAAAATGTCTGAAATGGAGCATTATGTTTTATTACAGATACATTCAGCAAGGAAAGTAATTATACAAAAAGAAACAAGAGAGAAAAATTTATTTCTTTTTCTGAATATGCATATAGAGGGTTAGCAAGATAAAAGAACAAGACCTCCTCAGAAGGAAAAAATGTCTCAAGATGCATGATATGACTGTGAAAAAACAGATGGCATTGTAAATGTCAGTTAGAGTCAGGTATCCTAATTATCTGCATGGTTTATACTTGAAATTTGTGAGTAAAGTCGCATCATTATGCCCATGCTTCAAATTCCATATATAAGCCAGCCTTTCCGGGATCAAATTATTTCCACAGAAAACATTTTTCTACCAGGAAGCATGTATGAAGTTTGAATAGGACACAGTTTATGGGCTTTAGGCTGCCAAAGATGATTTCTGCTATTATCATGTACCACCTTGATACTCAGTCACTTAAAACAAATGAAAAACCCCAACAACAAATCCACAAATGAAACAGCCTTGCTAAATAAGAAAAAATTCAAAAAACAATAAATATTTTTCACAGCTGTTAAGGTGCAATCCTTCCAACCCTCCTCAAATGAAAGAGGAAGCATAAGTGGAAATCTTTAGAGAATGGCTTCGAGAGTAAAGAATGTCTTCCATACAAAGAGAGACCAGGGCTTTTCATTTTGCAAGAGGATATCAGGAAGGACAATGATAAAATTCCATATAATCATGAAGAACTAGAAGGCACCAAACTGATGAGCTAGGAGACCAAGACACCATGAGAGATTCCCTTTCACAGAGATTTTATGTCATGAAATCAGTTAATGCAGTGTGGTTAGTATAACAGGCTCAATCCTAGTTCATTGTATTTGCTTGAAAATGTTCGAATTTGTGTTTGGATAATCTACACAGCTGTTTTAATTTCACTCAAGAGAACAACTTGACTTTTTGCAAAACTGGATAATAACACAAATAGCAGCATTGTAGGAAACTATGTTAAGCCCCCGTTTCATCCTTTGGGGCTTGTTACCTGGAATTGAGATGTACATATAACAGTTGTGGAAACATTTTTTTAAATAGAATTTTTGCCAGCATAAGAAAAATTCTGTGAATTTGGATATCTTTAAATTCTTCTCTGTCAAATTATTAAATTGACAAGGGAGGGTTTGCAACTATTCTAAGACAGCTATTTGACATTAGGAAGCATGAGATTTATGGATAAATAAGATGGGAATTTCTTGGTTTTTTTCTTATAAATGAATAGCCTTTTAAATACATCTGGAAAACACTAGTCTATTTTATCACACTCAACACACCTCAAGTACAACAAAATCATAGACAATAGATCAAATTAAATCATTTCTCAAGCCACATAACTCCTAGGAACAATTTGCTCTGATACTACTGACAAATGAAAAATTACCATTAGATCAATATAAAGCCTCTTTATGTGAGCTAGGACAAGCTAAAAACTGAGAATTCAGAATTCAGAACAAAAAATACCACATTTTTTCTCAAACCATTTAAAAGGTGAGAATAATGCTTCTATAATATCTACACAGAGCAACTCCTATTTCAAAACAAGAACTTAAAAGCTGTTCAGCTGGCCTGCAAATGTTCCACCCATCCTATCGTGGATATTCTTCTAACCATGTAAAGATTCTCATAACTGAAGCACTATATGACAAGAAGTCTGAATTGATTATGGACTGGCTGTCAAGAGTATTTCGAAGGTTTGCAGCCTGAGTATCATAAAAGCATAGTGAGAAACATAACATTTAATGTTCATAGACTTACAGGAGACTACCTTAGTCTTTTTTTCATTTAATGTATTTCCTTGGGGCCAAAATATTTCTTTTTAATAGCCTCAAAGTATAATATATGAGCAATCAGAAGTATCATGGATGCAATGAACTTTTTTCTTGAGATCTTGGTTACCACTAAGTTTCGTCAAAATTAAAATTAAGTTGACTACTTTACAGCTAAACTCTGTTTTCTGTACATAAGCAAAGTCCTTGCAGTGGTATTAGTTTTTATGATAAGTATTTTCATTGAGCATATAAAGTAAATGAGAAGTGGGAGGTATTAAGAAGCATTAAATGCTGATGGCAGTGTAAAGAGTCTAAAGAGATTTTCTCATCAAGAATTTTTCTCAGGTCTTATCTGTGACTCTTGCAGTGCAGAGGCTGAAAGAGGACTGGACACACTTTTTAGGGAATTAACAGACAAAACCTGACTTTCAGAGATCTTAAACACAAGACCATATTTGCAAACATCTATTCATAAAGGCAAAAAAGCTTCAGTGGAGTTTCAGAACATTTAGCAAATGCAAACATGAAGCAAGCATTACTAAGATTTACTCTGACAAGCGACAGAGCATGGCCTCAAATCAACTTTGTAGGACAACTCCAGGAAACTGCAGTGGTCTTCTCTGAATCCACTGCGAAATCAAGTGTGACAGGAAACAACCAAGAAGGAAGCTTAAAAAGCAATTACATGATCTGATTTGACTCTGAAAAATGCAGAGAAGTTAAATTCAGATAATTCTGTTGTTTTTGTGGTTACAAATATTTTCTGCTACTACAGCAATCAATACAAGGATGAGAAAGACCAACAAGGTGAGCCTGAGGAAAAAATGTGAAGTTGAAAAAATGGCTTCACACAGTTACCCATCTACATCTGGGCTTTCCAAATTTAAAATATTATTTAGATGGACTGTGGAAGGAAGTACAGTGTTATCTGTAGCCAATATCATACATATCAAAACACATATAAGTTAACATTACTATGCTGAAAAATGTGAAATTCAGACCTCACTTTTAATGCAGTCTCTAGTTGTAAATGATATTTAAATTATAGGAGCCCAATTTCAACATATTACTTTCTTCCATGAAGTCTGTGTGTGTACTGAGATTTGTTAGACTGTTGTGAGGAAAAAGCCTGTGGAAGGTGTTTTGGAATAAAAGCAGTTGCTTGTACTGAGTGAAAATAATTTCACTGAGAACTGCTAGAAAGTGTTTTGAGTCAGGGATTTAAGGTTTGCTAGTCTGAAACATTATGTAACTTTTTTTGAAGGTATATGAAGCAGGAAACATCAAAATTATTAAAAACATAAAGGTGAACATTAATTTGAAGATGAGTTAAGAATTTAAAAATTCAAACTCCTGATATAGTTTACAAGAGTTGTGTCTAGCAAGCCTCTAGAAAACTAAGGTCAATACTTCTAGTCAAGAATAGAGTATGAGTAGTGCATTGTTATGGCCTCAGGAATCACGATATTATTTATTTGTCAACCATTCCTTGTAAGTTTCAGGTTAGGGAGAGTCTGAGCCTATTATTTTTACAGGAGTGTTAAATCATTCACCTCTTATAATCTAGCTTTTAGCATTTGACTGTATTGAATCACATAACGAGAGACTGTGTCATCAGCAAAATTCTCCAAATCACATGGGACTGATTAATTCTGGACCTGCTTACACGCAAAGCCCCACTTATCTTATGATCTTTTGCGCTTATCCAGTTTTGATATATAACTTATAAAACTAGGAACCAAAACACATTGAAAATCACTGGCACTCAAGTACTGTAGACAAGTCAGAACCTCTAAAATTTACTTACGTAAAATACTGTGGGATAAGATCCATTTTTACTGCTACAAACTAATATTGATCTATTACACATCTGAGAGCTTCATAATCATGCTACCTACTCTACATTTCATTTATGTAGCTTTAATAGTTAAGTTTCCATTTAATACATCACATACTTAATGAAATTTGTGGAGAAAGTTTGGTCTAGGAGGAAGCATGAATATTCTGCATCACGACAAAGGAAGTCTCTCTGACATGTTGGACATGAAGGACCTCAAACACCAATCAAGTTCTCTATTATGAGAAGACTATCCAAGCTACTAGAAAACCATATGTTTTAATCTTATAAATTACTGACAGCCATAATTTAAATTACTCATTTCTAAAGCATTTCTTAGAATGAAAATTATACACTTCATTCTGCATGGTATAAATTTTGTTTCAAAGGCTTTGTTTCAAATTATTGTGTTCAAAATTTGTGAACAAAATTTCATAGGTATCAAATTAAATTGACTTCACCGCTCTCTTCTGTCCTGTCAGGCACATATTCCTCATGACTCAGGCTGAATCTGTAAACTGAATCTGATCCAACTGCTTGAACTTTTAAGAATCTTATCACATGAAAATGGACTTTCCCTTTTTCAGAAAAATAGAAGTTCCCCCAACTCGCAACTTTCTTCCTTGCAGATGGCAAGGCAGAAAGCCTGCACTTTACTGAACAAATACCTGCAAGAATCAGGGGACTTTTTGACCACAGGCCCATGGAAACCAACATATAATTCCCTTTTCAGAATCTTTCAACCTGAAATTAACATTAACATTACAGACTGCTGGCTGTTTCTTGTCTACAGCTGATCTCAGAGATCCACTAGCGATGCATACTCAGTTAACTGGGAATATATCCATCCTGAAACATCCTGTACTGAACTCTCAATATAAAACTCCCTAGTTATTTTTAACAAAACTGGAATGGGCAAAGATTATGTGTTCTTGGGTCTTGCTCTAGAGCCACCAATCCAGAATGCAGTGGTATGGCATTTTAAGATTATTCTGTAAATTTAAGAGAAAACTAACGAAACTCCCATGCCACAGTGACATCTGGCAACTCCAGTGAACACAGGAGGCAGCAAGTGGCAGAAGCTGCCCCCCATCAGCAAGTTTGAGATGTTGTCACACATAGGAGGATATCCAGCCTTCACAGAAAAGGAATTACAGCCAGCAACAATTGCTGCTGAAGGAAACACAGCCTTTACTGTTTTTCCTTTTCCCCATCTTTGTGTTCTGTATCAGACACAACAAGTAATAAACCTCATCTTCTTATACAGAATACAGATCCTGAAATGTTATGTTTTCCAGCAGGATTTCTCAACATTGTAAAAGCCATATGAAGCAGGCTATTAATCCATGTAACCTGTAGCAATATTTTAAAAGTCTGCCATTCACTGCTTTTAAAGAAGAGACTTCAAAGCCCAGACAAATTGAATACATCCAAATACCTATGGTGCTGAGTTTGAACAGACACTGAAAAGCACTCTATTTTTAAAGTGATCAAACGTGAGATGCCTTTCCCTTTCGTAGTCAACTATAGCACGCACTTGCAATAGCCCAGAGGGAAATTGCAAGATACTCTTACCCAACTTGGCTGTCTGTTTTTACCTTCCTGTTCCTTAAGCCTAAGCATTTGTTGCTGCTTCATCTTTACCACCTTTACAGTACATGACTTCAACTGTGTCAGCAGTATCAGTAAAGAGGCTCCCAGGGTGATTCAGAACTCCTTGTCCTCTTAGATCACAAGTTACAAATACATAGAGCACTTCTATTCAAAGTCAAAGAACAGAATAAAGTTATAACAGTGTCGTAATTACATTTGCTTATGTTTATTAAAATAACTCCCCAAACAAGATCTATCAAATGAGGTTAAGCTTATTTTTGCCACAGCAATCTCACTCTTAAGCTAACCCTTTGATCCCTCTTTTGCAATTCATTGTTCTTTCTCACAGACTAAGAAGTTTGACTGTGTTTCCCCATCCACTCCATCCTGGGATTTGCACAGAAATCAGCCTGTTTTACTCTTCTCAGATAATTCATGAAGTGCATGATTTGATTTGATTTAAAAATTTCTCTCTTGTTCAAGCCTTATCAGGAAAAAACCTGCACAATACATCTTATTTTGGATGGCAGATGTGGTACTAACCATTACTGATTTACACTGGAAAATTATCTTCTGGATAATTTAAGAGATTAAACCCTTAAACTAAATAAAAACACTACCACCACAACAACCACCACCCAAAAAACCCAACCAACCAACCAACCAACCAATCCCCCAACATGGAAGAACATATATGCAAGCCAAACCAATGTATTCGGGTTATGTCAGACTTGCTAGAGAAATTTGTTTATGAGCAATACCTGTGATTAAAAATTCTTGAACTGTTCTGCATCAAACTAAGTTCTCCTAACACACAAAATCTGCTAGAGTAATTGGAAATTATGCAGGTGACACATTGAAACAACTGGGTTGTGAGATAACAAGATACTGCTTCAGTTTGTACAGCAGCAGTATTTCAGCTTTATTTTATTGGTATGTATACTACTATGGGCAGGAGCCTAGTGGACCTTACAGAGTTACATATTCTAGAAAATTAACAGTATCTTCTTATAGAGACCATCAAGGTTTTCAATACATTAGCTCAACAAATTAGGACTAGCTTGATTTCCCCCACCTCATCCCAAATCTCCAAGTTAACATTTCTTATCATACCTAACCAAACAAGGTCTTTACCTCACTAAAAACCAAACCACCTAATGTTCATCTCAGATGGACTCAGGCAGGTCCCGCTCCACTAAGGCTATTCTCCAGCCCCAAGTTACAGTTCATCCTCTCACGGGCATTTATTCATCCTGAGTGCAAGAAGATAATCCACGATGTTTCTGTCTTGTTTTGCTTTGTNATTAAAAAAAAAAAATTAAAAAATAAACAAAAAAAGGATTTTTCACATTATTTGAAATGAAAGGTTTGAAAATTATTATTATTTTACACTAGTCACATGTATTAATGTGGTATATGATAATACATATTATATATATTAATTATACAATATAATATATATTGATTATATAATAATAAATAATAACATATAATGCAATGTACCTTGGGTACTTATGTTACCTTTTTGAGCTGAAGAAGTGTATGGGAATAAGTACATTACACAAATAAACGCATTTTCTCTTTTAATATCTTTGTAAAAATAAATTTGCCAAAGTGAAAAGACCATAATCAGAATCACTATCTGAAATAAACATGAGTTTAGCTATGTGCTTTATGCAGCAACAGTCAGACCTCAATTGTAATTTTCAAAAGTGTAGATCAACTTTACAGAACAGGAGAAAAGTAGGAAGAGTGATCAGGGACCAATGCAGATCCAGTATCAAAGATTGTTCCTTTCTTTAGATGAATTATCCTGGGCTATTCAAAGCTTACATAAGCCTCTTTTAGAATGTTTTTATGTATCTAAAGACAGGAAGCAATCAGTTCATGGTCACAGGAGGACAAAAAGTAATAATGGATTTTAGTTAAAAATATTCAGACTAGATATTAGAAATGCTTCTTTCAAGACAGACTTTGGGCACAGACTGCCTATGGAGGCTGTGGAATATCCATAATTTGTTAAATACTACAGATACTTTACAGGTATTGGGAGAGAATTATAAATTAGTGCTAGTATTGGGTATGGGAGTATTAGACAATTTTCTAGGATCCCTTTTAGTCAATGATTGAAAATTAGGTTTATATTCTGATGGCATATTATGTTTAAGGTCTGGAATAAATTTTAAGGTCTATATAGTAAATTTTTGATACCACTTTGTCTAATATATTTGTCCCCTGTTAATGACTGATCATAAAATTGGCTGAATAAATAATGTCATAAACAACAATAAATACATAATAATGCAGTCTAGTGAGTTAAGTTATGCTAGTCAGATATGAGACTAAGTGCACTTTAAAAGTTTATAGGCCATTTCAAAAGAAATTCTGCTTTGAACTGGATTGTGAAAGATGCAGTATCAACAAAGCAAAGGGATAGCCCTCCACCAATGGCACCAATCCCAGACCTCATTATATTATTTAGCGACACATTTTATTCAGAAGTAGTAGAGAGACACATTTTCTGTTCACTTTTTCATGCACAGAGTAAGTTTAAGATGCAAAGTTAACTTGCCAAAGACCTTCTGAAGAAATTGGAAAGGTCAGGCGAAACCTGTTAGAAAAAAGAATCCGCCTTTAAAGTTAGATTCATTTTATCATTCAGTGTCAATTGAAAAATCTCCTTCTGGGAAGGCTGCTTTCTATAATTGATGAAGTTCTTAATGTGACAGATGTCGAGAACCATGATTGATAATATGCCTTTTAATATATTGCAATATATTGGTGTCAATGATTGAATAAATCAGATTGCTAATCCAAGACACAATATGCAAATTTCCTTTACAAGGACACAACTGCTAACAAATACTGAGAAGGCTCTGTCCAGTGTCTAGCATTTTGGATTTATGATAGGTAGTGTGAAAAATGTTGTCTTCCCTCTCCAGTAACAAAAGAAGCCATTTCACTGTTGCACAAGCCCTTTTTTACCTTGGATTCTTCCGGAAAAATGGATTTTGATCAATATTCCATATTTCTTTCCTACGTTCCTTTTTGCTTAAAAGCTTGTAATGCAGTAATTTGCTGTAGCTCCTCTAATTTAGTGGAAACACTGATATAATTATTTTAACTCCTTCCATCACTCCCTGTATTGAACACCTGTTTATCCAGGTTTTACATTTCCTTTTTTCATTTTAAGCTAGGTCATGCAAGAAACACAGAGAACATGAAGCACCAAATCAAGGCCTTATAACAAAGGACACGCTCATTAAAAGAGCTGTGCAACTGCTACTTATTCTGCAGACCTCAATGAAGCCACAACATCTATTAGCAGGCAGACCCACAGACCCGCAGACCCACAGGAAAACCCTGGCTGCAATTCTGAATGACATTACAGGAGGTCTGTTATCTTCTGGAAGCACAGAGTCAGGTCTTGAGAGAGTAGTCTGGATTAGGCTGCCCATCCCAGAACACTTACTCTCACCACCTTCTTGCTTAAGCAGTGGAAAGGGGTCTGTGTAACAACTGAAGGTGTTTGTGCCAGCTGAACCCTTAAAAAAGTATGACCACGCAGCTGCTCTAAGTCATTGAGTTCTTTTGCTTCTGATGGTTTTGTGACGATTTATATCTGCTAAGACTCTCCAAAATCTTTTGAAACACAGAGTTGCATAGCTGAGTAGGCAGTGATGATTATGCTTACGGTTATTGTTTTGTCACACGAAACTGCAAAAGCATTTCATGAATGAGTCATGGTGAATTATGTTTAAATTATAGATTGTGACTCACTGATTTTCCCATTGTTTTATCCGTCCCATGTTCTTCTATAAGAATCAAAGAGACAAGAAAGAGCCTGCTCTGTCAGGCCTGGAAAATAAGAAGAGGCCTATTCATCTACACCCAACCCATCAGAAGGGCTAGGAATAAGGAGCAGATCACCCTAACCAAGGAAAGAAACATTTTTTTGCATCTCTGACGTGTCACAGCTTGGGGGAGCTACATGCTGGAAAATCTACACAAAGCCTTCTTGAGTAAGTGACAGAACAATCCTATATATGGCATCCCAACATCAGAAGCTGTGCTTTTCTTGGTTGACCTTGACTGCTTTCATCACTAGAATATACCAAGCTAAATCAATCGTCTCTCTGAAGGAAGAAGCAGAGTTTTGTTTAAATAAAATAAACTTTTCCTAGCCACAGTATTTAACCCTTTACAAATTCCTGGCCCATTTTTTCTCTGTCCAAAGTAAATAGTCTTCAACATGACTCTTTACTTTGGACAACTCAACACATGCCAGTACTAGCTAGTGTCTCAGTAGCTCCATGTTAGCTTGTAGCACTAAGACACTGAGAACATGCAGAAACTGGACCTGCTGTAGAAAGCCCCAATTAGAGCTAACATAAGTTTGGGCAGCGACTTCTCCCATTGCTTCTGGCCCTCTGGTGATAAGTGTAGCTCATATAGCAGCATGTGTTTCTATGTGACACATTGCTGAGTGAAAGATCAATTTTATGGGGTGTGAAAAAAAAAAGCGCAGAAAACTATTCATGTATAGATAGTATTTTTATCTCTATATAGGTAAATATAAACAGAAAATACATGGATAAATTGATACATAAATATAAAGGTATCCACGTATAAAGTAGACATCAGTGGATATGTAGTAGAAATATACGCAAACGAATATATTGGCTATTTATTTTTCTATATAGATATCTCTATATATATAGACATATCTATTTAAATACACACATGTATTACATAGATATAAATATACATTCGTCTATGTTAAATATTTAATTATCTAGACCTAAACATATGTAGAGAATATGTATCTGTATCTATAAAATACATAGGTATACTATAGATTTAGAAAAGTACATCTATATCTGAGATACATCATATTGAATTCAGAAAAAAAAAAGGCTTCCATATGAACTGACATGTCAAAACGCCTATATAGTGAAAATTCAATGAAGAAAAACACATCATACTTTGGATTTTAATAGAATGTTTCATCTCAATGGGAAGCTTGTTCCTAATATTTAACAAGACATTAAGACTTGATTTAAAAATACAGCATATTCCAAATTGCCAGACATTATATTTTATTTGCCTTCCAAGATTTGGCTTCACTGAGCCTTCTGAAATCAACAGACTCATCTTGGGTTTATGCTAGTGTTTTTGATGTATATTCATCTAGTGATAGTTGTTACACATTGCTGAAAAAAATATCCAAGATATTTGGTAAGCCAGTGTTTCAACAGTAGATTTCAGATACAGACCAATCCAACCACCACTAAAAAGCTTAAGGGATACAGTACTTCAGTTCAGTACTAGAAAACAGTTAGAAATTCCAATGTAATAAGTAATCTGTTACATCAGCCTGGAATCTCAGCCTACTGCTCACTGTGAACTTACAGACCTACTAAAAGCCTTTGTTTTAAATGACATCTGTCATTTTATTGCTTCTTTTCCTCAACTTCAGCTCTCACTGTTTAAAAGGCCAAAGGCTAGTAGTAGGCCGCTATGGTATGAGTTACTGATTGAAGTTCATGAGCTGCAGCAAAAGTAGCTCTGTCAAAAAAAAAATCAACATCAGGAGAGAACTTCAAGAAGGTTATCCAAAACACCCAGTGCTCAGGAAGCCAGGTGGTTTTCCATGGGTGACCAAGAAGCTGTTTTATGCGAAGAATCAGTCTCTGTTTTCAGTTGTGTTTACTGAGCTCGAAACCATCGCATGGCCTTGGGATCTGAAAGGGACGACCAGTCTCCAGGAACCAGGATGAAGAAATAGCTTGCTGAGGGCATACACACAAAAGAAGGTAGCCATGGTCAGTCTCCTGGGAGGATAAGAGGTTTGGCTGACAGGGAGTGCCCTGCCTGCACAGGGCTGAAATCTAAGTTTTGCCAAGTAAGCCTCCTACCTGTTACACCCCTGCAGGCAGAGCTTCCCTAAGATTAAATCAGTAAACAACTACTAAGAAACTATTCTCCGTCCTTTTCAGTCCTGAAGGGTTCCTCCTACCCCTCTGTCTCCGAAGCCTGGCTGCTCCCTGCAGTCTCCCAGCTCTGCACTGCAGTTACCTGCCAAGCTCCCTTACTCCACGGGTAAGCTCAGCTGCTCACCAGACAGGAACAGTGCCTCCTATGCACATTTTTTCGGGAACACTTCAATTGATACTTTATGACTCAACATCCATAAACATCACTTTAACAATAAAAATAAAGTACTGTTATTCTCCAAGAACAGAAAGGGAAAAAAACCACAACCAAACAAATGGGCTTTACAGTATTAACTGCCTCAACTGTGCCTACACTAGCCATGAAGAAGGCTGTACGTAGTGAATGGGCAGAGGGATGAAGGTGTTGGGCAAATATGCGATGCTTTTATCAAAACCTAAATTTACATGGGCCTAAGTCCTTAAATAACTTTCACTTAAGCCAACTAAGTCAAATTACCAACTTCTTGAGTCTTTCAAGACTTGGAGACTTCCTGAAAGGGTTGTTGCAATCCAGGAATTCACAAACATAGGGTAGCATTTCACTACCTACAAGCTGATGTCCTGTCAGAGATGCTCTGCCAGGATTATCAGCTCATTTCAAAACAGCATTAAAAAAAATCAATACAAAAGATAAAGCAAATCCTGTTGCGATAACAAATAAAAGGCATACCAAAAGTCTCAGAACCATATGAGGCTTATCAGCAGAAGAAATAGTTATGTAATATTTTCAGAAGCACGCCCAGCCCATGTAAGACCCCTATTGTGGGCTAGAACTTAGCCTGAACAAAAATAGAACACACTTTTTTCAAAAGAATGCTGGAATTGAAGTTGTATATATATATCCAAGCATCCTGGATCAATTCCCATACTTTCAGAGACTGTGCTGCCATCTTCAGTAGCTAATGTTCAGGAGGATTTAAGACTTACTTTAATGTATTCAATAATCCTTGTCTAGAATTTGTCATTCTGAGGCTAAGTATTCTACAGAAATTGATGAATACATAACTGAAAATACGAAGTATTACAAATTACTCCTCAGCAAGAGACATAATTTGCCCTGGACATTCCAAGACCCATACTGTATTCAACATATCAAGTTTCTATGAAGTATCACAGTTAAATTAACTCTTCTGTATGATAAAAGAAGAGAGTGGCTATCATCCCTAATCTAATCAGAACAAAATAAATAAGGACACAGAAAACAAAAGAAACTTAAAAGAGAAATATTTTGATTCTCCAGCTGCATAATAAAAAACTCCACATAAAAAAAAATGTCTGAAATGGAGCATTATGTTTTATTACAGATACATTCAGCAAGGAAAGTAATTATACAAAAAGAAACAAGAGAGAAAAATTTATTTCTTTTTCTGAATATGCATATAGAGGGTTAGCAAGATAAAAGAACAAGACCTCCTCAGAAGGAAAAAATGTCTCAAGATGCATGATATGACTGTGAAAAAACAGATGGCATTGTAAATGTCAGTTAGAGTCAGGTATCCTAATTATCTGCATGGTTTATACTTGAAATTTGTGAGTAAAGTCGCATCATTATGCCCATGCTTCAAATTCCATATATAAGCCAGCCTTTCCGGGATCAAATTATTTCCACAGAAAACATTTTTCTACCAGGAAGCATGTATGAAGTTTGAATAGGACACAGTTTATGGGCTTTAGGCTGCCAAAGATGATTTCTGCTATTATCATGTACCACCTTGATACTCAGTCACTTAAAACAAATGAAAAACCCCAACAACAAATCCACAAATGAAACAGCCTTGCTAAATAAGAAAAAATTCAAAAAACAATAAATATTTTTCACAGCTGTTAAGGTGCAATCCTTCCAACCCTCCTCAAATGAAAGAGGAAGCATAAGTGGAAATCTTTAGAGAATGGCTTCGAGAGTAAAGAATGTCTTCCATACAAAGAGAGACCAGGGCTTTTCATTTTGCAAGAGGATATCAGGAAGGACAATGATAAAATTCCATATAATCATGAAGAACTAGAAGGCACCAAACTGATGAGCTAGGAGACCAAGACACCATGAGAGATTCCCTTTCACAGAGATTTTATGTCATGAAATCAGTTAATGCAGTGTGGTTAGTATAACAGGCTCAATCCTAGTTCATTGTATTTGCTTGAAAATGTTCGAATTTGTGTTTGGATAATCTACACAGCTGTTTTAATTTCACTCAAGAGAACAACTTGACTTTTTGCAAAACTGGATAATAACACAAATAGCAGCATTGTAGGAAACTATGTTAAGCCCCCGTTTCATCCTTTGGGGCTTGTTACCTGGAATTGAGATGTACATATAACAGTTGTGGAAACATTTTTTTAAATAGAATTTTTGCCAGCATAAGAAAAATTCTGTGAATTTGGATATCTTTAAATTCTTCTCTGTCAAATTATTAAATTGACAAGGGAGGGTTTGCAACTATTCTAAGACAGCTATTTGACATTAGGAAGCATGAGATTTATGGATAAATAAGATGGGAATTTCTTGGTTTTTTTCTTATAAATGAATAGCCTTTTAAATACATCTGGAAAACACTAGTCTATTTTATCACACTCAACACACCTCAAGTACAACAAAATCATAGACAATAGATCAAATTAAATCATTTCTCAAGCCACATAACTCCTAGGAACAATTTGCTCTGATACTACTGACAAATGAAAAATTACCATTAGATCAATATAAAGCCTCTTTATGTGAGCTAGGACAAGCTAAAAACTGAGAATTCAGAATTCAGAACAAAAAATACCACATTTTTTCTCAAACCATTTAAAAGGTGAGAATAATGCTTCTATAATATCTACACAGAGCAACTCCTATTTCAAAACAAGAACTTAAAAGCTGTTCAGCTGGCCTGCAAATGTTCCACCCATCCTATCGTGGATATTCTTCTAACCATGTAAAGATTCTCATAACTGAAGCACTATATGACAAGAAGTCTGAATTGATTATGGACTGGCTGTCAAGAGTATTTCGAAGGTTTGCAGCCTGAGTATCATAAAAGCATAGTGAGAAACATAACATTTAATGTTCATAGACTTACAGGAGACTACCTTAGTCTTTTTTTCATTTAATGTATTTCCTTGGGGCCAAAATATTTCTTTTTAATAGCCTCAAAGTATAATATATGAGCAATCAGAAGTATCATGGATGCAATGAACTTTTTTCTTGAGATCTTGGTTACCACTAAGTTTCGTCAAAATTAAAATTAAGTTGACTACTTTACAGCTAAACTCTGTTTTCTGTACATAAGCAAAGTCCTTGCAGTGGTATTAGTTTTTATGATAAGTATTTTCATTGAGCATATAAAGTAAATGAGAAGTGGGAGGTATTAAGAAGCATTAAATGCTGATGGCAGTGTAAAGAGTCTAAAGAGATTTTCTCATCAAGAATTTTTCTCAGGTCTTATCTGTGACTCTTGCAGTGCAGAGGCTGAAAGAGGACTGGACACACTTTTTAGGGAATTAACAGACAAAACCTGACTTTCAGAGATCTTAAACACAAGACCATATTTGCAAACATCTATTCATAAAGGCAAAAAAGCTTCAGTGGAGTTTCAGAACATTTAGCAAATGCAAACATGAAGCAAGCATTACTAAGATTTACTCTGACAAGCGACAGAGCATGGCCTCAAATCAACTTTGTAGGACAACTCCAGGAAACTGCAGTGGTCTTCTCTGAATCCACTGCGAAATCAAGTGTGACAGGAAACAACCAAGAAGGAAGCTTAAAAAGCAATTACATGATCTGATTTGACTCTGAAAAATGCAGAGAAGTTAAATTCAGATAATTCTGTTGTTTTTGTGGTTACAAATATTTTCTGCTACTACAGCAATCAATACAAGGATGAGAAAGACCAACAAGGTGAGCCTGAGGAAAAAATGTGAAGTTGAAAAAATGGCTTCACACAGTTACCCATCTACATCTGGGCTTTCCAAATTTAAAATATTATTTAGATGGACTGTGGAAGGAAGTACAGTGTTATCTGTAGCCAATATCATACATATCAAAACACATATAAGTTAACATTACTATGCTGAAAAATGTGAAATTCAGACCTCACTTTTAATGCAGTCTCTAGTTGTAAATGATATTTAAATTATAGGAGCCCAATTTCAACATATTACTTTCTTCCATGAAGTCTGTGTGTGTACTGAGATTTGTTAGACTGTTGTGAGGAAAAAGCCTGTGGAAGGTGTTTTGGAATAAAAGCAGTTGCTTGTACTGAGTGAAAATAATTTCACTGAGAACTGCTAGAAAGTGTTTTGAGTCAGGGATTTAAGGTTTGCTAGTCTGAAACATTATGTAACTTTTTTTGAAGGTATATGAAGCAGGAAACATCAAAATTATTAAAAACATAAAGGTGAACATTAATTTGAAGATGAGTTAAGAATTTAAAAATTCAAACTCCTGATATAGTTTACAAGAGTTGTGTCTAGCAAGCCTCTAGAAAACTAAGGTCAATACTTCTAGTCAAGAATAGAGTATGAGTAGTGCATTGTTATGGCCTCAGGAATCACGATATTATTTATTTGTCAACCATTCCTTGTAAGTTTCAGGTTAGGGAGAGTCTGAGCCTATTATTTTTACAGGAGTGTTAAATCATTCACCTCTTATAATCTAGCTTTTAGCATTTGACTGTATTGAATCACATAACGAGAGACTGTGTCATCAGCAAAATTCTCCAAATCACATGGGACTGATTAATTCTGGACCTGCTTACACGCAAAGCCCCACTTATCTTATGATCTTTTGCGCTTATCCAGTTTTGATATATAACTTATAAAACTAGGAACCAAAACACATTGAAAATCACTGGCACTCAAGTACTGTAGACAAGTCAGAACCTCTAAAATTTACTTACGTAAAATACTGTGGGATAAGATCCATTTTTACTGCTACAAACTAATATTGATCTATTACACATCTGAGAGCTTCATAATCATGCTACCTACTCTACATTTCATTTATGTAGCTTTAATAGTTAAGTTTCCATTTAATACATCACATACTTAATGAAATTTGTGGAGAAAGTTTGGTCTAGGAGGAAGCATGAATATTCTGCATCACGACAAAGGAAGTCTCTCTGACATGTTGGACATGAAGGACCTCAAACACCAATCAAGTTCTCTATTATGAGAAGACTATCCAAGCTACTAGAAAACCATATGTTTTAATCTTATAAATTACTGACAGCCATAATTTAAATTACTCATTTCTAAAGCATTTCTTAGAATGAAAATTATACACTTCATTCTGCATGGTATAAATTTTGTTTCAAAGGCTTTGTTTCAAATTATTGTGTTCAAAATTTGTGAACAAAATTTCATAGGTATCAAATTAAATTGACTTCACCGCTCTCTTCTGTCCTGTCAGGCACATATTCCTCATGACTCAGGCTGAATCTGTAAACTGAATCTGATCCAACTGCTTGAACTTTTAAGAATCTTATCACATGAAAATGGACTTTCCCTTTTTCAGAAAAATAGAAGTTCCCCCAACTCGCAACTTTCTTCCTTGCAGATGGCAAGGCAGAAAGCCTGCACTTTACTGAACAAATACCTGCAAGAATCAGGGGACTTTTTGACCACAGGCCCATGGAAACCAACATATAATTCCCTTTTCAGAATCTTTCAACCTGAAATTAACATTAACATTACAGACTGCTGGCTGTTTCTTGTCTACAGCTGATCTCAGAGATCCACTAGCGATGCATACTCAGTTAACTGGGAATATATCCATCCTGAAACATCCTGTACTGAACTCTCAATATAAAACTCCCTAGTTATTTTTAACAAAACTGGAATGGGCAAAGATTATGTGTTCTTGGGTCTTGCTCTAGAGCCACCAATCCAGAATGCAGTGGTATGGCATTTTAAGATTATTCTGTAAATTTAAGAGAAAACTAACGAAACTCCCATGCCACAGTGACATCTGGCAACTCCAGTGAACACAGGAGGCAGCAAGTGGCAGAAGCTGCCCCCCATCAGCAAGTTTGAGATGTTGTCACACATAGGAGGATATCCAGCCTTCACAGAAAAGGAATTACAGCCAGCAACAATTGCTGCTGAAGGAAACACAGCCTTTACTGTTTTTCCTTTTCCCCATCTTTGTGTTCTGTATCAGACACAACAAGTAATAAACCTCATCTTCTTATACAGAATACAGATCCTGAAATGTTATGTTTTCCAGCAGGATTTCTCAACATTGTAAAAGCCATATGAAGCAGGCTATTAATCCATGTAACCTGTAGCAATATTTTAAAAGTCTGCCATTCACTGCTTTTAAAGAAGAGACTTCAAAGCCCAGACAAATTGAATACATCCAAATACCTATGGTGCTGAGTTTGAACAGACACTGAAAAGCACTCTATTTTTAAAGTGATCAAACGTGAGATGCCTTTCCCTTTCGTAGTCAACTATAGCACGCACTTGCAATAGCCCAGAGGGAAATTGCAAGATACTCTTACCCAACTTGGCTGTCTGTTTTTACCTTCCTGTTCCTTAAGCCTAAGCATTTGTTGCTGCTTCATCTTTACCACCTTTACAGTACATGACTTCAACTGTGTCAGCAGTATCAGTAAAGAGGCTCCCAGGGTGATTCAGAACTCCTTGTCCTCTTAGATCACAAGTTACAAATACATAGAGCACTTCTATTCAAAGTCAAAGAACAGAATAAAGTTATAACAGTGTCGTAATTACATTTGCTTATGTTTATTAAAATAACTCCCCAAACAAGATCTATCAAATGAGGTTAAGCTTATTTTTGCCACAGCAATCTCACTCTTAAGCTAACCCTTTGATCCCTCTTTTGCAATTCATTGTTCTTTCTCACAGACTAAGAAGTTTGACTGTGTTTCCCCATCCACTCCATCCTGGGATTTGCACAGAAATCAGCCTGTTTTACTCTTCTCAGATAATTCATGAAGTGCATGATTTGATTTGATTTAAAAATTTCTCTCTTGTTCAAGCCTTATCAGGAAAAAACCTGCACAATACATCTTATTTTGGATGGCAGATGTGGTACTAACCATTACTGATTTACACTGGAAAATTATCTTCTGGATAATTTAAGAGATTAAACCCTTAAACTAAATAAAAACACTACCACCACAACAACCACCACCCAAAAAACCCAACCAACCAACCAACCAACCAATCCCCCAACATGGAAGAACATATATGCAAGCCAAACCAATGTATTCGGGTTATGTCAGACTTGCTAGAGAAATTTGTTTATGAGCAATACCTGTGATTAAAAATTCTTGAACTGTTCTGCATCAAACTAAGTTCTCCTAACACACAAAATCTGCTAGAGTAATTGGAAATTATGCAGGTGACACATTGAAACAACTGGGTTGTGAGATAACAAGATACTGCTTCAGTTTGTACAGCAGCAGTATTTCAGCTTTATTTTATTGGTATGTATACTACTATGGGCAGGAGCCTAGTGGACCTTACAGAGTTACATATTCTAGAAAATTAACAGTATCTTCTTATAGAGACCATCAAGGTTTTCAATACATTAGCTCAACAAATTAGGACTAGCTTGATTTCCCCCACCTCATCCCAAATCTCCAAGTTAACATTTCTTATCATACCTAACCAAACAAGGTCTTTACCTCACTAAAAACCAAACCACCTAATGTTCATCTCAGATGGACTCAGGCAGGTCCCGCTCCACTAAGGCTATTCTCCAGCCCCAAGTTACAGTTCATCCTCTCACGGGCATTTATTCATCCTGAGTGCAAGAAGATAATCCACGATGTTTCTGTCTTGTTTTGCTTTGTCTGTGTTTATGCAATGTGTGGTCACATAGGCAGTAAGTGTCAGTTCTTTCCAGAAGCATAAGACTCACTCTTGGTGCACACTATAAGGGCCCTCTGTGAGTCTGCAGCTGACAGGATTTTGACCTTAAATGCCTGTTGCAGGAGAAGGCAATAAGACAGCAGTGTTGCCTTTATTGAAGTTTTCACGTGCTTGGAAAGATCTTAAAGATATGGCCTAATGTGTAGCCAGATAGCTCATTGCTTTGAGGTCAATTTCATCCTATACTACACTTTGACATTTAATTCCTCAAGATACTTGGCTCTTGAAAAACAGTCTAGTCAATGAACAAAATATAAACCTTTTCAGTGGGCAATTTTGCTCTGATTTTCAGATGTGTTTTCTTAAAACTGGAAATGTAAGCTTTAGGCAACTGGTGCATCCTTTTCAAGTTTTCCTCTTTAAGCACTGTTTGCCTGAATGAGAGAGTTCTCAGATCTTATGAGACCCAGCTTAAATTATGCACAGATTTCATATTGTGATTTTAAGATAAATCATTGTCATGAAAGGAAGCTGCAATCGTAGCTGATCGTTACTTTCTTTATTGTAGCTGCAGAAGTTACAGGACCATAGGGCTTTTAGAAAAACATGGCATCTTATATTTCACTTTTAAGATTTGCAGCAGAGTACAAACATAAATTCTAACTAAAATTTAAATAATTCCATTGGGAGGCTTCAAATACATGGAAGTTTGGCTCTACTAGCTCTTGGTTGAAATATGTGCCAAAGGTAATACACAAAAAAAATCCCAAACAAAACCTTCAGGAAGTTTAAGTTATAACTGTGCATTCAATTCAAGCAAAACTTATAAAAGATAACTGTTTAAGAAAAATCAAGTAAAGATCTTAGAGCTGGATGTATGTTCAAATGGCTTAATGCCATACTTTGTGATTTTGTAGTCTGCAAATAGCAACAACCATTTTTTTTAAACACTGATTTCTGTGCTGTTATATATATATTTAACTCACTGAGGTCATTCATCTGCCTTCCAAGGGCTGAGTATTTTTATTCTTCATGAACAGCATTTACTTCATACTTTCCCTGAGGTGACTCTTCTCCATACATTCAGACAGTGAATTGCATACACAGCTGTACCCCACACCACTTTATCAGTATCTTTTCATTACAATTAGTATCAGCTGCCATGAGTTTCACACCAATTCACCAGAGCACACTAAAAATAGCATCCTCAGCACTCAGCAATCTGAAATGTTGAGTTGCCTTCATTTCTCTAAATTCCTTTAAATAGCGCTCGGAGCAGTCACTTTCTTTTAACTTTGGCCTCAATTTCACACCTTAATCCCCTTTGCTCAGGAACATGCCATTAGCTACAGTACACTCTGAGAATATTCCTTATCATATGTTAGCTTACATAATGCATGATTTCTATGAATAAAATAAATACAATACCAACCTGTAATGAAAGCTAAAATTTAGAAATAATATTTCTCTATTTTTAGCTGTAGTTATATAACTCTAATTAGTTTTAATTCCATGAGACAAAGGAATCTCTATATGGTGTTGCAGATATCCCTTTGAAGAAAAATTTCATCAAAGTAGTTATCTTTAAAAGTAATGGTGCATCTTTCCACATTTATAATTTCTCTTTTTTTCTTTCTGCAATTCTCTTTGGATGTGAAATTATATATAATTCCTTAGGATTTTGGCTTATTGTAAATCATACATGTTCCTGAAACTATTTTAAAGATATTTGCAAAGATGTCAGAGACAATGTCTTTCTTGATAATGCCAGATGAGCTAAAAGGGGATGATGGGCACAAACTGTTGTTTGTAATGCCCAGTTTGGGTATCACAAAAACAGATTTTTCACTAGGATGGTAGCCTAGAAGTTAGAAAAGTCTACTCCAAGATTTCTGTAATTTCTGTCTCTTGGAGATTCTCAAATATCCCAGGGGCCAGGCTTTGAGCAAGCTAATCCAGCTCTGAAGATAGTCCTGCTTGGACAAGGAAGATCCAATATCCCCACACAACATTTTCAACCAAATTTTATATTATTTTAAGGATCCCTATATAAACAAAAATGCTGCACCTTCGATTGTCATTAGCAAGCATCAAACAGGCGCACTGGTCTGGTTAACACCTCAACCAAATCCTTCTACTTTAAATTGTAAGTGCTTCTCAGTACGTGGGCTAGAAGGTTGAAAAAGCTGCAAAGAACATATAACCCATCATTACTGCTACAATGCAAAAGAAATTGAGATTTGCAATTCAAATGTGAAGAGTATGAATGCCATGCCTGGAGGTCTGCAACCAAGACAGACAACCTCTTGCGAGTTGTATGGCAGGTATAGGCGCTGTTTTTTATATACATTATCTATCTTGCTTAGCATGACTTTGGCTCTTTCCCTGCCTGAAATCCAGGTCACCAGAAGTTGTATTGACTAGATAAGCCGGGGAAAAAGGGAAATTTCTCTGCTGATTATACTTTGGACTATGAGCACCATTTATCTGCATAGCAGCAAAAGAAGAATTTCTCTTGCTTTCTATAATATGTGAATGGACTTCCTTGAAACTATTTTTAAAAGCCTGTTGTCGTAGTGTGAGAGGGAGAGATATGCAAAACCTCTGCCAACTTTTGGTACTCATTTTGATGCTGTTGCTCGTTTGAAAACAGCATCAAAAAGAAGTTCCAGTAAAAAATGTGTTTTGCCAGAAGCCATGGAACAGACAGTTACTTCAAACCACTGAATCCAGAAACAAATTTAGCAAAATTATTACTTCCTTCTCTTGCCTGTAAAGTTGTTGATGTTCCTTTAGTAACACCTCTAGTGATGCTCATCCAGGATTTTCCTTCAAACATGGTTCATATGCTAGAAAAGTAAAAATGAGGTTTTTCTTATGTTTTTTTTTTTTTTTTTCCATGGCATTTAAGTAATCTGAGGAGCTTTCAAACTCCATTACAGCAAGAATTGTCCGCATCCACATGTTCACTTTGGAAACAAAGGAAGGTTTTACCTTTTTTTTTTTTCTCTTGCTGTTCCTCAAAGCCAAACACTGCATACATCACATGAATAAAACATTTTCTTCTTCATTTCTCACGTGCTGCTTAGAAGTTATCTAATACAGGAATCCAATAGGTATTTTATTTATACAGTATTTCTATAGCAGCTGATTTAAAGAACTTACTGTTACTGTAGAGCAGCTCCTTATCTACTGTTCCTCTCTTTAAAACTGTTTCCTGTGGAAAAAATTATAATTAGAACATTAAACTGTACTAAGAATTTCAATTCTGCTTTTCATGGACTTATGAGTTTACAGTCTAGGCAGAGTTTGTACTCTATACTGGTCAGCAGCAGCTTGATGTAGTCCTAAATACAACTTTGAAGCACTCCAGCATTTTGGAAAAAGGAAAACACCAGAGGCTGTGCTATTCTCTTCCACAGCAGTTGTGGGACTCCACTGTAGGTTGTTCTGTAGATCATATTAACTAACCACAGGATTATGTGACAACTAGATATTGTGATTTTAACTTAAGCGGCTTTTTATTCACGTGGTAACAGGTTTACATTATAATTTATCTTCTTAGGAGAGGTGAACCATAGCAGTCTCACAGCAGAGCAAAAGCTGTTAAACTGTATTGGGGTACTTCCAACTGTCTCACATATCTCACTCACATTTCAACAAGGTCTGCAAGCCTTAGAAAAAGTCTTCAGAAATAGGTGGATTTGGAAGGAAGTTTTGATGTGGATTCTGAGTAATCACCACACAAAACAGACTACCATTACCACCTTGATATAAAAATCCAGAAAAGTAGCACTGTGAACCAGCAGAGAGAGATGTTCAAAACCAAAGTATTTATCCATTGGAAAGAACATTTAGCTATAAATTTGAAGTGGGGACTTTGTCTGTCCTTTCCTTTGCTGTCTACACAGTAGAGATGTAGTGTGAGCTAGTTACCTAGACTCTCTCCCTCTATGGTCACTGGAAAAGAGAGTAATTCTACCTGCTCTGGAATGTGAACCATAACAGATCACTAAGACAGCCTAGACAAACCAGGGATCCACTTCAAGAGTAAACATATGAGAAGAAAAATTCCATGAAGTGAAAATGAAAAAGAAAATGAGGAGGATTTGAGATGATGATAAAGATCAGAGTTGTGCTTCGCAGGTGCTCTCTTAAGAAGGCAAGCTGTAGCAGAGATTTCACAGGAGCATTGATTCGTTAAGCTGTACAGACAGCTGGCAAGTATAACTTCGTGAATAATCATGAATACAATAATTTGCAAGTGCAACACGAGATCCATGGAAAGAATTATTCTTTCAAGGTCAGACCTCTTAAGACAGCCTTGTACAACCTGCTGTAAGCAGAAGTGAACCAGCCTCGAGGCAGCCATGGAAGGGCGGTTAATGTGATGCCAAGCTAGAGAAAACAGCTTGGCAGAAGGCGTAAGTTGGAAGGTAAAATGAGCCAAGTAGAAGTTGAATTAAGGGCATTTTAACCACAGCCTTACTGACCTACATCCCAACTACAACAAAGCATAAAACTCTGGGGGAAAAGTATCCAATCCAACATGTGAAAAAAAGCAACCCATCAGAGTTGAAGGGCTGGTTCAAGGTATCTTGAATTGGGACCTGGAGGAGGAGTATTTCAGCATCTACTTTTGTAGAAAAATGTAAAGATAATTCTAGATGCGTCAAACTAGACTTTCCATTTCTGTTTATCCTTTTAGCAATGCATAGTTACCATGTACACGCAAAATTTAAGGGACTTTTACCTTTGGAATATTTAGAATCTGTTCGTTAACTTTTGTTTCATGTCTTTTATAGCGAGGTTTTAAGTACACAATCACTTTTCTAACAAAGCAGAAAAGATACTTTTCTACCAATTGCACAGGCATCTCAAGGAATTAAGTACACAAAATAATCTGTCCATTTTGTTATTAATGAGAAGCACCTGCAGCAAGCAAACAAACAAAAAAAGTACTAAATTATCTCTAAAGTTCACACGAGTTAGTTTTTTTGGGTTTTTTTTGTTTGTTTGTTTGGTTGGTTTGGGGGTTTTGGGGGATTTTTTTTTTTGTTTTGTTTTTTTTAAAGGCACTGGGATATTACATTTGAGTCACTAATAAATTTTTGGGACTTGGTATAATTTTCTAAATTCACAGAAAAATGAAGATTTTCTTACAAGTCAGTTAAGAAGTAGGAGTCTAATTCAGCTGCCTTGAAATAAAATTCAAAGATTTACTATTAAGAAATTGAATTGCACTCCCAAGAATTAGTATAGAAACATAATAACATTACTTGTAAAGTGTCTAGCAGCTGCTTTCAATATCCTTGGGTTTGCCAGAATTTTTAATGATATTGCAAACAGCTGCTCTTCTAGTACACAGCATGCCCTGTCATCTGTCTATCAAATTATTTCATTTCATCATAAACAAGGAAGAGTTTGGTTTCAAAAATAGGACATCCATCAGTCAGTAAAAGAGGATTCATGAAGCCTCTTCTCTGTAAAGAAGGATTCATTATTTCTGGCTCCTTTGTTTGTAAATTTCTTCCCTGTAGTAACTGTATTTTGTGTTTGCATCTGGAGTTACCTATTCTCCATTGCAATTTGCAGCTGCAGATCGTTGAGACCAAGCATTATATAAAGGGTGGGGCTTTGAGCTGGTGTGAGAGGAAATCATCTCTCTGTAATCATGACTGACAGGCAGTTACTTGCTAAAGTATCATCAGAGGGCAGTGCTGATTAAGCAAAGGGCTCTGAGCTTCACTGCCCCATCGATCAATGTCCAATTTACCATAATCATACCATTTTCCTTACCATTATTCTTTTAAGGGGTGGAGTTCTAAGAGTCTCTGTTAGCAACATGGCAAGATAGTCCATCTAGTAAATAAGCGTATCACCAGGGACATAGTTTTTAAAAAGTTATGTGTGTGCCACGGCAATGGCAAGATAGGGTATGACACAGTGATAGGTTTATGAGATAGATAAAACCACTCAGAAAATAAATTTTTGAATAATTAAAGGCTTACAAAAGAAAGTCATTTTATGAAAAGTTCATAAAGAAATCAGCTCAGTGTGCAGCAGAAGTAAAAATGCAAACAAAGTGTTATGACTAATCAAGGAAGGAATAAAAAATAGAACAGAGAACATCATTATGGTAAGATATAAATCTGTATAGCACCTGCAAACAGTGCCTGTGGATTGGTTCTTCTGTCTGAAGAATATTACAATAGAACAGAAAAACTAAGACAGAGAGGCAAAAAGGATGATCAAAGACAGGAAAAATCTTCCATAAAGCGACTGACTTTACGAAATAGATCTCCATGACCTATACGGACAAGAAGAAGGAAAGATGACATGAGAGGTCTACAAAATCATCACTGGCAAAAGAGGAGGACAAAAATGATGATTAGGGGAGTGAGCAGCTCTCCTAAAAGGAAAGGCTGAGAAAGTTAGCCTGTTCAGCCTTGAGTAGGGACAACTGAGAGGCGACCTCATCAATGTCTATAAATAGGTGGTGCTGAGCAATAGGACCAGAGGCAACAGGCAGAAAGTGATGCATGCACAGGAAGTTCCACCTGAATGTGGGGAAGAACTTCTTCATTGTGCAGTGACTGAGCACTGGAACAGATTGTCCAGTAGGGTTTGGAGTCTCCCTCATGGAAGATATCTAAGAACTCTCTGGACACAATCCTGTGCCATGTGCTCTGGGATGAGCAGGGAGATGCTCGAGAAGGGAGGCTGGACCAGGTGACCCATTGTGAACCCTTCCAACCTAACCCATTCTGTGACTCCGTGAATTTAGCTTGACTCAGTGAGGGCACTGCATGGATGTCCCACCTGGCGACCAGCACCACAGCGCTTGACTGGAGATCCTGAACAAGAATCCCAGTGAGTGGTCACCTAAATGTAGAAATCCAACACACCAGAAAGGAAAATACAATAAAATGCAAAAGAAGGATTGTGCTGGGGGCATGATCTGATTGTAGACTATATCTCTATGCATGGTGTAAATGGTTTATATCTTCTGCCAATTTCTGACTCAGCAAAAAATAATCCCATCAGGTTTAACACCTTTCATCTTTATTGTTATGATGGACTTCAGGGAAAGGTTGCCTCCAACTATAATTTAATGCATTTCTGAAGAGGTGTCTGATATTTGAAACTATTCCCTTCTACTTTTTGGCATTTCAATATACATCAGTTTCAAACAAAAATGTTTTAATTATTTAAAAATATGATCATAAATGTGATGGAAAGACTTACAACATATTACTTCAGGTTATTCATGTGCTTTTACCAGTTTTATGACTTGTGTTTTCACATTTTTTCATTTAAATTGTTGTGACAATCAGCTTGGTAGGTCCTCTGAAACAGACATGAGGGTCTAAAAATATAAAATAAATATTTGTACATCATTACCAATGTAAGCACAGGATGATAAAAATCAATCACTTGCACCTGTTTCCCCCACTCCAAAAAAACCCCATCAGGTAGAAGAGATTTGTATTTTAAATCCACATATTTTAACTAGTTTTGTTAGGCAAGAATATTTGGGACAATTGCACTGGAATATGAGGAATTTCTACCCTTATATTTCAAGGCAGAATAGAAATAGGGAGATGTACTGGGGGAATAGAAATAGCTTGGAAGTTATAGAAGTACTGAAGATACAAACACCTTGCTCCACCTTCACAAAGTATAAGAACTTAAAATTTACAATGATTTTACATAACTAGTAATTCAATTGAGTGGCAAAATATAGTACTAATAGTAAATGAATTAATCCTCCATTTAAATGCTTTAATCCCAGCTGCATGTCTGTACTCTGATTTAGAACTACAGATCCAGAAATCAATATAAAGACATTTAAGTTAAACCCCCAGAATCTAGAAGACAAAAATAAGTCTTATCAAATAGCCCCATTTGGAAACTGACCTCTAAGTCATTTTCGCAACTTTGAATTTTTTGGTATTTCACTGATTTACACTTATCATTATGAGGTCCTCATAAGGACCATGCTCAACAGCTTCATTCTGATAGCACAGTGAAATGCTAGAATTAAAGACAGAACTCGTTTTTGTTTCCAGAGGATAATGCACTCCCACAGACTGGCCCATGACTAAAGAGGAGAGGACCATGGGAACTACTGACTGTCACAAACTTCTCCATTTCCTTTTGCAGCTGCAAAAATGTGTTCCTAAAATCTGCCTTCCTATCAGATGGACTGACATATAGATCAATCAGACTGATATCTCTATTTGTGCCCATCAATTGTATATAAAAATACAGAAGACAGTTTCCAACTGCATGAGGTTCTCTCTCAGGGGGAAAAAATGAAAGGATAAGCATGTAAGAGATGGTAATCAATTTGCTTAATGCATTACTTGAAGGCACTCAAGCTTAAGTGATAAGAGTAGCAAGAGTGTATGAAGTCTGTATTAGCAGAGTAGGATATCAAAGCAAAAAATTCATAGAGATATTACTGTCTCACTAACACCTTCCCATAAGAATATTAATTTCTCTGAAATTGCGATTCAGTGCTCACACAGTAAAAAAGTCTGTCTGTTGGTTTGTTCTTCCATACGTTAATTTGTCTTTTTGTGCATTATTTCTCTAATAGCATTTGCTTGATTCAGTGAAGTTTTAGATAACTGCTATACAAACAATTAAACATTCCCCTCAGTTCTAAGGTTCAATGCTCTAGACCTTAATTTGCTTATTATTTTAGTCTCCCATAATAGTTTCTGTGATTTGGATATGTTTTTATCCTCAAATTGTGCAATGTTGATTTGTCAGATGCTTTTCCTGCATGTGTTTCAAGATTTTTTCACTGTTAATTAACTATCTTTTAAGAATATTAACGTCATGCACAATACGTTCCAAGCACAGAAGGCAGACAAGATTTTCCCTCTGGAAATTTGGATAAGCAAGTTCACAAACTATAAAAATCTGGGTAGTAGAAGGGGAGGAAGTATTATAACATAAATACTCAGCTCATGATGTTATGTTGCATTTGAAGAATAATCATTCAATTAAAAGAGTCTGGCATTTACATATCTCACATACAGCTTCTAGTACAGAGAAAAGTGGCAGAACGTGAGCATACCGAAAGATTCACTCTACAGAGTTTTCAAGACTGCAGCCTGGGCCTGAAAAAATACCAGGAAATATATTTTTTTCTCATTTATGTAATATTGTACTTTTTGTGTTTATTCTTTTGAGTATCAGGCAGAGACCCACCACAAAATTATTTAGTGCAAGCACTGTAACTGCAACAGTCAGCACAAGTAGAAATAACTTATTTTTTATTAGTTGTTAAGTTACTTTTATTAATTTATTATTTACTAAGCCTAAAAAACTAAGTTCAGTTATCTTGCTGTAATAAAGGTACCAAACTGAAGCTGCCTGTGACAGTTTTAAATTGTATCTTTTAATCTGAAATGCATTTGTAGCTTTCTGGACAAAAAACCCCAGACAAACAAAACCGCCTGAAAATACAAAAAGAGGAAAAGAAAACAAAACAGAACAAACCGAGGTGGGGGGTGGGGGTGGGCACCAAAACAAACCCAAGCTGGGCCCAAACAGAACTTAGCTAACCATAGCTAAATGGCACTTAAACTTAACTCAAAGCCACACTGCAAGTTGTCAGGTAATCGCTTTCTCATGCCGAAGTTGGAAATTAAAGGGACACTCAGAAAGAAGTATGGTACTAGAAGTAATGGACAATAGAAGTAATTTATTGCTGTATTTCAAAAGATCGTTTCAACTAAGCTAAATCCTGCATGTTTAGTATTCATAAAGTTGACAACAAGAGCAAAGTGGAATTTTGTTTTCCACAGTAACAACTGATGCATTATTCCTGTGCTAAAATAATCAGCTGTGTGAGACAGACTTGTTTATGCAACATTACATGTTAATACTAGGAATTTACTTGATGCTAGGAAAACTTCTTGAGCATCTAGCAATTGCATTTCAAGACTACTGAACATCTAAGTTTCAACAGCATAAAGAAAATGTTATTATGGCCACGTTTGGATCTTTATGATCTAAAATAAGTTTACATTGAACATGGACATTTCTGTTAATTTATAAATCACTAACTTTTTCCTTCTGCATCTGGATACTCAGTTTCCACTGTGACAATGTAAATGGAAAGCACACCTTGGTAAACATCCCAGTCCTTCTCTGATTATATTCATTGCCTCCGTCTTCAACATGAATGATGGAACAAGGGGGTCTCAGTGCCCTGGGTGAAGGACTATGACTGTTGAGAATGGTCAACTCCCAGCTGACACTGAAATTGTGCAGTATCAGCTGCTGAAGCTGGATCCCTACAAATCCATGAGACCTGATGGGATTCATCCAAGAATCCTCAAAGAGCTGGCTGATGTCATTGCAAAACTTCTCTCAGTGATTTTTGAAAGGGTCTGTAGACTCCTCCATGGGTAGGGAGGCCCTGCAGAGAAACCTCAACAAATTAGAGGAGTGGGCAATCACCAACTGTATGAAATTTAACAAGGGCAATGGCTGGGTTCTGCACCTGGCATGGGACACCCCTGGATGTACAGACAGACTGGGCAATGAGAGGCTGGAGAGCAGGGCCATGGAAAGGGCCCTGAGGATCCGGGTTTATGGCAAGTTGAACATGAACCAGCAGTGCCCTGGCAGCCAGGAGGGACATCCATGTCCTGGGGACATCAGGGACAGCATCGCCAGCTGGGCAAGGGAGGGGATTGTCCTGCTCTGCTCTGGGCTGGGGCGGCCTCACCTCGAGTGCTGGGGGCAGCTTTGGGTGCCACAGTATAAGAAAGGTATAAAGCTATTAGAGAGTGTACAAAGGAGGGCAAAAAAGAAGGTCAAGGGCCTTGAGAGGAAGCTGTATGAGAGCAACTGAGCTCACTTGGTCTGTTCAGCCTGGAAGAGAGGAGCCTGAGGGGAGACCTCACTGCAGTTACAACTTCCTTGTGAGGAGAAGAGGAGGGGCAGGCACTGATCTCTTCTCTCTGGTGACCAGGGACAGGACCAAGGGAATGGCCTGAAGACGAGTCAGGGAAGGATTAGGTTGGATATCAGGAAAAGGTTCTTCACCAAGAGGGTGGTTGGGCACTGGAACAGCTTCCCAGGGCAGTGGTCACATGACCAGCCCAACAGAGCTCAGGAAGAGTTTGGACAATGCTCTCAGACACATGGTGTCACTCTTGGGGATAGTTCTTTCAAGGACTAGGAGTTGGATTTGATGATCCCTGTGGGTCCCTTCCAACTCAGCTTATTCTGTGATTCTTTGATTAAGTGAATACCTCCCACTCATTTTTGAGAGAGGTGGATGATCAAGTAGCTCCCAGCAATTAAAAGAGCCCCCGGGTTCAATACTTCTAATTGCTTTCCTGACCCTGGAGTAATTCGCTCATTGAACTCTTCCAGTTTTCAGGAGAGGTTGAAGGGTGGGTGAGGACTGGAGCCAGAGAGCAAAATATGATTGCTGAATTTGAAGGCAATTTCCATTAAGAAAGTGGCAATAGACAGATCGTCATTAGTTATTTGCATTTAAACAGACAGAAATATTAAATTTTTAGTGATATACTTTCAATAAAGAATTCCCACCCCCATATCTTCAAGTCCTATCAACTACAGTAAACATAAAAGTAATGCTTCTATAAATACTATCAAGTTCAAACCATTTGTTAGCCCTTAATTTTGAAGCATACCTTCATGTCAAGGCTCATAAGTGAGACACTTCCCATCCCTAACCACTGGGAGGTAGCAGATGTACTATGCATTCATTATTTAGCAGTCTATAGAACTGTGCTTGGTACATCACCTAGTGTACTAATATATCCCTGTTGATTCATGTTGCTTAAGAATGTTTCTGTTCTCTTTAGGTTTATGTAGTTTTGTTAAAAATGGTACATCAGATGCAGCACAATTAAAAAAAAAACCCTAAAAAAAAATCTTAAATGTGGTGGTCAATATTCCTACAGGAAAGCTTTGAACAGCTACTTTGAAAATGTTAGTAAACAGTTGCTTTTGAAATTTATTTACAATAATTTTTTTGCAAAATGATTCAATGGTTTGGATTCAACATAGATTCATTTCTGCAACATAGTAGCTGCTGTCTTTCCTTGTCCTTGTTTTGTATGAACATCACTTTTCAGATGGGAAAGAATTCCTGGACAATACGGACCTTGTAATTTTCCTTAGTGAAATATACACAAACAATTAAAAATAATCCCCAATTCAAATGGTGTCCTGATAAAATATTTTTCTTCATATTTTGGTTTTCTGGATAATAAAAACCCAAGACTGCTGTAACATTAAATAATTGTGTTTACTGAGTGACTAAACACCTTAATCAGAGAAATCAGCCTAAACATATCACAAGAAAGGACTACTGTACACATTTCAACACTTCTTTGTTGTTCTGCAAATGTCATGAGAATAGCTCTTTCTTTCATGTTGTTTATTAAAATGTAAAAAAGCCCACTTGCACAAATGAATTATGGATAAGAATGGAAAAAATGTGTCATACCAAAAATGTAGCTGGATTGTGTTGTCCCTTGAATAAAATCCTGTGAGCAGCTCCACTGACTTAATTTACTCTGTTCGGTAAGCATGGCAAGACGAAAAAAAGATGCTACAACCAGACAGTATTTTAGGGTTGTACCTGAGATGGTAATGCCCAAGACTTGAATTACACATTAATGTATGGGAGCAAGGGGGAGTTACAAAAAAGAATGCACAATCGTCCTCCAATATTCTAATTTTTAACAACTTAAAACTGCAACATAGTCTGTCTTTATAAATTCTCCTTTCCCTTAACAAAATCAGTAATTAGTTTCCATACTCAATGTATTTATTAAATAAATCTAAAGTTAATTGCATGGTATATGTTACTATCCATAACTAGTTCGCAGTATGTATTGCCTCCTAAACAAAACAAGCCTTGGGTAAAGTGAAAGTTTACAGCAAAATTTTAGAAGGACATTTCTTCCAGCTCAATTTTTACTCATATTCTATGGTTTCAAACTGAGATAAACCAAAGTGGATTTTGCTTAAAAAAACTACTTTCAAGCTCTGTTGTCCTCATTCTATTCAGCCTTTAGTGTCCTTCACATTGCATTCTGAATCACCATTTACACTGTCAATAGTGTAAGCGATACCACGATATGAAACTGTATTTTTATTTTCTGTAATTTTGACTTACAACAAAATAATGACTTTGAGTTAAAACCTCTCTAGATGTATGTTGATATTCAGGAATTAAGACCACAGTTCTCTGAACTCACTCCAGCACCTCAATGTCTTTCTTGGAGTGAGGGGCCCAGAGCTGGACACAGCACTCGAGGTGTGGCCTCAGCAGTGCCCAGTCCAGGGGGACAATCCCTGCCCTGCTCCTGCTGGCCACACTATTGCTGATCCAGGCCAGGATGCCATTGGCCTTCTTGGCCACCTGGGCACACCCTGGCTCATGTTCAGCTGCTGTCACCAGCACCCCCAGGTGCTTTCCAGCCACTCTGGCCCAGCCTGTGGCACTGCCTGGGGTTGTTGTGACCCAAGGGCAGGACCCGGCTCTGGGCCTTGTTGAACCTCACACCACTGGCCTCAGCCCATGATCCAGCCTGTCCAGATCCCTCTGCAGGGACTTCCTACCCTCCAGCAGATCAACACTGCCGCCCAACTTGGAGGTCATTCATGGATTCACTAATAGCAAACTCAATATCCACATCCAGATCATCAATAGAGATATTAAAGAGGACTGCCCCCGGCACTGATCCTTGGGAGACACCACTCATGACTGGCCGCCAACTAGGTGCAGCACCGTCCACCATCACTCTTTGGGCCTGGCCATCCAGCCAGTTCTTAACCCAGCAAAGGGTGCACCTGTCCAAGCCATGTACTGCAAGCTTTTCCAGGAGAATGCTGTGTAAGACAGTGTCAGAGGCTTTGCTGAAGTCCAGGTAGACAACATCCCCAGCCTTCCCTGCATCCACCAGGTGGGTCACCTGATCCCTCGGTTGCCCTGCATGTGCTGTGTGATTGCACTCAAGGTGATCTGTTCCATAACCTTCCCCAGCACTGAGGTCAAGTTGTTCCCCGGCTCCTACTTCTGGCCCTTTCTGTGGATGGATGTCACACTGGCCAACCTCCAGTGAACTGGGACCTCCTAGGTCAGCCAGGACTGATGACAAATTATAGAGAGTGGCTTGGCAAGCTATTGTGCCAGCTCTCTCATTACCCTAGGATAAATCCTATCCGGTCCCATAGGTTTGTGAGCATCTAAGGAGTTCAGAAGGTCACTAATTTCCTCGTGGATTACAGGGGTACTATTCTGCTCCCCATCCCTGTCTACCAGCTCAGGAAGCCAGTTGTCCTAAGGATCACCGGCCTTACCATTGAAGACGGATGAAAAGAAGGATTTAAGCAACTCAGCCTTTTCCTTAATCTTTGATATATATTTCCCCCCACATCCAATAAAGAATGGCGATTTTCCTTGCCCCTCCTTTTATTATCAATGTATTTATAAAAACACTTATTATCTTTTACAGAAGTGGCCAGATTAAGTGCTGAGCTTTCACCTCTCTAATTTTCTTTCTGCATGGCCAAATGACATTCTGAAACACTTCCTGCATTGCCTGCCTCTTTTTCCAGAGGTGATACACCCTCTTTTTTACCTGTGTTCCTGTGAAGGGTCCCTGCTCCAGTGGTCTTTCCCACTGGCTCATCTCTTGGCACTTAGGGACGGCCTGCTCCTGCACCATCAAGATTTCTTTCTTAAAATATGTCCAGCCTTCATGGGCCCGTTTGTTTTTAAAGGCTGCTTCCCAAGGTACTTTCTGAGTCAGTGTCCTGAATAGGCCTCTGACCCAGATATCTGCCACGCTAGCCTTCTCCCTGACCCTTACCCATAAGCACTCAACCACATCATCACTATCCTCAAGCTCTATGCTGTCCAAAGTCTCCCTAACATATGGAACCTCCACCACCTGTCCTTCTATGCCTGTCCCTTCTGAAGAGCAAGTAGCCATCCATTGCAGCACTCCAGTCATGCAAGTTATCCCACCCCATTTCCGTGATGGTGACTATGTCATAATTCTCCTGATGCACAACGGCTTCCAGCTCCTCCTGTTTATTTCCCATACTTTGTGCATTAGTGTACATGCACTTCAGCTGGGCTGATGATTTCACTCCTGATTCTGGCATGCCACCCCTGAGCCTGGTCTCATCTGCTTCCCCCTTGAAACCTAATATAAAGCTCTCTCAAGCAGCCCTGCCAACTCATGGGCTAGAATCCTTTTGTCTTTGATAGATGAGTGAACTCATCTTGTCTCCAGCAGGCCTGGTGCCATATGAACTGCCCCATGATCAAAACCCCCGAAATTCAACTCGTGGCACCAGCTTTTAAGCCACTTATTGATCATGTGGGTTTTCTTGCTCTCTTTGGGGTTCATCCCTGCTTATTGAAGGAATTCAGGAGAATACCATCTGTGCTCTTGTCCCTTCAACCAGGTGACCCAGTGCCTTGAAGTCCTTTTTGATTACCTTGGTGCTTTTCTTATCAGCCTCATCACTGCTGACCTGGACAACCAGCACTGAGCAGTAATCAGTGGGCCAAATTAGTCCAGGGAGTCTCCTGGAAATGCCCCTTACCCAGGCCCCAGGAAGGCAGCAAGTGGCCCTGTGGGATGGGTCTGGTTGGCATACAGGATCCTTTGCTCCCCTCAGAAGTAAGTCATCCACCACTACTACCCTTCTTTCTGTCTTAATACTTGAATTTGTGTTCCATCTGGTTGACTGTGTTGATCTGGTAGACTCCACAGATACACCTTCTTCTTCACTGTCATCTGCCCGACCCTCAAGATACAGGGCTTCATACCTGTTCTGTAAGGGCACCTGGGAAGGAGAGGGAGGCTGGCAGGGGATTCTTCTACCTTCCTGAGCAGGGACCCATTTCCATTCTCTGCCATCTTTTAGGTTTCCTTCTTCTGACTGATGGCAAGAGGGGTGGGATTCCTCCAAGTCCTGCTGATCTTCCATCCAATGAGCTTCTCTCAGAGATGGAAGAGTGTGACTCCAGCAGCCTACTTCCCTTTTTTGCTCCACGATACTCCTCAGCCTGTCCGCCTCCTCTTTAAGCTCTGCCATCAGAGACAGCAGATCATCAACCTGCTCACACCGCCCACGGGTGTCTTTTCCTCTGTCCTCCGGTACTAACACCAGGCTCAGGCACTCCCTACAGCCAGAGACCAGACAGCTGCGGCCTTGGGGAGCTTTGTCCGGGTCACCATGCTCCTGCTGGAATGGCTTTCAACTGTGCGTAGACTAGACCCATTGCTGGGTCTAGTTGGGCAAGTTAGGAGAAAACCAAACACCCAGCTCAGGAGCTGGGAGGGTGGCTGTGCCTTCCCTGCTGCCCCTGCCTGTGTGAACTGCCGTGCAAACTGCCATGTCACATCCTTTTGACACACCAAGCCCTATTTGCCAGGTCCTGTTCCTTGTGCTCCCTGGAGCCATTTAAATCTCCCGTGCTGCTCCTGGCAATGCTGCCTCCATGCCTGACTGGCTGCAGAGGCTGCCCAGATTTTAAAAATCCAGATTTATCAAATAGATTTTAGAAGTTCTTCTTGAATTCTACTCAAATCAAGAGCTTCAACAGAGTGTATTCATTCTTGGAAAACAATCATGTTTCATCTTTCATCAAACAATTTTGTTTCTAGGTATGACTAGTCATCAAATGGAGTGATGACCACTTTGTATAATAAAATGAGATCTGAGTCAAATTATTTTCTCAGTCTGATGAGGTGTTAACCCTATTAGATCTACTCCCTGCCTCACAAGGAAGATAGCAGCTCCTATTTTCCAAAAAAGTTATTTAAGATTTATTAAGATGGAAAGGGGGAAGCTGGAAGTCCCTGATTTGAGCTGTCATTCCTAAGAGAGAAAAAGATATCTGTGTCCCATTATTAATCACAGAATTAGGCTCTTATTTCATCCACTGACCTTCTAGTATTATACTTCCAAGAAGACCTGGCTAATTTTCCACTGAAGTGAAGAAACTAAAGAGTAGAAGCTCAAGCCTTTCTTTTAATTAATGTAATCTCCATATTCTCAATTGTTTTATTACTAGCTTGCCTGTGGATTTTTACAACTCAATTAATTTCATACCTAGGAAATACAAAAAGCTTTCTTGACAGTAGTCCAAGATCTGCACAGAAATCACTTCCTCATCAAAGATCTCATCACAGGGTGGAGTCACTGCCAGTGAGGTAGTTCTGAGGAAAAAAACTTAACTAGGGAATGATAAAGGAAGATACTTTAATTCGGAAAAAAGTAAATCTTACTTCTGTTGGCGAACATCTGTGATGGTGAATTCAACCCCTTCTCAAGAGGTATTTCTGGTGGAATGCAGATGACACTGCAATTTTCTTATGTTTCAAAAATATTTTTAGTAATTATACAATCAATCTTGAAAACCTCTTGCCAAAAGAAGAGTGCACACTTCATTGAAAAATAGTATGTCTATAAATTATCTTTTTTTATACTTAGATTTTAGAAAGGTGCTGCTGATCACTTCCTGTGAATTTTACGATTTGCTTAGATTTAGAAAGTAGTTATGACAAAAAGCTTTTGAAAACAGCCATCAGCATTATTTCTTGTTGGTATAATCTTCAAATAGGAAATACTGGCAAGGGAGGACAAAGCAAGTAAATGAGTAATTACTCTTCTGTGGCGGACTTTTCTCACAGAGTTTTAGTGCTTAATTTGATTTATAATATACTTTTTGTTTGGATCTGTGAGACACCAAACCCACTTACTTTGAGCTATTGATTTTTTCAAACAATACGTTACATTATTTAGCCTAATACAGTGTGTTTGAGAGAATTTGTCTCCCAGTTGTCTATAGAATGTGACATGCTAATTTGAAACGTTTGCTGGCAGTTGATGAAACAGACTGGAAGGTGTTAAAGAACACCAGGTAGTGTTTTATTCATTTCAGAAACTCAATGCCAACTGGCACATCAGCTTCCACTTATCCTTCAGGAAATACTTTGCCAGAGAGGCCTGGGAAAAGCTAAATGATTTATTCAGGCTAAGAGAGACCTCAGCCACACAGCCCTGGTCAGTCCCTTTAGGAGTTCATTCTCAAGCCAATGCCCTCAGCTACATCCAGTTTCATTATATCGAAGAACATACAAAAAGCTGTGAACATACATAAGGCTATGAACTCTATACAACAAGCCCTTCACTGTTCCTGTAATAATCATACATATTCTGCTATCACTGATGAGAGGACAAGGCACCCACTGAACTGTGATTTGCGACTTGCTGGATAAGACAGAAGAAAGATTTTAGAGGATTTTCTTCATATTTTGGCATAGTTTTACTAAAGTAGGAGTGTAAGTTGTAGGGCTTTTTTCGTAACAGGAGACTTCTATGTGGCAACCTTAAAAGGAAGCTCTATTAACGCTACTACAACTGAATCATGCAAATGTTATTATTATCCGTAACTCAAAAATTCAGTGAAACTTAAATTATTTCTTGTAAAACAAAGAGACAAAAAAATCCTCCTTTCAATCTTACTAGTAAAGACTGAAACTTAGGACTTCAGTATTTCTCTACAGAGTTTTTGAGAGTATTATTCTGCCTAGATTGAGTTCAATTTGCATGGAAGATAATTAACTCAAATATTTTCATCCTCATAGTTTATTTATAGAATTTAGCATATAGGATTTACTAGCCATTTGAGTTTGACTCTTTACTCTCTAAAATGTAAGCAAGACACATACCTCAGAGAAAAAACTGAAAATATATGTCGGAATTAGATTCTGCTGCTATGTGTATTAAAACTAGACCATTAATTCTATTCATTTCAGAAAAATAATTCCTAAAAAATATTGCATGTTTAATATTACAAGCAGTGAAAGAGAAACTCTGGATTTGTGGTTCATACATTTAGCATAACCTTAAAATTGTACTGTTTAATACATAACCATATGTGCAGCTTTCAGATTAGCCAGTGAGGTGTGCCAAGTTAGTTGAGAAAAGTGAAAATTTAAAATCTCAGCAGTGAATTCATCAATTGATTGCTACCAACAGCTTTGGCAGATTATTACCTGCCTTTGATAAGATTAAATTAGACAAGATATGTAAACTACATAGGTAGGCCTGTTCTACAAAGGAATGTGCAGTCCATATTTTCAAATATTTCCATCAGTGCTCTTAAAAGTGGCTGAAATATTAATTTATATTAAAGCTACAATTTAGCGCATTTGAATGAAATTTTGGACGGAATTTTTGGAAGGAATTTTGGAAAGTAGAAGACTGAAGAGAAGTCTGTACAATAGGTGTCAGGGTATAGAGAAATGGGTTACTATGATGAACAGGCAAAGCACTGCGTATTTATCTGAAATAACACTCAGACTAAACTCAGAAAACTAGCTCTTTTGTACTGGAAAGTAGTTCTATCGAAAATGGAATATTTTCCTGCCCATCATTGCACCTCTGAGGCTTTTGGAAAAAATAACTGGGGAACAGGAATAACTAGATGAATCTTCTGAAAAAGAACTCACTGGCATTGAATGTCCTGCTTCAATTTCACCATGTCCTGATGCGATTGTAATTTTCTGAAAATGGGTTCCTGAAAAATGCTTTGGTTTGATTTTCTTTCTTTTGTTGATTAGAGATTCTTAAATTGCAACTTTTTCATATAATCTAAGATTGATCCTGTGGGGAAAGCTATGCCAAAGTGTCTGTACTCAGAAGACTAACTCAAGTCCAAGATACATCTGGATGGATGCAACCCTGTAAGACCAATATTTGGATCTCTTTTCCCCCGGTTAATGAGGTGTATATTAAATCCTGAGAATGTGCATGATCTTAGTGAAATCTACACACCTATATAAGCTTAATTATTTTGCTGAATCACAGATTAAAATACGGTAGGTAGGCAAAATTAAGTATGTGATACTCACATAAAAGTTTCAGGAAAGTGCCTACCAGTGCAGATAGATTAGGCTTTAATCATTTATTAGGTTGCAAAAATTCGTTTTAAAATAACATGGTTAAAATGGGCTCTATTGCTTATTCTAAATGTTACAGAAATAATCCTGCAAGCTCTGCAGTGTTACATGCTCCTGCTAGACGCCAGTATAATATCTTTAAAAGTATGACCACAGGCAGTGACCTCCCTCTGAGGTTGGAATTGATTATCTTGTATAAGCAGGGTAAATAATCTTGAGCAGTATGAGATTTTTTTTATTTTTGTCACAGAATGCTTTGTTTGATTTATGACTGAAAGTGAGGTGACCTGCATGACTGCACTCTCTTTCAGAGTTTCACAAAAAAAAAAAAAATCACTTTTTATCTCAATGACCATGTATCAAGGCATCATATGAAAAAAGCTGAAGAACATTTACAGTACAAAAAGCACTACCAAACAGGTCAGCAGTCAAACATCTGCCTTGATGTCCATGGCACCCCACAAAGGTGATTTACTTTGGATGTCTTTGTTCTGTTGGACACTCAGGGTCAGGGAACCACACAGATTTTCTTAGGAAAGATTATCATATCTATATAGAATTTAGATCTAGTCTATCCTATAGAACTGGACTAGTGGGATCTAACTTAAACAGCAGAAATAAATGAATTTTATCAAAGCAGAATTCTTAAAGATGGTTAAAAATGTTGTCAGTTTATTTTCTGTCCTTAGATGACATCCAGACCTGCTCTAACTTTTACAGTCAACCACATCTTTGCCTTGTTTCCAGGGATCACTGGATCCTGTGACTAATACAGAACAATGTCTTCTCTCAGTGCTTACACTACATAGTCTGCATGACTTCTATATTATTAACATGCATTCTTAAGGATTATCAACTGTCTGTTTATCCATATTCACAATTTAAAATGATGAGTTTCTACTGTTTTTGAGATACTAGCTGTTCAGCAGCCTTTCTATATATGTAGTTCTAAATCACCATTATATTTCAAAGTAAAAGCAGCATACGTGACTTCCCGTAAGCACAAATATCCAAGTCTCTATGCAAAGTGATGGAACTACATTTTTAAAGACTGAAGACTTACTTTTTAAAGACTATTTTAAAGACGGAATTATATAAAATCCTTCAGCAATTAAGAGTAGAATTTCTGATCTGTTAGATTGTTTACATAAACTAAATTTCAAACTGTGTATGTATCATTTGAACTCTAAAAGTCAGAAAGAAATTATAATGATTTTTTTTCCCCTGTGAAAGATTTTTTCCATAGTTCTATGGGTATTGCTAGAATTCCACCATTGCTATTTGTATATTCTCTTAGAGCCTCCTTATAAAAGCATATGTTTCATGTTTTTCCTCCTGTTTCCATGTGGTAGGCAAAGATATTCCATGACTCAAACAGCATTAGCAACTGAATAAGTCTTTGAGTGTACTGAGAAAAATGGAGAGATGTTAACAGCCACATTTCACAACAGCAGAAAAAATGCTTGTGTAGCATTCACTGTCATAGCCAAGCATATGCTCTCCATGGTTCTTTAGTCATCTGCTCGGAGTGGGCTGCATTGCTGAGGAAAAGACAATCTGTCTCTCTGTTAATGAAAAAATATCTCTACAAAGTAGAGTTGATTAGTATAAGGGTAAACTCTTCAGTGACTTAGAAACTGAGAAACATGGGGAAAAAATGCATGATCACTGTAAATAAATATTATCTTTTCTGCTTGTGCAGCTCAGATATTTATGGTACATGAAGCACAAATACTGTAAAGATTTTAGTCCTTGAATACTTGAACACAGAAAGCAAGAAATGTAAAATATTTGAACTAAACATATATGGAAAATTTAGTAAATTGTAAATTTAATTTGTCAGGTATAACAGCATCTGCTTTCAAAGTATGCCTGCGGTTCAGTATAGGAATGTACAAACCCCTTTTAAAAGAGATACCAGAAGCATTGGAAGAGGTCTAAAAGCATCAGTGCATAAACTAATCAACTCTCATTTCTCACCCGAATACCTTGACTCACATAGGGCTCCATGCTGCTGCTACCAGATTGCTTGATATAAAAAAGCCCAACTGTGTGGATAGCTTGACTATCTCTGTGCTTCTCTGCTGGCTGCAGGGCAGGCATATTCCTTATATAGATCTGAAGCAGCAGGTGGCTGAGCAAATAAAAGTGAAGGTCCAGCTCAGCACTGTTTTCATGTTCTTTCTTACTTTTTCTCTCACCAGAAAACATGCTGCTGGCCTTTTATCAGACAACAGTAGTGACAACATAATAATGTTGTAAATGGGACTAACACCTCTTTCTTTTAATAAGATCATCTAACAGTGAAATCCATTTGAATTGCTGAAAAAGGGGGGAAGAAATTTTGCCAGCTGCACAAACCCACAGATTTTAAATTTTGTATTTCGCCTGTGCCAGGAATCTGCCTTAGGCTGTATTTTAACAGATGGACACAACAGAAGATTTTTTTTTTTTAAGGGTTAGACAAAACAAAATATATTTCTCTTATATCCAATTGTGGTAATTTTTTTTGTAATTTCCAGAATATCCAAGATTTTAAGAAAAAAATATCACATTCGCTGAAGTGCTCTTTGGCAAGAAAGAAGCCCTGGTCTTTCTTCCAAATACACATGAAAAATCTTTTAGCTAAAGAGTCCACAGTCTGGAATGGAACCCACTAGTTCTGCTGCCAGGAAATATTTATTAAATCCATTAGCAAAATGTCTTTCCTCTCTGTCTAGCACCCGTTCTAAAGATGACACTAAGTTGGGTGGGAGTGCTGATCTGCTGGAAGGCAGGAAGTCCCTGCAGAGGGATCTGTCCAGGCAGGATCGATGAGCTGAGGTCAGTGGTGTGAGGTTCAACCAGGCCCACTGCCAGGTCCTGCCCATGGGTCACAACACACCCAGGCAGCGCCACAGGCTGGGGCAGAGTGGCTGGAAAGGACCTGGGGGTGCTGGTGACAGCAGCTGAACATGAGCCAGGGTGTGCCCAGGTGGCCAAGAAGGCCCCTGGCATCCTGGCCTGGATCAGCAATAGTGTGGCCAGCAGGAGCAGGGCAGGGATTGTCCCCCTGGGCTGGGCACTGCTGAGGCCACACCTCGAGTGCTGTGTCCAGCTCTGGGCCCCTCACTCCAAGAAAGACATTGAGGTGCTGGAGTGAGGCCAGAGAAGGGCAGTGGAGCTGGGGAAGCTGACACAAATCCTGTGAGGAGCAGCTGAGGGAGCTGGGGCTGTTTATCCTGGAGAAAAGGAGGCTCAGGGGGAAACCTGATCACTCTCCACAGCCGCCTGATGGGAGGCTGTGGCCAGGTGGGGTCAGTCTCTTCTCCCAGGCAACCAGTGACAGGATGAGATGACATAGCCCAAAGTTGTGCCATGGGGAGGCTTAGCTTGGACATTATGAAACACTTCTACGCAGAAAGTGTTATCATGCACTGAAACAGGCTGTCTAGGGAAGTGGCAGAGGTATTTAACAGATGTGTGGACATGGCACTTGGGAACATGGCCGAGTGGGACTTGCCAACATGAGGTTAACAGTTGGAGTGAACGATCTTATAGGCCTTTTCCAGCCTAAATGATTCTATGATTCCCAAGTCTATGTGAGAGTTCCCTCTCCTCCGTTAGCTGAAGAGATTTGATGATGGCTAGCCCTTTTAGAGTTACAGATGAACATAACTGAGAAGCAAAGAAAGGAAGAGGTGTTTGACTGGAAATATTATTAAAGACTATGCATGACTGCAAAACAAATGGCTTTGTCAATCATGATTTTTAAAATTAGGAGGTGCCTGATACCTTCCATCCTCCGATGGTTTTTCTCAGCAGGATTCTCACAGTTTTCAAAATACAGAGAAAAAGTCCAGAGAACATAAGTCCATCACTCCCTAAAAGATCCTCACTGACAAATTCCTAGTAGTAAATATATATGGTTTTAAGATATTATCTCATGTGCACTTTGATCATAGGCAATTTTTGAAACATATACATATGCATAACTCATGTCTACATTAACCCCATCTCACAATGCACAACATACAAAGATTATAAATCATGGAATAGCATATTTTAAAGCATTAGAAAACTGCTTATTGTGACTTTCAGAAGCTACAATTCTTGCAAACTGCATGATGAGCTAGGAAGCCTCTCTCATGCAAACATGGATAAGTATAATACATGGATTTAAAAAATTCTATTAAGCTTATCATACTTAGAAGAATCAAACTCTTTACATAAAATATAAATTACCACATGGTTTTCATTTCAGTGTTTCAAGCATAGAAGGGATCCTTCTCAAACATCTAATAATTTTTAGATGGACAATTTTTAGATAGGAGTAGCACTTTGGGGATGAGCATATTCATGTTAAATAGAAAGTGCTCCAATACAGCAGTACTAGCAGTATGGTTAGTGAATAGCCAGTATGAATGAGGATAAATTACAAATCTATCCAGGCTGGAAATACAGAATTCAAGAATAAAATCTATGATGACACTAACTTACAGAATGTTAACTGGTAAGTGACTCTTCACACAGATGACACTCAGAGAATTTACTAAAAGATCACTTGCAAGATGGCAAAAGTGGTTGGATTATCATTTGATTAGAAATATTTAACTTCATCAGTTTTGTAATTACACTAGAGTAAAAGCCTCTTTCTTTAACATACACAAAATAAGAACAGCAGAAGAAGAATCTATTCCAGTCTCTGCTCAGAGAGGCTGTACTTCTCAAAGACAAGCAAAAAGGTGAGACGAAACCTTCTCAAGTTTAGGACATTACAGGTCATCACAAATCATTCATGTCCTTTGCAACTTGCCACCTAGCATATAAAAAACATTATTCAAGCCTTCCAGAAAAGCAAGTTTTAGATAGAGAGCTTTCCTGATATCTTTTCTATTGCTACCACTGCCTGTTTCCGGTTGTATTACAGTCTTCTGCTTATCAGATTTGACTTTCCAGCTTGCCATATTACACTCTGAAATTCCAATCTTTCTTACAAAAGGAACTGAGATAACTTTCTAACATCTAATATCAACATCATCTACCACCCGTTGAGCATTACTGTCAGAGAAGGCTGTTGTGCTTTTGAATGCCATTACAAACAAGTGAGATAGGAGAATTCCATTAATTAAGTGCCAGATACCCGTTTCCTCTGGTAATCTGTGATTGGTCCACATGATGTATTTTCACACAAGCTTTGAAAACATTTGAGGATATTCTTCGCCTTCAATTTATGCTCCTTTTATATCAAGTAGTATCTTGCTGTTACAACCACTTTGAAAGATTGCATTTTGCCCAGACTGCTATCCCTATTTCTCTAAAGACATTTACAATTTTTCATCCTTTTTATAATATCTTGCTTCCGCTGATGCTTAAATTTATCTGATTTTTAATTCCTAAGTAAGAACCAGAATTTTCAAATAGAGATTGTTTGGTGCTGAAGACCTGCCCTCTCATTTCCCTACAACCACTAAAAAAAAAAAAAAAAATTAAGTCCTCTGAGTTTTGCAAATATTAAATGCCTTAGAAAGACTGAACATATACTGTGGTTTTTTTCTGGTTAACCTTTTGAGTCCAGTTCTTCCATCAGTCACACAAGTGAAAAACAACCCTTAGAAATATACAATAATCTCCACTGTTCTATGTGTCAAACACCTTCTCCTGTCTCTGTGAATGCGTAGGTACAAAGGTGAATGGTTGCATGGCAATTCCATCTGTAAGTGTTTGTGTTTATCCAACTTCTATGCAAAGTAGTCTTCAGCAGTAATTGTAACTAAACTGAAAGTCACATGGAAGAATACAGTAATTTAAAAAAAATAATTCTTAAATAAAAGAATAAATATATTAAAAGGCTATAGGAAACAAATATTGAAAGTGTCTTTGTTAACTGAAGTTTTAGGTATGCTTACTGTACTTTACTGCTGAGGATATCTGCTATGCATATACTTTCAAAAAAGTTAAAGCTTGTATGCATTTTTCCCCCCTTACTTTTATTTTAAAATAATGAAGTCTTCATATCTTCTTCCGATATGACTTAGAGGCAATGTTTGCAATCCCTTAATTCTCTACAGCTGCCACTGCCAGTTCAGCAATACTTTAGTTTCACAAACACTGAAAATTGCTGCCAGCATTAAAGTTCAAAGGCCTCTGAGATGGCTTGCATGTTAGTGGGTAAGGCCTCCTTATGCTTCATGTTCCTAATGCTTCCACTGTGGCAGCCCTAGGGAGTGAATAATTTCAGTCAATAAAAGCTGAATTTTTTTCCAGTCTTTTTCAGAAGACATGAACTTGCCACAGACACACAAGGTCCCTTACAGCTTATAAGGCTGCCATAGGCATGGAACAGACATCTGATAATCCATTTACAGAGCACCACGAAGACTATCCATGTCCCCTCTCTGCTACATCTACCGACCATACAGCCATCTTTCACCACCTGCTATAGTCCACCTCCCATTAGCAATCCAACTGTCTAATTTAAGGAAGTGTATCTAAGGTTATGTATATTTTCACCCAGCAGTGGCCCAGAGAGAAAACTCACTTTTTATTTTCCATTCTTTTTGCCAATGATTTGTTATTCTATTCATATTTCTCTTTAATAAAAGGATGCTAAGCCTATAACAGGAATGTCTCCATTATGGCAGTTACCATTTCCTCATATATTGGCATCACAACTGGAAATGGGAAAAATCATCTGAGAGGTGGAATTTCTTTATAATCACTAATTAATTTACATTCCAAGTAGAAGGCAGCAGACTATGGGAACCTGCTTTCAAACTTTAACAGCTAGTGTCTTGTCTTCTGTAGCAGCTCTTGCCTCCAAGTATTTATGGCAATTCAGGATGTTACATTACTTCAGCTGTGCATGTCGTACTGCTTGCCTCTGCCAGCTGTGATAGCTTATTCCCCTCCTCTGCAGCAGAGATTTCTTTAGCTGCAAGAAAGATGCCCATGTGAACTGAGGAATGAATGTCTGACAGCAAAAACTGGGACAATCCTTCCAGAGTTGTGTGTTCAATGTCACCATCTAGACAGCATCTCTGAGGCAGTGCAATCAACAGGGAATAGTGCTGTGTGTTCTTCTCATTATACATGCTAGTAATTGAAATGTGCCTACTGCCAGCATAGCTAGCTAGAAGTAATAAAAAGTACCTCTGAACAATCAGAACATGTGTAGGTACCTCAAAGACAGAAAGCGAGATACTGCTCTGGATTAGTGATTGTACAATCTCCGGACTCCTCTGGACCTCTATTTATCTAGTGGTAAAACTGAACATTTAGATCCACTTCAAAAGGAGTTATACCTTCACAGGGCTCTTCTGAAAGTACTTATTAAAATATAAACACTTTTTCACATTTAGAATTTTAAAAAGCTATTTGGGAAAATTGTAAAAAGCAGTGTAGATTTAAAGAATTGTTTCAAAAGTCTTCAGTTTCTGTTTTTCTTCCTCATTGCTGGTTTAATAGGTGAAATTCCTCGATAATAACTTGAAGATCTACTCATAATTCAGAAGCAACAGGAACAGGCCTTCCTTTTTTTTTTTCTTTTTGCAAGCAGCCAGCAACCATCAGCTTTCCAGGTTGTATCTTGAAAAAAGGTTCCAAGAAACTTTTCAAAAGCAGTATACTCAACTTAATGAATATTATATCAAAGACAGACATTAATCCTGCAAGACACAGCTCTCTATAAGGAAACAAATAGAAGACAAAATTCAAGCATATTGCTTGTTGCTAGTATCTATAGTAATTAAGATATGATTCTGAAGTGAGGGATCTTAGAAGTCAACAAGATGGCACTTTTCAGCTATCTCTAAAAGCATCCTACCAGTACTGATGATGTGAGCAAAGTTAGGATGAAAAGATGAAAATGATGGTTGAGTTCTGAAAAATCAGGGCCACGGAAAGACAATAGTTTAAAGGGTAGTGCAGGATCTGTCACAGAATCATAGAATGGTTTGGGTTGAAAGGGACCTTAAACATCAGCTGGTTCCAATCCCCCTGCCATGGGCAGGGACACCTTTCACTGGATCGGGTTGCTCAGAGCCCCATCCAACCTGGCCTTGAGCAATTCCCAGGGATGGGACACCCACAGCTTCTCTGTACAATCTGTTCCAGTGCCTCATCACTCTCAAAGTAAAGAATTTCTTCCTAATATCTAATCTAAACCTACTTTTTTCCAATTTGAAGCCATTTTCCCTCATCCTGTCACTACATGCTCCTGTAAAAAGTCCCTTTCCATCTTTCTTGTAGACTCCCTTTAGGTACTGGAAGGTGGCGATTAAGTCATTCTGTTTAATGCTGATATTCACAAATTTTTGAAATATACAAGTTTCAAAAAGCACTTTTTTATTTGTCTCTGGAATTTCCAGAAGGGAGAGATTTTTAAATCACAAGGACTTGGTATTGTGGATTGATTATGCAATTATGTAGGAACACTGTGTGCAACAGGAGAAGAAAGCTATTGTTAATGTCAAGTTACACTCCAGACCAATTAATGGTATTTCCATTTTTATAGAAGCTATATATTTCTGGTATTACAGAGAAGGGATACAAGCCTGAAAATACTTGAGCCTAGTAGAGTTTACAGCACTCTGAATAGCAACATGTGACCTTTCACACCTGTATGCATTAATTTTAGAAATGTCCACAGGATTAGGCCTTGTATGAAACAAGTATCATGTTTCATATAAAAATTACTCAGAAATGTCTACATATTTGTATTGTCAAACCATAGTTATTCAAACCAATACAGTCATAAGGTATTTATTTTTAAGAATATTATTTTAAACAAAATTTATTTGGGGTACATTTGCATTTAAACTAAAAGAAAAAAATATTTTTAACATAGCAAAAATTTGAAGTGCCTTATCATAGCCACTTAGTCAGCTGAACATTTGTCAGAGAAAGTAATTTCTTAATAATTTCTAAAGCACTTCAGGTACCCAACAATGCAGACATTAGCAAAAAATAATAAACAATTATACACATACAACAACAAAAAAAATCAAATTGGAATTTGTTTTTTCACTTTTTACTTTTCTTTTGTGGCGATGTTATCTCCGTAAGGGTTGAATAAAGATCTGGCAGGTTATTAAACAGATAATAAACACTGGCATTAAAATATTTTTCTTCAAAAAAGATAGGCACTCAAAACACAGAAATATTCTATTAAATTTATAAAGTGATTTGCATAAATACAAGACACTTCAGAGAGCTGGTGAAAAACAGTAGGAATATTCTGTGATTTAATTTTACCTTTCTGTTTCAGAACTGTACCAGTTTTGAAGAACTGCACTGAGATGCTGCAGTAGGACTTCTAGCACTGAGCACTAGGCCAGAACAGAAATCACCAAGATCATACTTACATATTTATCAGTTCTCACTGGGGATATTCAAACTGTACCACAGAGGAGAAAAAAAAATTAAAAAAANNAAAAGGGCAGCTGCCATGTAAAATTCATGCTGGAAGTTCCATTTGCTTTGTGATAGGTTTTCTTCAAAGGATGCTAATGGTTGCATAAGTAAGATTCTTCCTGCTTCATAAACACTAGCTAATACTAATATAAAAATCTATTGGAAAACATTTGTTGCCAGTAAGTATATGTGAGTAAATATGCATGGAAAATAACGTAAGTAGGGAGGGATCAAATCAAAATTATTTTATTGCAAACTTCAAGCAAACAGACATGGAAAACAGCACATATTATGAATCAGGATCAATCCTCAATTAAGCTGGCAGACATAGTTATATAATTGTAAATATAACTATTATTTTCCTTCCTTGCTAACCCTGGTTTGCCATTTGACTTGATGGTGACCTTCTGTTGAGAAATAATCTTAAAAATATCTCACATGGCATGAAACTTTAACTTGAAAGACAACAGCTTTGTTCTGCAGTCAGGTGGATCTTACTGGGTCATCTCATAGAAGTCTTGTTACTTCTCTGTGCCCCAGTTTCTTCACTGAACAAATACATATGCCTCTATACACAGGCTGTTATTTTTTTATTTTTCTACAGCTGAACTGTTCTGAATATGTTCAAGTTATTTCAAAATGAAAAAAATAAAGAGAAGCAAGAATGTATTTACTACAGTTATAAAAATTTACTACGTTTGGCAGAAGAGAAGAAAATTAATTTTCTTCATATTAGTCTTAGTATACATTAGTATTACAGAGTCATTGGAAATAATGATGTTGAAGTACTTTCATGAAGTAGAGTAAGTAATAAAAATAATTTAATACAGACAAGTAAAACAGCCTACTAAATTTTTAGTAGTGATCGATTAATCTAGGACAGAGCAAAGAGATGCAAAATAAATTTTTCACCCTTTTTTTTCTGCTAGCACCGATTTCTTGGAAATTTCATTTATAAATTTCATTTTCCTGTGTGTTTCTCCTAACATAGCTACAAAATCAAAATAAAACTTGACAGAGAAAAAGCTATACCTTCAGCTGAAGCGAGTCCATAACCTTCCAACCATTTTTAGCCCTGATAGCCCTTCAGGACTACTCACACACACCATGCTCTATTATTTCTTCTTATGTGAACCAAATTCTCTCATCTAAGCTAACATGTTGAGCTTCAGGAGAGTTCAATTTTCTGGCTGAAAGCAACATTAGTTATTTGGAAGAATCCATTCTCCCAAAGAAATACTACAGATTATGAAAATGTTTTCTCATTGTAACCATCTTGGGATTCTTATTAAAAATTGCAAGATGTTGAGTTGTTAAGGTCAATTAGGTCATTCAAATACTTAGGACAAATACCACTCACTTATGTACAAATAAGTATACATTTCTTCTATACAGAAAAAAAAATAAAAAAATCTAGTATTTGATCACAGGAAGTAGAAGACATCAACATCTCAATTTTACCAAGAGATAGGTACCTGCGTGGTTTATACATACGCTGTGTTTGAGATGCACGTATAAAATTATATGTGTTGCAAGTAATGCAGGTTATTTTCTTCCATTAAGAACTTCTCCTATGTCGTACGGTATTTTGATGTAACAAACCCCTGTCAGATCTATATAATGCCACCAGGAGAAATCGAACATTTCCAGATTCTTCTGTTGTAGAAAGAGGGGAAAGTAGGCAGGGTTGGTCATTTTGGTAGGTCTGCAGTCCATGCTGAGTAAGGATAAATACTGGCAAATGAGACATTAAATACAAGTGAAAGCAAGTTTCATGAAAGAAGAAATTGAATGTTCTTGCTGTGCACAATTTTCATCATCCATAAATGAAGGACCATCACCATTAATCCAGTGCTCATCGCTTCTCCAATTAAAGAAATGTACATCAGAATCTGCTTACTGCAGCTGTAAATGTCTCCATTTCACTGTTCTGATTTACTCCATTACAAGTCTATTTTTGTCCTGTACATGACTAGTTGTTGCTCTCCTAGGTTATGCTGGGAGAGATCACTCAGGTCAAGGATTGCATGCAAAAGTCCAGTGGAATAAGGTCTGAAGAAATAGCAAAAATTTTAAGGTCGCACCATTTATAGGACTGACATGGAAATCGTCAGTTCCACTGCCTGTGATGTGGTATGCTGTCTGAGTGTATGGAAAAGCACGGTGTGAGTTAGCATTTCCATCCCTTGCCTTTGCGGGTTTCTGTCAAATATGATGGGAGTTAATTCTTCCAGAAAGCTGCAAAACAGTAATAATTTCTTACTTTTTAATTATCGTTTGGTGACAGACATTGGATGAGGGAAGGAGGCGGACATCATTTGGGGATAAAACACTAAGAGGTTTTTGTCTATCAGCAGCTGTGCATGAGCCATTAGCAGCTGTGCACACACTCTTCACTGTTTTAGGATAAAATCCTACAGAAAAGTATCACTCCAGATGGGGAAGGTTTATGTGTGTCAGCCCTCAACCAATCATGCTATGAGCATATTCCTTCCTATGCTGGTCACTGCTCAGCTTTCAGCAATCCATCCTGGTGCATCTGTACTTGCCATCTTCTTCCACACTGGTGTGATGTTAACATCTTCCACACTAAAGACACTAACATCAATGGAACCTGGTGTGTTTGAGTGCACTAGGCATAAACATTCTGTTAGAGCTGCAATTGCTGAGGAAAGCTCTCAGATCCCATTTTGAAATACAGCTCTCCAATGCACCAGATTGACACTGTGCAAACGGTGGTGTGCAGCTTTGCACATCTGTTTCTCTCCTAGATTTAAGCATCTGTTGTGTAAAGGACAAAGCGTGTAAAAATGAAGTGGAAAATACGATTGAAAATACAAGAGTCAAGCTTGCAAGGCTTTACTAATTCTTTCCTACTCTACTTTTAATGCGCAAAAATGAAAAATGTGTCAAGAATGTGTCAAAAACAAACCTATGTCAAACCTAGTCTAAATGGAAGGCAAGGATCCACATGTATATGTTGTAATACACGTTTTTGCAGGCAGCCATAATGCTAGAGCTCCTGTAATAATATCTGCAGGTATTGATTCTCCATCATTCTGTAACCCAAAAAAACCCTCACAGCTTTTGGGGCAAGTATCAGCATCTTTCATTTTTCGGAGCAGAGACCAAGGCCCTCCTCCTCGCTCACGGTTTGTAAAGAGCTTCTTATCATTTGCTGTCTCAGCTCGTACCTCACCCCACAGCTCCCCAGTTACAATCTGCAATCACTAGGACAATGTGTGTAGAGATACTGAAGGCAATAAATTCCCTATTTCCTTTGAGTGTATGTAGAGTACCAGGAGCTAGAAATACCCACTGTTTCCTTTCTGTCCCACAGCTTTTCCTAAGCCCCCTGGAGGCTTCTAAACTGCAATTTATGTACTTAAATGCCAAGAGAAGCAAACTAAATGTGGACTCCAGTTTCCTACTGACATGCAAACAAAGGCCAAATCACCTCTTGGCATACGTGAAAAGGTTGTCTACGCACTCGGGTGCACCTGCCATTTTACGCCTTTCAGGGAGAACAGGCAGGTGCCCGTGGCAGCACAGCCCTCCCGATGGGAATGGCATCCCTGCCTGGTCCAGCCGTGCTCGCAGCATCTCACGCGAGCCCCCACGCTCATGCGCTCGGCCCCGTTTTCAGCCCGCTCAAGGCTAAGGGACAAGGGAGAGCCGCTTGCCGGGAGTGTCCATCCGGACTGATGTGCTTCGTGGGTGAAACGAACGCCACTCAACAGCCGGCCTTCCCTGCCCACTCACACTCCGCCGATGTTCCCCCGTGTCGGACACGCACCGCACTCTGAACAGCATGAACCCAAAACGCCTCCGCCACTTCCAGTGCCGCCCCTCGACCCTACGGCCAGGCAGACCCCCGCCTCTTGCTCTCTCCCAGTCCGCCTGCTCCATGAGGAGCAACAGAGGCTTCCCAAGGGACCGGCGAGCCCCTGGGAACGCCCCACTGCATCACTCCCAGCCACTGTTTCTCGCTCGGGCTGTACAGGCACTCCACCACCCCACGCCTTGCCTCTTGCTTCGCCCAGAGTGCAACATCCACCCACGCGTGTCCCTGCGCTCCTGTGGAGGCGGGCACGGCGCTGGCGGACCCCTCTGCCCTCTCCCCTGTCCCCGGTGCCCGGTGCCCTGTGCCCGNACAGCCCAGCCGCGCCGCTGAAGGGCACCGGCGGCGGCGAGGCTTCCCCGCGCTCTCCCGCGGCTGGGGTGCGCCCGCCCCGCAGCATGGAGGCTGGGAAGCGCAGCTCCTCCGCCGGCAGCCGGGACGATGGCAGCGCTAACTCCTTCCCAGCCAAGCCGGCGGCCTCGGCGGAGAAAGCCCAGAGCAGCCCCGGCAGCGGCGGCGTGAAGGAGCATGGCAACTCGGTGTGCTTCAAAGTGGACGGCGGCGGGGGGGGGGGGCCCGTG
>VZTG01001558.1:903013-922581 GCA_013397845.1 Melanocharis versteri
CCGGCGCTCTCCAGCGTGCTGCACCGGGACGGCCCCGCAGGCCCCGCGCCCCCGGGGCGCCGCCCGCCGCCCCCGGGGCAGGGTGCTGGGCTCTGCGGCTCTCCGTCCCGCCGTCCCGGTCTGTCTGCGCCGCGGGCCGTCGGGCGCGACTCTGCCCCGGGCGGACGAGAGCTCGCCCCGCGGGGGTTACACAGCTGCACCGGCATCAGTAAAATCCCGGTGTCTGCGCGCGCCTGCCCTTCCCTGAGCACCCCGTGTAAACACTTGTTCCAGGGGTTGCGAGAAGGAAGTGCGTCTCTGTCAGAGTTACAGGAAAATAAGTTTGTCCAGGTGATGTGTGGAAAACCATGTTTTCATAGGGAGACAGGTAAATGTGATGGCAGATTAGCATTGCTTTCACAGTAAGCTGCATGCATGCAGGATTGGAATACTCATACAGAAAGCAGTGCAAATAAATGCCCAAGAAGTTATAGTTCCCTTTAAAATTACATTTGAAGTGTAACATTATTTCATTCCATTCTCTATGCCAGCTGGCTGTACGCCTTTATAAATGTAACACTCTCTATGATATTTTCTGAGGAACTATCGATGTTGTTAAGCGCATTTAATCAACAGCTTGAATTGAACAACCTGCACCTATACGATAAGTGAACTGCACTGGAGACTGTGTTTAGAAAAAGAAAATCCAGAATATTCAATAGTTACATGGATCTTCTAAGAAAAAACTGAGTTAAACAGAACATTCTTTCAGTGGGAACAGGAGGAAATACTTTCAAAGTCCAAGTTTCTGCGGGACTGTTTGGAGCGAGGTGTTTCACAATGAGCTGTGCTAGCACCTTGCAGTTGAGCCTGAGAGCAGTGCAGCTTCAGGAGTGGAGGAGCACAGCAGCACTCAGTTATGACTTGAAATCATGCTTCAAATCCCTGCTTGTTTTCCTGGTTCTCTGAAGGCAATAAACTGCACTCGTTCATTTCCTGGAGTACATTTTCCCCCCTTGCATGTCAGCTCAGCTGCATTAGCCGGTGCATTAAGGGGGGAGGGAGAGCCAAGCACCTACCCGCTCCCTTTCTCACAGCTAGAGAGGGACGTAGCAGCTCGCATCTGGTGCTGTGGTAGCATGCATAGGGGACTGGGGGGGGTCTGATAGCCTCTTCCTTACCCATCTGCGTGGATGAGTAACTTTATTCACGTGAGGATTCTGTTGAAATGAATGAGGTTGTTATTGTGAATAATTTTCCTTGTTCTGTTGTAAGCTTGGTTTCTGAGTGAGGTGCACACCCAGACAGTGTTTTGGGCAATAGGAGATTATTTGTCGTATTTTGTAGCATGTAAATTTTTAAGCTGTTCTGTGAAATAGGTGATAAGCATGTTCATTCTGTTCCATTACAGAAATATCTTCTAATTCTGTCCTAATTCTCCAAGTGAGAAGGTTTAGAGATCGTAGCATATGTTTCCCTATTTTTTTCAACAGGAGTAAACAAAACTGCATCCTTTTCAGGCCTGTTGTCTGCATATTCTTAATTTAACTGGTATTTTCTGGTGTTTTTTAAAAGCTTTTATTTTATTAGAGTAAGTGTTTGGTTTTTAAATAAAGTTCATAGTCTTTCGTTAGTACTGGGATGGTGTGACCTGCTCCAGACCCCATTTTTTAGCCAGTAGAACTGTTTCGGTGAGAAATACGAGATATGCGTCTTGCTTCTCCCAAAACAATTGCAGCTGTGTAGTGGTACAACTCTTTTTGGGTGGCAGTGCGAAATGTGTGAAGAAGTTGTACTATACAGTATATTCACCTTATTTGGGAATTACAGCAGCACTTTTAAGTGCCATCTAACCGTGTCTCTGTACCAGAATAAATGCATATGTAAGGATTGAGTTGCCTTGATTTATTTTTGCATGTTATTTGTAACAATGTAATGCTTGTGTGTAGACAAGCCTTACAGCATCCAAAGAGACACGGCTGTTTTCGTGCCACTGTGTCGATGTTGATGCCATCAAGGGAAAAGACTAATTTTTTTACCAAAATACCAGGAAAAAGGTAAAAATCTAAGTATTTTATGGTATCCAAATGAGAAGACGTATAGTGCCTTTGTAAACGCAGCTCTTGTTAGGGTATTTGTGGCACATATGAAAATAGACATCGCAGTAAACTTTAAATATAGACACACTTAAGAAAATATTGGGTTAACCAGGCAAAATGTGGGAAAATTCTGGTATAGGCTTCTGCGGACCCTTTTTTTTTCCTAGTTCTGCATGCTTGTATGCATTTCCTGGGATAGTTTGATGTATTTGGTCATATTTCTTGATCTCATTCTCATGTTTTTTTGTAAAACAGTATATCCATCTACTCCAAATAATATTTTGTTGTGACATTTGGAGGAGTGGGCAGCATCCCAGTGCCCTCCTGCCCCTCGTTTTGGTATAAGCAGAGCATGGAAGCTGTGTCTCTAAACTCGGTGCTCTGTAAATTGGTTACTTGCAGCCTTGTGGGGCTTGGTCTTTAGTTTTATGGCTCTCCATCCTGCCTGTGTTTCAGGGGAGAATTCTCTCTTCATCGGGCAGATACACCCTTGGAGGATTAAATTCAATAAGTATTACATAATTTTTCCACAAGGGGACCATTTTGATCCTGGTTGTCTTTTCCCAGTCTTCTGAGGTTAATGTGTAATTTGGAAGCTGTTATATAAACCGAGCACCTAATGCACATCAAACCCAGCACAAGGCCTCTGTTTATCTCTTTGCAACTGTGATTACTGTATCTCTAAAGCTGGACAAAAATTCTGTGTAATTGCATGAGTCACAAAAGTGAATTTATCAGTCAGAGTTTACTGAAGTCTTGCGCGCGTTCTGTGAGATACCGAGTGCCTCCAGCTGTCCATTCTCCTATGTGGAAGAATGAGACTGTAGGAGAGCATCACTGGTCCAGTCCTGTGGCCTTGTAGCCACTGGATGAGAGCAGGACAAAGCTGACAGGAGATGGGAGCAGCCACACATGGTTCTGCTGCTGCCACACACATTTCATTTATTTCATAGGGGATTTGTGGTGGACATGGGCTTTGGGTGACTTTTATATGTTATGGCATTCTGGTATTAATGGAAATGTATTGACTGATTTTTAGATGATTAATTACTCTGTGTCCTTTGGCATGTCAGGAGTTTCTTTAATGTTCTGAGGGCTTGTTTGCATGTGCCTGGGCTGCTCATCCAGCCCTGTAGCATCTCCTTCCCTCCCTCCCTGTCTATGGCCCCACAGAGAAACTCACGCTGTCAAGGAAGTCTTGGGTTTATTACGACATTGGCTAGGGCATCTGCAGTCAGCAATCTATAAAGAAAACAGAGTTACTACCAGAGTGGCATCTTTTGACCAGAAATAGCAGTGTATGAGACAGACTGAGTGGAAATAATACGTGTGTGCGTAAATGTAGCCTTCACACTCTGATGGTTACAGTCAGCTTGATGTTTGGAACAGCCTTTGTCTGGAAGTGGGGACAAAAATTTTAACTGGCTTCAAGATGAAATAAGACTGTGATGTGGCATTGTCTGTCAGAGTAGCAGGTAAAGAGATGCAGTGCAGGCAGTGCTGAGGGTCTTTTTCCCCTGTGTAGATGAACACAACGTATAAACTAATTTGCAACACTAGGAAAAAAAATAACTATTGACATTTTATCTCTCTGGTTAACTTCTCATTTACCCAAGAAACTCAGTCTTATTTTAATGATAACAGTAAAATAAAAGCAGAGTTATTTCTGAAACTTGAACGAAATTTAAGAGCGTAGTGTAAAGGTTTGCCAGATTTTTTTTTTTAGCTTGTGTGCCGTTCCAGTTTCAAAACCTTTTTGTATACACATTTAAGGCATCATGTGAATGTTTGAGGTTTATGCAAATCTTTATAAATCATTGAAGGCGCCCTATTGGTAATACCTTGTAAGTAATTTAATGCCAGGTTTCAACGGGTTTTAATCAGGGTGAAAGACACAATATTTGCATATGTATGTCTACGTAGTTAGAGAAGAATTTGCATCTGTTGCTGTTAAAAACCATTCAGTTATATTGTGCTGTTTTATGCAACCCATCTATGTTGTCATACACGTGTACGGCTTCAATTTTCAAGTAAGTGTGTGCCAAACTGTAAGTCACAATTGCCATGGTTTATTGTGCCTCATGGTTTTTTAAATTATGCTTTTTTTAAAACATTTGAACTTATATTTGCATTATGAATCAGTTTTCTTTTAAATTTTTACCTATCTTTTGGGCCTGTCTTTGACCACCAGCAGTCGCCCTAACATGATAGACTGTGCATGTTATATGTGCAGCTAACAATCACGTTTCTAAAATTCGTGCATGCATTGGTTTAAAACCTGTTTTTTCGGACCAGTCTTCACTCTACGTGTTATACCTATCTTAAGTTGTGTCTTAAGAAGCTTAGGGTAAGCACTTTGTCCTTCTCTTTTGTCACATGTTTTTAATGTCTCTCTTGAAGCTAATGAGATTTATGTTTTTGTGAGCTGTTACATACTTAGGTTTATGTAGAGCAGTAGAGTTGGAAGGTAATGCTATATGCAATGAAGACAAAATGTATTGTATCAGACTTAAATGTAATTGATAGAGGTATATGTATTCAAAATGAAATATATAAACCATGTTGGTCTGAATTAAATAGTTCAGATACAAATTTGTGTGGGTTTTAATGGATACATTATGTCACTGGTTAGTGTAGGAATATGAAATGGCTATAGTTTCATATTCTCAAAGTAGTCATTTCTTGTTGCTCAGGATTTGTCATGAGATTCTATTGCAGAATTGACACTTCTGAATTCACTAATAAAATGGTAATCATGGATTTATAATTGTACTACATACTGTAGACTCCTTGTGCAAACAATTAAAAAAAATATTTATGTATTTGTGAACGAAGCACAGATTCAGCTGGGGCTGTCTTTCATGTATCATTTTGTGGTGATTATAATTTTCAGTTCTACTAAAGAAAAACTTTGTACAGATCAACTATTCCTATTACTAGATGTTCCTTCCTTGCACGTGGCTAAACATGGAGAACAATTAGTATTAAAAAGATTATTAATAGTGCTTGGGTTTTATTTGCTGCATTCCAACAATTTTTACTTCTGTAAATGCCCTAAAAAATAAAATGACAGAATTGTAGCATTAATCTAAATAATGCATTCATTGCATTATTATATTCATTGTTTGAAAATTCTCTCTGACATCAAGTTATTTATTAAGCTTCGTAGTAATTTCCCAGGTAAAATGCAACTCTAATAAAGGCAGGCTGAAGAGAAATACAGTAATGGTCCTCAAATGCATAAATGGATGTTACAAAGAGGAAGGAAATTACATAGAAATAATGGAGTGAAATTGCAGAAATGAATATCTAAATTAGATGTTTAGGAGGCAAGACCAAAAATAAGCAACAAAATATTCTATTGGGAATGTTCTGATGTGAAATATAGGCCAGAAATGCATTAGTTTGTTTTTCATCTCCTGTTCACATTATTTTTCATACTGAATAATGTCTCATCACTGGTTATCACAGATTCATTTGTTATGAAGTCTAGTTGACTAAAGCTAGCTACTGACATTTCCTTTTGCACCACTTGTAAGCAGAGATGCGTGAGACAAAATAGGGATAGAGAGGTGCATTTTGTGCTTTTGGACTCATGAGGGCCGTGTACTCTTGTCTGCTTTGAGATTTTCTTCAAGAGCTACTAAAGCAAGGCAGTGGAGTCCACCCAGTGTTGGTGCACCAGCCACTCGCCTTCCAGACCTCTAGGGCATGTGGGAAGCCATATGCCCTTGTTTGTTCAAGCAAAGTGATTCATTTTATTAATAAGACATCCTTCTGTCTCCAGATATGTAGAATACTAATGCATAGTTTGAGCTCACTTATATGTTGAATGTTTGCCAGTTTTCATTATGTTCATTCTAGTTCTGGAATAACAGTATTCACTGCATTTCTTTTACACTTTTATCATGTTACTTACTTCAACACTGAATTAAGTTTAGAGGAGAGAAAGAGATGAGCAAGTGTAACTCATGTAATTCCTCAGTTCTCTGAGTTACTTTTAATTTAACTTGGGACATTTTGAGGATCACTGGCAGCACCTGTGAATAAGTACAAAAGTATATTTTTTTCTGCAATGTACTAACTTTTGGAATGTTCACTTTCTATACAATCTACATAAAGGCAAGTATGTTTATCATGATTTTGAGATATGGTTAGAAAGAAGCCACAGCAAAATAAAATAAACCCCAAATATTACAGAATCCCTGTGAATAATTCTGTAACATGTAAGTCAAAGATGGTATTGTGGGCACGTTACATGTGAGTCTTTAAAATTTAACCAGGGACAGTAAATATCATGAGACTTCCTCTTCATTTTTCTGATTTTTTTTTGTTTTGACTGCAGTGGGAAAAAAGTGCTTGATAAATATGATCTATATCCATATCTGTGTATACACTTATCAAAAATTAGGTCTCATAAGGTCATCATCATGCTTGGGCCTGTGGGGAAAATGTAGTGATTCTAGTATTCCAATTGATTGTTTTAGCATGGCTACACATTTTTAAATGTGTTCTGCAACTTTATTTGTTAGCACATCAAAATAAGCGATGCTTGTAAGTGAGTCAGTAAAAGCTTTTTCTTCATCTTAGGTTTCTCAGACTTGGGTATATGAAGGGAAGTCTGAATTGGAATACTGTGTAAAAGCACCAATGGTACACAAAGGTCTAGATTTACGATTCGGTTGGAAATTTGGTAACTGCAACAGCTAAATGAAAGATGCATGGGATTTGATAAGTTGCTTGGGCTTTCTTGTGTGTCTGTGTGTCTGTGTGGTTTATATAATGAAGTAAAAATTTGAGTGGCTCAGTTTCTGATCATTCAGCCTGGAGTAGCAGAAATAAAGATGCATGAATTCAGAGGTCCCCTAAAAAGTATGAGTCTTTAGTGCTGCATTTCTGCCTACCTATCTAAGATCAGTGGCACTGTAATATTTAATTAAGCTCTGACAGCTTTTTTGAGAGGTTCAATTTGAAGGTAGAAGAAGGCAAAAACTATTTTTAGAGATAAGTGTAGAATATGAAAAATTGAAAAGAAATTTTCTTAATTTGATTATAAATAGGAAGTATCCATTCTCACCTTTGCTTTCACTCAACAGCATGCCTGAGAACTGTTTTCTATGTCAATATACATTTTTTTTTGAGAGAGGAAACTTTTAACCTACTTTGCAACGTTTAATTTTTAACCTGACAGTACAGTTCTCATTAATTGCTTGAAAGTCCTTTAGCTGTCTATTTCTTGATTCTTTCCCAGAGGCATGATTTAATTTTAAAAATCATAGTGTATTCAGCTCTAATTATTGGAGAGCTTGTTCTAGACACATAGTAAGGTATGTTAATGACCAAAAACTGTATCAGCTGGAGTCAATGTCAGTACTACCTCAAGGACACTGTCATTTAGCTTCTATAAAACCTCTGCTAATATCTTTTAATCAGATGATAGTCAGATTCAGGCAAGCTGCATGGTATTTTTCAATAATCTTATTGCCTTGTAGTGTGATGCAACTGGAATAAGTCTGGAATAAACTTATGTTCAGAAAATGTTCATTTAATTAGAAAAAAACTGCATGCTGTTTCCATTACATATTTGGAAAAACCCAAAACTAACCCCAAAGCCATCTTATTTTTTTGCCAGTGAAGTTCCCAAAACTGAAGTTACATTATATAGCTAAGAATAGGATTTTGTTTTTATTTGATTATCTTCAATGTTGTTTATGTGTATATATTATCGAATTAAGCATGTCATTTAATAAATAATTAGATACAATATTGGAATCTGGTGTGCTGCTGCTATTAAGTTTCTATCTCTAAAAATGTCATATTTATTAAAAATTCTCATTAAGATATTTTGTTTTCAACTGAAAAAGCACAGGTTGCTTTAAAATAGCCATTGTACATAAAAATTGTTTTTAATGCTGGTGGGGGGCTTAAGTGATATTACTCTTTTTCATCCAATTCGCCTTCTGAAAATCACTGAATCTTACATTTGCACTAAAGCTCCAGTACATAAAGGGTCCCACAGTAATAAATCGTGCCCTCACAGTATCAAATCTTACAATTCTGTACATGTTGTGCTCTGGTTGCATCCAGGTTTTTTTTTCCTCTTATATCAGCAGACGAAGGTGTGGAAATATTGATGTTTCCTTAGCTGGTTCCATTGTTCCTTACAGTAATTTGTTACATCCTCCAAGAAGCACCTCTCTTCATGGCATGACTGCAGCAATAGACAGCGTGGTGCTGATACGATCTGACCTTAATGCAAATATGTAGATTGCAGTAAATTTAGAGTAAAGTATTATGAGACCCCAATAAAAATTATTATTCTGTCTTTTTCTGGGGAAAAGCTGTGGAAAATATACAGAACTTCCGTAAGATGCATAGAGTAGGATCTATCCAGCTCTACCCAGGAGATGGAATAAAAGCATGGCTGCAAAACCATAGAGAAGCAATCAAGCTTTCACGTGGCTAATGAGTGGTTTTCCATCAGGCTCTTGAGTGATTTCTGTCTAGTTGTTCATTCCAGGAGGACTTATTATTTTGGTCTGGCAGAGAAATTGCTATGAGACCTGTAGCAGGTACTACTACGCCCTAAACATCTTGTTACTGCCTGGCAGTAGATGCTTGCAAGCTTGTGGGTTCTCCAAACACATGTTGGGCTACAGGATCCTCGGGATAGCTGCATATGGGCTTGTTTGCACTTGATTTTTCAGTGAAGGAAAGAGCCAAGCTTGCCTGTCACTCTGGGTCACCTTGTCTTTAGTGCTAGACAAGCCCCGTGGTAACAAAAAGAATTGTTTTTCCAGGTCAGGATTAGTCTGGTAGGTTGAAACTTGGAAACAAAACAAAAGTAGCAAAATGAATCAAGCACATACCTCAAACTTCAGTCGTTAATTTGGTACCTTTCTCATATACCCACCTTACCAAGTGTTCTTAAGAGCTGTTTTTCAGAGCTGTGCGTCCAGTGTTCATGGAAACTCTTATCTAGATGACTGCCTAAGTACTGAATCCTGCTTTTAGTTTTATTTATAGCATTTCTTATGGTCTAATTTTCAGTTAGTGAAATCGTGCTATAGGCAATTTACATTCAAAAGTTTGTAGGAGCACTGGGATATAGTCTCTGAAAGAGTATTTTTTTTGAAACAACTTCCTTTTCCCCCTCATTCTGTCTTTTCTTCTTCCTCCTGTATCACTTTCTGAAGGTATAATGCATTCCATTAAATAAATGGAAATGTGCATTGATTTCATATTTTTTTAAATTTATTTGTTCTGCTGTGTAATTTTGCATTCTTAGTCTGTTAGCTAGAAGATACTGAGCTGTTTATTCAAACTAGCAGGGAGAAGTTAGTTTAGGTATTCTTCATAGTCTCATTCAGTTTGTAAAATGCCTTGTAGTAACAAAAAAAAAAAATTCCGTGTATATTTTCCATTTCCCTTGACTTGGACAGGTTAGCAGCTTTCTGTTGAGTACTGCAGCATGGTGCAGTTGAACATACTGTTACCATACACTGTTACACAGACACTTCCCTGAAATTGTCCCTTCAGCTTGTATATTGCCGGCATGGGAATTCAAGTCTTGCATACAGCTACCACATTAAAGATATAATTATCAGAAGCACAGTTTTGTAATGCAAAGGGAGTGTGGTACCAAGAGTAAGCACTGCCAGATGGTAGGCAATCTATCAGAGCGTTTAAAAAGGGTCAGAATTGAAAATGTCTGAAATCCGATGGCTTATTAAGCAGTAGACGTTGAATGTGTGGGAAAAGTGAGAGATGAGTAACCTAACCATGAGGTGCCCACATGACCAAATAAGACTTTTAATTGCATGCATTCTGTCAGTATTATGTGAAATACTTGTTTTTGCTAAATTAAATGTGGTTTTGAAATTTGGAACAGAATATTAAATCCAGTGATATACTGCTGGGTGTTGAAAAGTTCAGTAGGATTTGTACATGTTCTTACTGTTTATTTATTGAAGTAATGAATTCATTATGTAATGGGAAAAAAAAGTCCAAAAACAATTTCAAGGTTTTTGTGTTGAAAATAATTAAATCCAGTATGTAATAATTTAATTATTTTGTATACATATTATTTAGCTAGATGCAAACTAAGTACAACATAAATTGTGACTGAATCCAGTGAAGTGTCTCTGGTTTTACGTTGCTCTTTAAAGGCACTAACTATGAGTTTAAAATTTCTTGTTTCACTTTAAACTGTTCTCTATTCTTGTTTCCTAAAGTTAGGTTTTTCTGTAGTCTGCCCGTGTGTTGTGCTCTGTCGTTCATATGCACACTAATTTTCTTTCGTCAAGAGATGATTCTCATTAAGACAGGTCTGAGGAATACTCCGTCACTATTATACAATCAGTCAGTGTTATTCAGCAGTTTCCACCACCATCCCCCTCACTCCCCAGGACTGTATGAGCACTGCTCGATGTGACTGTGGTTGTTTCTGTAATTTCTAAGCTGCAGCCAACTTTTACATTCTCCACAGGCTAGACCAAATTTATCTTTCTGTGGAAGGGATGGGAGAGCTGCAGTGAACTTCCACTCCCACACTTGCTCCTCATAGCACGACAGAGTTCAGACTTGCTTCAGGAAAGGAGAGTTAGCTTTGTAGCCTGGGAATGCAGGTACCAGGAATCTGCCTAAAATGGTGGCAGATGTTCCTGCTGGGGCTACTGGCTTGTGATTCCATGAAGTGTCGCTGAATAGCAGTTCGTCTGTGTCGAATATGCACGCTGATTTCGTGCTACCGGCAAAATGAGCAAATGGAATATGATATTTAACTTGGTTTCCTGTTTCCAGTACAATTTTTTCCATTTCTGGAACAGCTTTGAAAAGCGTCAGTTTTACTCAGTGCTCTGCACAGTGTGCAAATCTATAGGATGTTAGATGAAGATCTGAGATGGAAGTCAGGAGCCCATCTATCTTTGGATTTCAGGACCTAGATACTTGTAAGCATCTGGACTCCATGCCTGAACATCTTTCAGAATTCCAGTAATAAGGAGCCCAAAATGGTAAACCTGATTTTTAAAAAACGTCACCCATGGGTGCTGTGGATTTTGCAGAACTAGTATGTCAGAATAATGTGAATATGTTTCAGCTTCCATTTTTGTTGTATTACATATTTTGATTTGCAGTTTACAGATCAATGTATATTCTAAGATTATGAAGAAAAGCTGTGTTAATCCTTTTTCACTCTCAGTCTCTCACTGTTCTTCACCAATAAATTATTAATATCTATTTGGCAGTTCTAATTATTACACATCTTTAGTTTAAACACATTTGATTAGTTCATAACTCACTGTCCTCCAGAAAATGAAACATAAATATTTGGCTAAATTAGATTTTGTCTTTCTGAGGAATATTGGCTTGTGGCTAAAACCTCTTATGAGATCTCCAAAGTAAAATGTTTTCATTTGCTGAAAGCCAGAAACCTATTTATTATATTTAGACAACTGCATTTTGAGTGAATATGGATGGAAGATAAAGATGGACATCTGGTGTTTTATTCACCATGGAAAGGGCAGCTCATTTTGTTTTGCTGTGTCAAAACAAGAGTCATCTATCAGTATGGAAGTAAAGAGCTTCCGTGGTATTTTTGCGGTTGTTTATAGTTCAGGTCATGGGTCCCTGACTGAAGTTTCTTTGAGTGCTTATTTTAGAGCCGCTTATCAGTGGCTACAATTATAGGCAACTTTACTTGTACGCAAACACTTCCCTCGGCAACCCCTAACCTGCTGTGGGTGTCTGATGTCAAGACCAGCCCGTTGTTAAAGAATACAGGCTGTTTTGTTTGAAGACCAGAAGACTGGAGGAAGAATTTTTGTATGAAGAGACTTCAAAGTCATCTGTCAAAGTCACTCTACCAAAATATAAAGTGGAGAAGCAGATTATTAAATAATTCCCTTTTATATTTTTTCTGATAAATATTTATAGGTGAGGCATATAACAAAGCCTGTAGTTAAGTTCGAATAAATTTTCAAATCTTAATATCTTTAGCAATCTTTCATTTTTCAGTCTAAAAACTGACATGTTATTCTGATGCCTAAAGTGACTTGCTCTCTTACAAAAATTAATAAAGGCAGCATGGAGGAAAAAACTTTTATCTAGTGTATTTTGTATAACAACTCCACTTTTGATGACTCTGTCTCAATGAAGATAGAACAGAATTTTAAATTAATCTAAGTCTTGGTAAAATGTATCTTCCAGTGGCTCAATAACCATTTCTTATGTCTAAGTTAAAACAAAATTCTTAACAAATGTATTTCAAGCAGATAATCCTTTGTAATTCAATAAATACTTTCTACACGTAGTTTGTAAATTTAATACATAGTGTTTTTAGGATCTCAACCGTGTATGTCATTATTGCATATACCTGTGACAAAGTGTAATAAACTCTCATGTTTAATTGCAGCCAAGCAATGGAAATGACCTCCTGTACTGCTGGCAAAGGTGTGCCAGAAGGAGAAAAAGCATCAATGCGTGTAAAAGCATCTCCTGGAATGCTTGATGTTGTGGGCTATCTCCTGTTTTGCAGATCACAGAACCATTCAAATATTAAGTTCACATATGCTGGCTTGGTTTTTTTGTTTCCTTTTTTAAGAATAACTAAAGTAATGTCATTGAAAAAAAACCCCTCTTTGTTTCCTTATATTGGATTAAATTGCGAAAGGGCCATTCAGCAATTGCATTCCATTACACTGACCAATGTTCGTAAATGTCAGAGATGCATTTTACATCCCCAGAAACTTGGTTTGTATTCCAAACCTCCACCCTTGGCTGAGCTGCTCGCCGCAGCAGCACATGAGGCTTTGCTCAGCCCAGCTCGCGTGGAGCTTTCTGTAGCGTCAGAGGGTAAACAGCACGAAAAGTCGGGGAGGGGAGCAGAGGCAGAGCTGGCAAGGTCTCGACTACTTAGGCCAGTAACTAGAGCATCTCGGAGCATAATGTATGCTCTTTCTTGTTTACTTTGTTTGCTCTTCTGGGTTTTCCATTTTGTTTTAAACAAGTGAATATCAGGTCTATCTGATGACTGCTCTGTCTGGCTGCATAATGCGCTGATTTGTTTTGGCAATGCAGGCAGAGCGCTATGCTGTCAAAAGGATGGTAACACTGGGATGTGCAGTATGCAAATCGGGAAGTTTTAAAGGAATGTTAAAATTAACATTGTGTCTGCTTAAATACTGTGGAAGGCAAATGGCTAGCAGGGAGGTATGAATACAAGCTGAGTAATTAGAAAAGTGGGGTGTATCCCCCTGTAAAAAGGTATTCATTTAATATACATGGGGAAAGGTATAATCAAGCTTGTGAAAGATTACTCCTTTCATTTGTTATATGTTGTGCACACTGTATTTTCAATTAGTTGATGTTTTAGATAAATTGATATGATTAGTTCAGTTAACAAAAGTATTAACAATTCCATAATCTTACAATTTTCAGTGTATTTGAGTGCATACCTAAATGTCTGCTTTATCTGCTTAGGAATTAAAATTGTTCAGCATGGATGTTGAAACTGCAGAATAATTTTCTTCCTCTGCTGGAGAGGATTTGAACCTGTGCATTTACTTTGCATAGCACTTCTGGTATGGATACTTCAATAACAATACCACCTCTCAGAGTTGTTCTGCTTTGGTGGAACAAAGAACTGAGAACGCTTCTCCCGTCTCGTGGTTGCCTTCCTTGGGAACAAGGTTTTGTTCCTGCTCTAGTTTATATTTGTTGAGGGGAAGAGAACATGTCAGCAGCATACCTCACTTCAGGAGGCACCGTATGGCTGGGGGAAAGTGAATTCCCTGAGGTGAGGGGGATCCTAGGCTCAGCTGCCTACAGATAGATGAGAAAAGTCCAACGGATGTTCGCAGGTGTTGATGAAAGCTCTAGGTATTCAGCTGGTTTTTGAAAGGAAGATGCATGTGACAGGACCCTAATTACTTACCATGTTGCTCTGCCATGAATTTGATTTTTTTCTTACCTTTGCCTTTCTAAAAACTGTCTGAATTATAGTTGAATCTTTTTCATCAAAGTATAAGTAAAAATTAGTAAAATTATAATTTAAATTTGATTGGAACATGGATTAATCGATTTCTGATGTTATTTTCAGAACAAACAAGTTATTAATATATTTTTAAAAGATATAAATTAGATTTATTACCATTTGAAGCAAATTATTTACTGCAGTGTGATACTCCTGGGCTATAATAAAAGAACTTACTGATTCTTGAGTGTACTTTCATTGATTTTAAAGGGTTGAAATATCAGTACTTATTTTTATATTCAAGGAAACATAGACTTTGTAGCCAAAAGTCAGCTATAAATAGATATAAAAGGGAATAATAATTAAACTTATATATATATATGTATATATATACACACATGCAATCTTGATTACTCAGTCTTGCATTAGAATCTTGCACATCTGTGTAGATACATAGGATGACAGTAAATATTCAGTCATGTATATTTGTTTTCATTTATGATGTGGGAGTACATCAGCTTGTTTCATGTCTATCTATAGTTCTTTCACGCGTTTTCACATCTCTGATTTTTCCCTTCATGAAATTTGAAGACTGGCTCTTTTTTTTTCTTCGGTTTGAAAATAGTGCCGATTCTTGCCTTCAATGCACTTTGTCAAGAAATGATACACTGAGCTCTACTTTGAAGCTGCTCTTCCAAATGTACTGTATCATTTTACAGCTACACACAAAGCCAGTTTTACCTCTGATTATCAGAATAAAATTGTTAGTAGTAGTATATATGTCAAATCTAAGTTGATGGTCCTAGCCTTAGTTTTGCTGGTTTTTGGTTTTTGTTGGTTTTTGGGGGTTTTTTTGGGTTTTTTTTTTTTTTTTTGGTCAGAGGTATTATTCTCAAAAAATCAATTGTCCCACCTCATTTTGTGGTCATGGCCAGTCTCTTCACCAAACCCTCTGCCTGAGATCTGTCAATAGCTACTGAATGACGTCTTCCCCATCATCTCTTTCTCTGGAGTAGAGAAAATAGAATTTTCCCCATCAGCAGAAACTTAAAGATTATACTGATAATTGAGAGGTTGAATTGGTTAAAAAAAATCTATTAAAGGAGAATAATTTTTGGAAGGGCATTAGGAAGTTACCTTCCTTTTCACTTGGTTCTTTGTTGAGAAGAATTACAGAAGGCTTCTTCCAATTTAAGCCTCTGAATTTTTAGTATGGAGGCATCCTAAATGTCATGTTTCTAAATGGCACTCTTAAAATTACTGTCACTACAAAATTCTTAATTAATGCAAGTGTTCCAACATGAGATACAAGATTATTTTGCAGCTGAAATATTTTTAGATCTGTCTCTTTCAGTTTTTTTTTCATGCCTTTAAAGTGGTCATTTCTAATTTGAGAATGTGAATGCGTATTTTTACAGTGATCTACTAAAGAAATTGCTGACACTTAGATAACTAATATGTGGTACTTTTCAGTTTGTTTAAGGGCTGATAATATCAAACTGAAACAGATCAGTTACAGCCCCTACACAAAATGTTGCCTGATTCTAAGAGCAGTGGCCTGATGTCTTGAATGGGGGGGGGAATTGGAGGAAGCTGTAGTGCTTGTGCTGTGACATGTGTTGATGCAGAAGCACTCTTGATGACGTGAAATACATCTATTCGATCAGGTAAGCAAAGACAGAATCAACACTTGCTGTGAGAAAACAACATTTGTGAGCCCTGACTCTTCATCAGCACTTTTTCCCCATCTGATAGCTATCTGAATCGGGGCACTGCCCAGATATTTCGGTGAGCAGTGCGGCTGAAGAATCTTAGTCATAGAATGGCCTGAGTTGGAAGGGACCTTGAAGCTCATGTGGTTCTAACTCCCTTGCTATGCGTGGGGGTGTGACCCACTAGATCAAGTTGCTCAGAAAGGAGGAGTTATGTAAAGATGAAGGAGAGAAAAAGCATTATCAGAGCTCCACTGTCAGTGGTGCACTGTTCTTGCCCAAGGTTAAGTGGAAGTCAGGCTTTAATTCTTTCTACTGTAGTTTAATAAGTTTCTGTGGAGAAAAAGCAACTGCAAATATCAGTGGTATTCAAACAGTTGTGTTAGGGGATTATTGGCTAAAAACTAAGAATTTCATTTTTAAATACTATTGCCATATTATATGAATTTCTCTTTGTCCTCTCCTTCCTTTCCTCCTGTATTCAGTAAGTGCAACCTTACGTCTCCTTACTGTACCTTTGTTTCTCAGAAATCTGAGACTGAATTTGTTAATGCATGGGAAATACTATGAAAACTTAAGATGGAAGCTGCTGAATGCATAGCAAGAACCAAATATCTTTTGATGAAATGCCCACTGGTTAAGTATTAGTTGATTTACTGAAAATGTACATACATACATACATACATACATATACATACATATCTATACCTATATCATCTATATCTATATCTATGTATTAGCGTAAGTTAGTTTTGTAGTCCCCTTCCATGGTCAGTACTGTGATTTTCTTTTCTGGTATTCGAAGCACTCAAGCATTAAACCTAGCCAAACTATGTAACCAGAGACTTCTGAAAGTAGTAAATTGCTGTTCATTGGCTTCACTGGTCTTCACATCAGGTCCCCTGAGAGATGCATTTATCTAATCATCTGCCTTGTGCATAGAATCAAAACTGAGCAACAAATTGCAAATTGCCACTGCTAAGTGGGTTTAAAGAGATAAAAATCATGAAATCTTTTTGAAATTGTGGAAGTTTGTAATTATAGATACATTCTATGGTTCTACAAAAAAGAAGACTCAGTACCACTGAACTTTAGTAATACCTTTTTGAGGTAGGAAATTGTATCAGTATTAAAAAAAAAAAACAAGCAGCAAGGGACATACATTGGATCTCTTAAGTATATGTGGCTAACCTTGAAGTAATGGACTCCAGTATTATTCTGAAATCAAATTAAGATTTCTGGTGGTCTGAAAACTTCATTATTAGGTTATTTTTTAAATTGCTTTTAGTCTCCATCAGAATGAAACCATTAAGCTGGAAGATTCCCAAGTCCAGCACTGCTCATATGTCAACCAAGGAAACACATTTTCCAGAACATCAACCTCTGCCTTGTCCCAGACTGACCAGTCTCAAACAGGTAGAGAAAGCCTTTCTGCTGCTCCGGCAGGTTACCTTGCTAAGTCAATAGATGTTCATTAAGCTTGTGATATGCTTTAAATTAAAAAAGAATAGCAAACATTGATGAAATTTTCACCTGATAATGTGTCACTTAATCGCATTTCTGCCCTTCAGCATCGCCACTGGGTGTGTAGGATACACTGTTAGAATTCTGCTATAGTGGGCACCTTGCAATCAAAAGAGGTGAGCCACGAAAGAGGCTTTATTTCAGCCTTGCAACATTTCCTTGGTTGCGTTTACTTAACATAAGCTTAAAGCTGTCAAGGTGGAAATAGAGTAGCATAAAAAAAATCTAAATCTACAATATCAAGAGAATAGTTTATTCTTTAAAAGCAAAACGAAATACCAACCCCAAAGTTTTGTCTTCCTAAAGCTTTGTGAAATGAGGTAATTTCAGATGAGGAAAGTTTTTTCCATGCAGAAGGATGACACAACTGTAGAAGTGACTTGTTTGCTCATGCAAAACAGGCCATCATAAAATAGAGGCACTCCACTAGTAGTTTTAATGCCTTTGTATCAATGTGGTCACAGAGACATAACAGTAAATTCTTAGTTTGGAAATTTTAAAATAAAAAAAATTGCTGCTGAGCCAAAATCACTGAATCCATCCACTAAGGATTTGCAACATTTGAACAGAGTTTGCTCTATGGAGGATGCTGAATGCAATATTTCTTGCTAAAATAGTTTTAGTATTTAATTTGTATGCTATTTTCCCAGAAGAAGCTTGTTTTCCTCTAGGTGTGTGTATTTGTAAGATAGAAACAGATGGGCAGAATGAAAACGGATAGCTGGCAAAAAGGGGATATCCTCACTTTAAGGTTGTAAAAAAAAATAGTGGTGATTTTTCAGAAAGTTTTCAGGCACAGACACCTGTGCAATCATTAAAAGAATTGGGTCCTCTGAAGAAAACACTCCCTTCTTCATTCTCCTGTCCTTTTTAACACATCCCAGTAATTATCTGTGTTTTGCAGATGTTTTCAGGCATGTCTAGCTTTGTTCCCTCTTACTAGAAGAATAATAGAGTTGCACAACCGGAGAAAGATAACATGTCCTATGAGAATCAAATTCTGATACGAATAATACCAAGTTTAGTGTTTGTTACCATACAGTACAATGAAATTTAAAATTACTGTTATTTCTACTAAGATTGTTTTGTTTTATATTGGACATTGATTTCTCTGTTAGGTGAACCAGTGATCCATGAAGCAAAGAAAATAAAGCTGTGTTTGAAGGTGAGATTAAAAAAAAAAAAAGAAAAAAAAAGCGGAAAGGAAAGTCAGTGTTCATTTCACTGACCATCTGCTAGTCAATCACAATATTTAGCTAAAAAAGAAGCAAGTTTTCTAGGAAAGCTTGAGAAAATTTTTTACAGTTCTTGATTCTCTGAATGTGTAGAGTGAAATCATAATGTATCTGAGATCAGAAAACCTAATCTGTGGTGCATCACGTTTAGCTTCAGAGGTATTTTAAAAGCAATCTGAGTTAGTATCTTTTTCAATGGCCTTCTACTTTATAATGTGGATGAGTATTTATGACTGAATTTCCTGAAGTTTTACTGATACAATTTGCTCCTTTTTAATAAAAAATCTGAATTTTTGCAGTCTTTCTTGGAACTCAGAAAATGTAAACTTAAGCAATGCCCTGATTACTCTGCAGCCTCCAGTCACACCACTCAATGCCTGAGAAATGCTGCTCGCTCTGCTGTGCGGTTTGTGAGACCACTGACAACTTCTGCTGGTTCAGTCTGGGTGTACCGTAAGGATAATCATATCTCAAACTACGCTGAATCAAGGAAATTGAGAGTCTGCTGTTGATGGGCAGAAAAAGGAAATAATAAAGCAAGCAAATCTGAATTTGTATGTACAGCAAATTATGCAGCGAATTAACTCAGAGATAAAATTTCCTTCCTTAAGACTCAGTTTTCTCTGGGTGTGGGATATAAGGTGGAAAATAAAATGCCTGTTAGAATTCGTGGTGTCTTACATTATTAAGCTTAATACAAACAGTGATTAATTAATAGTAAGTAGTTCTTCCTTGCTGCTTGGGTAGGCACACATTTTGAACAGGCTGTTCATCCTATCCAGGACAGCCTGTGGCAGTGAATAAAACACCAATGCTTCAGCACCATATTCCAGAGCAGAAAAAACACTGTTATTACTGTAAGTTTTGAAAATATTGTAAATAAATTATGAGTGAAAACATCACTGAAAGAGGCCTATGAATCTATCTAGTTTTGAGAATTCCAAAGTAGTAATTAGTATTTTTTTTAAATATTTCTGTATAAAAGAATTTTTAAAAATTTTGAAAAAATGTGCCTTAAGATTGGAGTTTATACTTTTTTTTTTTT
>VZTG01001558.1:922634-996451 GCA_013397845.1 Melanocharis versteri
GAGGTATTATACCTCTGATCCATTTAAAAGCATTTAAAAAGCTTCAGGAATTGTTCAGCGCAGTGCAGTGATAACCTCTGTTAGTGGCATCTAGTAGTAGCTTCACTGAATTAGCTTCAGCTGAGCAATAAGCTCTATAGCTGTTTGCTGTGGGGCTAAGGTCAGTTCTTGCTTCTCATTTTGAGCTTGGGAAGATCTCATACCCCCAGAATCCTGCTTTTGTTCCTCATTCTTGAAAATGTTGTGTCCTAAGCCTACCTCTTCCTTTTTCTTCGACATTTTATAATACCTTATGTAAATGTGGAACTCTTGAGATTGTAAATTGTAGGTTCATAACCATCCTCACTGGGGTAGGGGAAGTAGCAAAAGTGAATAAATAATGCTAAAAGTAGTTTGAAACAAAGGGCTGTCTCAGTGAGTCAATGGCAGCTCCTTGCTCTGTCTTGTGAGGCCTTACAGCTTCCTCTTTGTTGCGTGCACGGTAGGATGTTCTGAACTGTAGGCAAGGAACGCATTGTATTACTTTCTCTGCACAGGTCAAAGAAGGGCAATACAGGGAGTTGCATCTAGTTTTTCTCACCTGAAATAAAATAAAACACGGCCAGCAGAATGGCATTTGGAAACATTTTCCTAAAATAAAATGTCCGAGTCATTTCTAAATGAAAAGTAATGAGGTTTTTTTTTTTTACTAACTAATCAGCTTATATTATATTGTGGGCTAAAATCAAAATGCGAAAGTCCTTAGCATTCAATATTATTTTAGCCCTGATGCTACCACTTTTGCTGACATTCAACATCAGGAACACCAGTGTGTTTTGCATAATCACAGTACGCCGTGATCCTTTAAACCGCGGATTACCGTAGGTTAAAAACACCTGGTTCTGTATTATCTCTCATGTTGGCTGGGTGGCTGGTTGTTGTGTGGCTTTGGTTAGCCTTTGTTGCATAACTGCTCCCTGTGCTAGAGAAATGTAAAGGTCAATCTGAAATTAGCAATGCTTTGCTTAGGAGTGAGACAAGGACACCTCTCGTAATTATTTCCTATTTGTTTTCCACTACTTTTGAGGATTCCTTGAAGATGTTTATTCTCCCAGAGCACTTTTGTGAAGTACTTTGGTTGATAGCATTTTAAAAGTGTTTGTGGTAATTTTACTTGTAGATCACAGTGACAGTGATGTATGAATTTCGTGGTTCCTTGTGTATGGTAATTCCTGATTACTGAAAAGGAATCTAGCACAGTGAGAAGTACTATATGAATTTAAAAAGACAAGAGAAACTGGGAAATTTTTGCCAGATATGGTGAATACTATCATATGCTGAACAAAAAATACATACAGCCTGAATAAAACTGAACATTTTTAGCAGTTAGTGTTCACATTTATTGCAAGACTGAAAATGTGTAAGACACAAATCACATTGTGGTACACAGGGAATAATTTTTATAGTCTATTTCATGCAGTTTCTGAGTACCAGTTAGAGGTACATTGCCAGCTACTCTCTTCTCTCAAATGATAGTTAAATGTAATCTCCCCAGGTGTCTCTTGGAATAAATAATTTTAAAACTGGGAATTCTCCTGCTGTTCTCAATCCTATGCTGCTTTTCCTTTAGCATCTTTAACAGTTACAGATAATAATTTATGTTCTCTGATCAGCACTCTGTAAACTTAGAAGTATTTGCTTCCAAGGTAAACATGAAAAAAGGGAATTTATAAAAGCTAAATCTTTGGGATTGTTCAGCCTGGAGAAGGAAAGGCTTCAGTGCGACCTTTGTCCTTTTAGTACCTGAAGAGAGCCTACACGAGAGATGGAGACTATTTTTAAGGGCATGTAGTGACAGGACAAGGTGGAATGGCTTCGAACTGAAAGAGGTTTAGATTGGATATTACGAAAAGATTTTTATTGTGAAGACGGTGAGGCACTTGCACTGTTTGCCCAGAGAAGTTGTGGATGCCCCATCTCTGGAAGAGTTTAAGGCCAGGCTGGATGGAGCTCTCAGCAGCCCAGTCTAGTGGAGTCCCTGCCTATGGCACAGGGGTGGGAAGTGCATGATCTTTAACGTTGCTTTCAGCCCAAACCACTCTATGATTTTGTGATCATTTGGTAATACAAGAAGCAATCTTTGAAATCTAATGTAATCCATATTCTCTGTGCAACTCTAGCGAAAACTAGGCTCGTGGCTCTGGAATGTTTTGTGGCCAGTTAAACTATTATTTTTGCTGATTGCCATGAACCTTTATCAAGATGAGGGTGATGTGCATGTCAGGAGGCTGCTGTTAGTATGATGGAAGTGGCCTGGAAGTCAGTGTTGAAGTGATGTTCTGGTGGTGTGTCCATGACGTGTCCCCTGCATCGGGCCCCGTTGTGACAGAAGGACGGAGCAGAGAGATAGTTGTGGAGCCATTGCTGCCTGTAGTCTTCTAGAAAGTCTAATGAGTCCATGGGCAGCTGTTGCTGATTGGTTTCTGTATGTCTCCAAATCAATTCTGGTTGACCAGAGATTATGTGTTGGGTTCAAGCTTTCTTGAGTTCAGTTTCAGCTATATTACTGCATAAGAATAGCTTTCCTTGCCTATTTAACATTTAGGATTCATCATAATTTGTTTAAAATCTGGCATATACTACTGTCCCCTGGAAATCTTCTATCAGGATAGATACTCTGTGTAATGGGTGCATTTCCATCACAGATACTAAAGTTATGAGTCCAGCTCTCTATCACATTGTATCAAGCATGGTTAGCATTCTAACAGTGTTAGAGGGGAGCCTTTAGATCCTTCCAGAGTAAAATGGTGAAATGCAGTACCCCTTTCTATTACTATGCAAATTGCAGCTATTTTTTCTAACATTTCTAAGCTAGCTCTGAAAGAAGATAGACTATGAGGTTGTAAAAATGCATGGAAGTTCAATTAAAGTTGTAAAAGTGGATGAAGGTTTTTATGTTATCTAATTATTGTTTCTATTTTTTGCTTCGGTGCTTTTTTCCTCTTCCTGTAATTTTATTCCAGCATTGTAATGGTATCAGTACATTTGAAAACAGATACTGACATTTAATATATTATCTATTAGGTATTTGGCTTTCCATTTGGACAGAAGTCTTGGGAAAATGGTTGCATTGCTAAAGCACTTCTGATTGGCACAAGACATTGGTTTTATCTGTATAAAAGCACAAAGAGGTTTTGATGGGAGTCTGGATAAGTCTGCTCAGGGCCACACATGCACACATTTCGGTGTGTGATACACCATGGAGTGATAAGCCATAGTACTGCCTTTACTCTAGATGCATGTTTTTGAGAAGGAAGGCACATAATGAAGTGTGTTAATTACATTGTCTTTACTGACCATGAATATGCTGAATGAGTTAAAGCAATGAGAATTTTCTTAGTAATAACGAAATCTGGTGGTGAAGTTGCTGGAATGATAGAGACCATTTGTAATGTTTTACCACATTGCATCAACCATTCTCTTTCTTCTTTTTTTCCTAGGTTTTACTGGGACTTAATCATGCTCATAATGATGGTTGGAAACCTTGTCATTATACCAGTCGGAATCACATTCTTCACAGAACAGACAACAACACCATGGATTATTTTCAATGTGGCATCAGACACTGTTTTTCTATTGGACTTGATCATGAATTTTAGAACTGGGACTGTAAATGAAGACAGCTCTGAAATAATACTGGACCCTAAAATCATTAAGATGAATTACTTAAAAAGCTGGTTTGTGGTTGACTTCATCTCATCAATACCAGTGGATTATATCTTTCTCATTGTAGAAAAAGGAATGGATTCAGAGGTTTACAAGACAGCAAGAGCGCTTCGTATTGTGAGATTTACAAAAATCCTCAGCCTGTTACGTTTATTGCGCCTTTCAAGACTGATTAGATACATACACCAGTGGGAAGAGGTAAGATTGATACGGTTATAACATCTTTCACTAAGATCTTATTCCTACCCAACACTAGTCAGTTTCTCAGAAGAGCTACACCAGAACAAGAATGTAATAGGGCTTTTACTCACTAGCTGATGTAATTACAAAGACGTGCTAGTGGCAAGGCCTTTTTGGAAAAAGATAGCAGAGAGTAGCCATCTTCTCTCTGCTAATGGCAGAGACCAAAATATGTTTGGCACCATCAGTACAATTCATGGGGATGGACTCCTACTGATGTTACCAAATGTCCAGAATATCAGAATAAGGCTCTAGAAAGGAATACTAGAAATTTTAACAACCACCTGAACCTGCACTGGAGTTTGATGACTAGTACTTAAATTTATTAATACTCTTATAGTCACAGATAATTTGAACTTGTTCATATTTTTCTATTTTAGAAGACATTGAAACCATTTACTATTCAGTAGATTTCCTAGAATGTTCATTTTTAGAAGGCTGTGTGTAGGCTGAATATAATAAATACTTTACGAGAAATGCGCACTTCAAATTTTGAGTCATTGCCTTCTAAACTGTCAACTCCAGTGTTTCCAGACATGATGCTATGCTGCCTTTCAATTTGGCATAGTGACTTTTCCAGGAAGTCATGGCATTCCCAAATTTGGCATATTCATGGCTAGGAAATGTTCAGTGCATTGGCACATATCACCATGATTCAGTAATTTTGTTTCTTGCCTATCCTCATTTTGGTAGTTCTAAATATCATCATGTGTTTTAAACAGAAGTGCTACAGCCATAGGAAAAATAACTGCTGTTTTCTAAACCTTTATTGAAAAAAAAGAATTAAATAAAAAGAATTATTTTGGATTTCATTATCATGAAAGCAGTATTAAAATTGATTTGCATAAATTTATTTACCTATTTGGTAAAGATTTATTTAATTAAATGAATATTGAAGGACAATTTGGTACCGTTTTTCATACTTTTTCTGCTGGTTATCTCTAGTATAATATGCACTTTCTGATTTAAGCAAAACCTGAAAGCAGAGCCATCCCACAAATTCAGATTATAATTTAAAATGGCATGGTGCTGGATGATGCTAAGTATCAAAAGTCTAAAAAATTAATAGCAGTTTCTCAAAAAGCCTCTGAAATAGGTCATTATTTTTTATTACTCTATTTGGTAAAGCTGTTTCTTTTTTCCTCTCTGTAAAGCACTGCAAAGATGTTTTTTGCACAGAAATAGAGCACTGTAGTTTTGTACCCAATTTAACTAAGGCAAATGATTAAGCATATTTTGCAATTCTACCATAAAGCTGGGCTTTTGTCTCCTCTGTGCTTCACAGAGAGACAACCTTCTGAAATGCATTCAATGACATTATTTTCTGGCAGCTTGAGTTATTCGCTTGCCACTGTAAAGGCCTACTAGGCAGAGAAATTAATTCCTTCTTCCCCCTCCCTTCTGTCTGTTGTCAGACAGAAATCAAGTATTCTAAATAAAAATAGTTAAATCGGCCTCTAAGTGAGACTAAAAGTGACCAGAGTATGTGGTCCAAATCAGCAATAGTTGCTGTTTGGTCCGTTTTATCTTTAGCTAATGGCTGCTTGATTGCAACTTTGCCTTTAATTCCACTAGTGAAATTTGTGAAATATGGAGGTAAAAGAAGATCTAAAGGTAGAGTTATTTTCTTTGTTTGGGGTTATTTTGAGCCTGTAATAAAGCAGCAAAAAGTTCATTGGCTGATTTTGAAATAAATTCTCACATAGAAGAGCAGAGAGAAATACCTGGTCTGAATAAGGCACTGATAAATCCCAAAATGAAATGTGGGAAAGAAAAATAAAGTAGGTTTTTTGTTAGTTTGTTAGTTTGTTTTTATTTTTGTTTAGTGTTTTACAGAGATCAGAAATTAAGAAGGTCATGGATTTTCATATATGGCTTCGTGGAAAACGTGTGTTATAATATCTTAATGTTTTAAAACAAACAGACAAAAAAACTGGTTAGGGATGATATTTGCTGAATTACTGGGAAACAATAACTGGATGATCCCATAGGGGTAGTCAGTGAGACTGCTGCTAATATTGATGTTCTCTGTATGTGTGTGTTTGCACATGGACAGCAAGGAGCAAACTGTTAACTAATTTTTATGGCACAGAACTGGAGCCTGTTTGTATGCGGTTAAAAGGATTCGATAGGTTTTTTGCATATGACCTGACACGCTGGTTTTCAATGTGGTGCAGATAAATCTCAAATATATGGATCGAGAATAATAAGCCTTATGTCAAAAATATTGAGAGGACGGCCAGCAAACTCATTCTTCATAATGTGCCAAGAGAATACTTGGATAACTGTTATTCATGGATAACTGATGTATGAACAAACCAAGCTGTATGATAAGACAGTTATACCTGTATTTCTACATCCTCAAAGAAAAAAGGCAGGCTGACATTGTTTGAGCTTTTCTTTTTTAGATATCACATATCTGTAATTCACGTGGTCGATATTCTGAACTTTAAGATGAGTAGGCAAAAATTTAAAAGATTCTTATATGACACTGGTGAAACATGGTTCCTTTTCTTTATGTATTTCCACATCATTTAAATCAATTAAATTAAGATCAAGCTGCCAGCAGCCGCCTGAAGTAATATTGAGGTAAGTAATATATGCATTGCAGAAGCTTTCTCCTCATTAAATGTTACGGAACAGCTATAGCCTGTGGTGGAATATATATGAAAACTGATTGATATGTTCGTATCAGTCTGATGCTAATTACTTATCCAAATGAACGGCTCAGTGGAAATGAGAAGAAACACTTCAAGAAAGGGACAGGAGATGTGTGGGCAGGAAATAATTTACTGAATTTGCAAATTCACACTTCCCTGAAACTGCTTTTTAGCTACAAATTCTAATATTCCAGTTCTTTATACTCAGATATTGACAACAGTTCATATATTTACTTAAACTAAATTATATGCAAGAAAAAAATTGATATTTAAATTGGTGATTACAGAAATTATACTTTTGCAGTAATTTCTGACAGGGGGCTTGTTTTGGATTTTTTTTTTTTTTTAATTTACGTTCTGAAAAATACTGACCAGGAGGTACTGGCCATAATTCTTATTAGCTTAAAGTTTTATGAGGCAACCTAAACTTCTGACCCTTGAATGCTTTTTTTACATAGATTTACATGCAACTAGTAAGTTGTGCTTAGTTAAATATGCTCATAGGTCAGTGAACAACTAAAAATAAAAGATGCAAACAATTAAAACAAATACATTGTTCCATGCCAAATGATATGACAGTTTGCTTTACATTAGCCTACGATATTAGTTTACAGGTTCTTTAAGATAACGATATTTTTCAAAAGCTGCGTAAAACCAAGACTTCTAAACACAGGACCAGACCTAGTAAATCTATGAGTAAATAGAAGTGGTTCTTCCAAAAATGTGCCCTAAGTCTCTTTTTTTCTGAAATGTCTGATTATGTAGAACTAGAACCATTTTTAAAGAGAATCAATGCTTATTGCAAGTTATGTAATAAAGGTTATGTTCTGCAAAAAATGATACGGCAAAATGTGCAAAAATTGTAAATTGTAGCCATGTCTTATTTTGGTTTAACTTGTACTGAAATCTGGTTTTCAATTTGCCAAACCTTTTTGTGTTTCATGAACCTACATAAGTGTTGATATCCACTCTAGTTGTTGATAAAGCTCTGGTGTTTAACGAAACACGCTTCTGAGCGTATCACACCAACATACCATATTCCAATTTTGCTGGTTTCTTTCTGATAATCACAGTAATGCAGGTTCAGAAAAGGGCATAAATAAAAGCTTGCTGGAATGCTAAGTCCTACTAAAGTGATTAAAAATTAAGTGTGTGAGAGCTTTGCCAAATCAGGTCCTGCATTAAAAATTTCATCTGTTGCTCCCATGCTCCCAGCCCTGATTATCGCAGACCACCACTAGGTGTCCTCTCCTTGATGTTCTGTTTGTTGCCAACGGCACTAGAACACGCATTGTGTGTCTCTATGATGTTGAATCATTATTCTTTCCGAAATAAAATTATAGTAAAAGAGCACTTATGTTATCCAGCCAACAGAAGAAAACTCCTACTTCAGTAGCCTGCTGTTTCTGTGGTAGGTACGCAGATGACTTTTGTCCCCTGCAAGAAAACCAAATAACTTTTTTCTTTCCCCTAGAGCCAGGTGGGAATTCAAGGTTTTTATCTCTCCTCTTGATCACTTACTGGGGAATTGTGTGAGAAGGGAGAGATGGTGAGTTAGGTGTGTACTTGGTAGTGTTGGATGAAAACACTTATCTTTACTGACTGGGTTATTAATTTTATTTGATTTAATTTTAACAGGACTCTGTCAATGAGACATGGGGTTATCCTGTCAATGATGATAGAGTTTTACAGTTTAACTTTTTAAATTAATAGCCTTGTGGAAATGGGAGGTGACATATTTTGCTTTCTTTTAATTCAATTTTAACTTCTGTATGCAAGGAGGTATTTTAAAATATGTTTTCGAGGCCCTACATAGTTGTGTCAATTAGTCAATTACTGCAAATAACCACACCAGTACAGGTTAAGTGGCAATTTTGAAACAAATTAGCTTAAAGTAGGACACTTTCTTATTGCCTTTTAAAGGTAAGTGAACCAAATATGAGTTGTCTGTCTCTTAAGGAGTGAGGGGAGGATGTTTGTTAAGTAACTCCAGAGAAAAGAAGACATAGGAAAGTCCACCTTCTTTTACTGGCACAAAATCTGTGAATTCTGCAACAAAGCCTCTATATTGATGTCTTCTGCCTTCCAACCATTAAGAAGATGGAAGTAGGAGGTAGGAGAAAATCCCCAATTGTAGAGGAAGTAAACAGAAACACAAGCACTGCCTTTTTTTTTTTTCTTCTTCTTTTTTTTTCCTTTTTTCCTTTTTGAATGTTATGCTTGGAAAATGCCTCTTTTATAAATTAGTGAATTTTTGTCCTCCTACATGAAGCCCGTGGCTGGGGTCACATCCAGGTTTGTTGGAGGGTTCCTTTTTATTCAGCAGTCTTCCCTACCAGATCGTGATGACCAGCTGTGGTCATTAGTGCTTGGCATGTGCTGACCAGCACCATCTCTATTTAATCTACAGGGGAAAAAAAGCCCCAAACACGCTGTTTGCTCACAGTTTGAATTGAAAAATGTAAGAATGCTCGTTGCTCAGCATTGCTGTATTAGATGAGCTCTCCAGCTTTATCAGAGCAGAGGGCTGCTCAGCCCCGTTCCACAGAGGGAATGTGTTGTGCTAGCTGTCAGCTCACTCCTGGGCAAGACTTGCAGTGCTGGTATTCCTCCCTAATTCGATTGGGATGTTGGCTCATGGATAGTCTGTCTCTGTGACAGTGAGGTGTTTTATCTGCACTGAGCCAGAATGTGGACTACTAGCCTCTTTTTTTTCCACTTAAAATTACAGAGTGTAAAGAGGGAGTTTCTTTGAGACTGTTGAGGCTGACAATGCTATGTCTTGATAATGTAGTCCTGGTTTGCTAAACAGAATTTTGCATGTGTGGGTAGAACTGAAGGTAAGTTACATAAATAAGAAGGTAAGATACCTAAATTCTCACATGAAGTGTTATACAATATAAATGAACATGTGAATAAAAAAAATTTTCATCAGTCTCATACATATATGTAAGCCACAGCACTGTTAATTTTTTCTTGTCTGATGTGTTAACTTACAAGGCTATTGTCTGTGGTTTGCTAAACAGAGCACCTAATACAATCTTTACAAAAGTGGTAGTGTTCCAAATGGAAAATGATGATGGATCTCATTTCATGTAAACCTTTTTGTTTACATGAAATTATGCATATTTTAACATTAGGTGGATAAATTGTGTTCAGTTGTGCAATATTTTTAAAGGAAAAATTTCAAAGAAAAATACTTGTGTGAGAAATGTATGGATCATTGTAGATAAAGCATACGTCCATAAACATCAGTGACAAAACCTTAAGTTTTTATTTTTCACTCTTTTAAATTTTGTCCAACTGTAGGGAAATACAAATAATGGATAGAGACAATTAAAAGGCATTATTATCCATGGTGTCCTAATAATAGAGTACTAACTGTTGAAAAGGAACAGCACATTTGTAGAGGAGGCAGTTACTGAAATGCAAGCAAGACACTGAGTATTCTGGTTTTTAATTTCCTACTTTATGGTCTAGGCATAATCACTTTCTTAGAAAGAATAATCCATTCCCCTAGAGAGTAAATAGGAAGTGTAATATGTGTACAGTTTCTTGCTTCATCGTTCAACCCCCTTTTTAAGACTGTGCAAACTGAGCTGCCTTTCTTCTGTGCCTACGCCAGGAGAGTAATTGTGTGGTGGTGATGCTTTCCCTGGGAGATAAACCAGGGAAATGTAGAACATAGCCTGAGATAAATTTCCCTGAATTCAAAAGCTGGATGATAATGTTTTCTTCTTTATGTAAGTGTTTGCCTGGCTTCTATGGTAATGTTCCTGGGGGACTTGGCTGTCGACCCAAGAAGGTGGGTTCACCCTTGCAGTAACATTTATAGATAATGCCAGTCAATCAGTTTTGAAAATTATCAGAACAGTGCCAGCAGGTCTTTGACTTAAGTATAACACAGGTTTTTAGCAGATTTTTTTTTTTTAAGTCTAATTTATTGTTCACTATTTTTAAGCCATTCTGGCAATAACACCTTTTTTTTTTGCATTTGCTCAAGCTTGTGCACAGTACTTGTGGCTGAAGATTTGTAAATTAAAAAAAAAAAAAAAAAAGCCTTGTTCTTCCATCTTAAGCTTTTAGCAGGAGCAGAAAACCCACCTAGCTTTACAGGGTAAGGGCCTGCTGGATACACCTCATGTCAGGCAAGGGCGAAGGTCAGGAATGTTCAGTCCTCTTGCAAGGCAGAGCTGCTGGCTGCTCAGCACGGCGTCCTGCTCCCTCCCTGGAGCTGCCAGGGAAGGTGATGATGGCCAAAGAGCTGTTTGGGCAGCCCACGGTCTGATCAGGGGTCACCGTTCGGACACTGATGCTGCAGAGCCCTCCCAAAGTGAGTGAGTGGGTTACAACCTCCCTTTGATTCCTGCAGTGCTGAGACAGAAAGGGAACATGTGAATGGGCTTTTTCAGTTCTTTTCCAATGTGTTTTTAAAAAATTAAAAATTGTACAAACTTTACAGGAATGACAGTTGTAGTTTTTGTTCTTTGCAGGCTAAACGCAGTTCATTCAGGTACCTCTGCATTTTCAATTTGTACTAGTAGTGACCAGTACAGAATCACTGTTTAACTTAAATTACTCCGCAACAGTTATTGAACTAAAAGATATTCTCACCTTGTCACTAATGCCTTGTAGAATCCTTTCCTTCTTTGTTTTTTTCATAATGCCTAAAAATCTTTGCCAGTAAAGAAGTCAGTCATTCTCTTTATGCAGCTGCTAGGAAGGAAATAGGGATATTTTATGGTAATTTTATGCTGTCTTAAAAATACTTAGTTTTAAAATAAATTTTTAAAACACACATTTGAAGCCAGGTTGCTAGTCCACGTGGTAAAATATGCCCAGTTAACAGCTGAAATGAGAGACATATAATCCACTGTAATAATTCTTAATACAGTATATATTGATATGTGTATTAAAGAAGGCAACAAGATGTCCTTGCAGTGCATCATTACTATTTGAAAGCTGCAGAATTAATTATATAGTAAAAATTAAATAGAGAAGTGTATGTGTAGAAAGTGGATATGAAAAATTTTAACATTTTCCTAACATTTGTCTACAAAGGGGCATTTTAATTTTTAAATTAAGTAATCATTTATTAAAGGGTGAAAAGATAATTCATTAGATTTCAATTTAATATAATTCTGTGTTCTACTTTGAGAAGAAAATTCTCAGTTGAAGTGAAGAGTATTTTTAAAAAATCTCCAAGCCCACCATTGTATTCTCTTGGTTCTCTTATGTGCAGACATGTGGTTCTCTTATGTGCAGGTGAAATTTTGTGGGATTTTGTAGGAGAGGTCTGGTTATCTCAGAAAGGTCTGATGGGTAGAAAATGGAGATATCTGGAGAACTTGTGCTGGGCTGTGCTGGTTAGACCATCAATATACATGGTTGCTTTTATTTATTTATTCTAGTAGTTACTCATGTCCCTGAGCTCTTATGGGCATTCTGTTGAATAAATCTGGACTGAAATGATACAGAATTCACTGCATGTTGATAGGTTGAGGATCATGTTCTGGTTTTGATCAAATTTGACAACCTTCTAATACAGTAAAATACCTGTGACACCACTCGTTTAAGTAGGTTTCTGTTATTATGGCTCACATTGAAGACAATGGAATGTGTTTTAGTAGCTAATTAGGAAAAAGGGTCTGTTTTATAAGGGTAAAATGGCCTGGATTAACCATCTAGCGAGTAAGCTGCACCTGTATTAACCTATTTAGAGAGGGTTGAGGAGCTGAGACGGCTGTATAGGAATGGCTCTACCGTTTGCACGTTATATTAAATGAGTTACTTCTAACCTGAATCTCATGGAGGTTATTCCAAATAATAGGTATTATCCCACATGTGATGTATGGTTGAAATGTTGTTGAGACCTGGAAAAAACAGACAAATCACCAAATTCAGAGATTGTCAGAGCTCCTTGCTTCCAAGCAGAAATGGAGGCTGTGGTTGAACTGTTAATCTCTCCTCACCACACTGCACTGGAAAGATGCTCTGTTTCTCACCATTTTCACCTTTCTTAACCCAGGCAAGTGCTTTGCTGTGGTCTTTTCATATATTTAAGCTTATAGCATTTTCTTTGTTACTTTTTGTCTTCTTAAAACATCTCTTTTTTCCCCCCATTCTCTCTTCTTTCAGAACCAATGGGCTTAACTATACATCTGCTTAACTTAGTACAGTGTCTTGTAGTTGCACTTCCTTTCTTTCCAGTAGATGTTCCAACTTGTTACTGGCCTGACAGACAGTGCTGCCATGTAGTGTATCTGGTGTCATTTCAGTCTTGGGTGTGTGTGACAGAATGGTATGCAATACCTGAGATCCTGCTTTGAATCCAAGTGGATCGTCCCAGGTGAGGAGCTGTGAGAGTAGACCCCTGTATATGCATGAGAGAAACCTATCTCTAAAAAAATTAAAGTGTCTGAAGGCTAATTATGATATAAGTGCTGTGATCTTTGCCAGAACCATGGACCTTGTTTAATTGAATGGCATGTAGAACAGAGGAAGGATGTGACTATCAACCTCCCCCACCAAAAAAACCCCAATAACTAAAAACCAACCAGACCCCCCAGACAAACGAACAAAAACAAAATAGAGAAAACCCCAAGAAACAACACAAATCCAAAACATGAGAGAACAATGGTAGTTCAGAGAAATGTGCATGTATATATTTCTGTGACTAAGTCTTCAAGGCTGAAGGTTCCTAACCTTCACTGCATCTTTCAATAGAAATACTTCACTCTGTACCTCTGAAAAGAAAATTACCCTATCTACAATTTTTATCTCTCTGGATTAATTCTCCATGCATCATGTACTCAGTTTGCCTTAAGTGACTGCCAGTATTCAAAGATTCATGACAAATAGGCAGTCCTTTATCTCAACTAAAAACTGTAAGTTTCACTGTTGAGTTGATACTTCTGTTTATACACTAAAGATAGTGGCATACAAAATTTATAGCCAATACTTGAACCTGGAGAGCAAATATTGCTGTGCATATTTTAAAATGAATCTCTTTCAAGAGTACCTTCCTGTGGGATTTCCAAAGCACATTTATGAAAACCATATAGTAGTTCTAATCGGAATGATCGATTTTTCCCTTAACCAAAGACATGAATTATGTCTTCATCTGTCTCAAAAATAGCTAGGCATCCCACAGGAGCATTGTTTCCCAGCTGGGGAAGTATAATGTCAGATATATATTTTTAAAAAGGAAATGGAAAAAAAATGCATCTGAAATGTAGTTTCAACAGGCAAGAGGTAACTTCTAGAACTCTGCCTTGTTTTGATTGCCAAGAAGTTTTAAAATACTGAACCCAAACAAGTAACTTGCATTTTTCTTGCAAGGACTTTCGGATGAATTAAGCAAAACACTGTTTTTTCTCCAGTGTCAGTCATATGAACACTTTTTTTCTATCACTTATTCATTTTGCCCAGGGCAAAACCAGCCTCTACCATAAATTTGTTTTTCTCCTTTTCCTTTTTCCTATGTGTCAATTTTGGTGGCTTAATACACAGCTTAGGCCACTTTGGATATCTGTTTATGTTTCTGATAACACTTCCATATGACAAATACATACATTTCTTGATATTTTAAAAATAATTTGTAAAAAGTCAGTCTCTTTTGGGGCATTCTTGATGGGCGTAGTAACTGCAAGGCACAAGAAATGAGGATGTCAGAGGTTTGTATGACTAGAAATAATATCAACACTGTAACCTTTTTCACTGAAGTAAATCCATGAAGAGATATCTTATTTTAAAAATAATTGCAAAACAAATTCCAGTAGAACTTCAAGCGCTTTCTTCCTTTTCATTTAATTTCCCATTATTACTCCTGTGGAAGCTGTCTGTAGGTACCTTTACACTTTGTGTAAAGTCAGTGTGGTTCTGAAAAATAGCTGAAGACCTGAAGCTAAATTGTAATTTTAAAAGTACATGTATCAACCTTCTTGGAGCTAAGAATTTAAAATCGTTATAACAGTAGAATAGGGCATTATTTGTTATAGACACGATATTTTTATTTAAACTCTCAGACTCACATAGTGAATTGGTTTCTTTCTCATAGTTTTGAAGAGACAATGAAAGAAAAATGGTCAGTTTAATACTTGATTTGTGAATTCAGCACTGAAATACGAAAAGAAACATATAAAATTAAAGTTTTTTGTTCTTTGTGAATTGTTTGAGTAGAGAACTTTGTTTCTCTCCTCATTTAAAAAAGTCCCACATGAGTCATAATCATGGTCTCATGGATTTCTTTCCTTTTTCTTTAAATGTTTGAGGTTTTTTGTTGTCGTTTTCTTTGTTGTTGTTTTTTTCCTTATGTGATGAATATCATTATGCTCTCTAGAAGTAGTGATTGTCAGCTCATTTAGAATTACAAAATTTAGCCCAGTGGTGGATTTTCATCCGAGTAGTGCAAAATAATTCCCCAACAATTAAAAAACCACTAACTTCTTGCTGAGTCATAACAGAGGTATGGCTTGGGATATTTTCGGTTTGAATTGCAGGATTTTTCAGGTATTTATTGTACATATTTTTTATTGTACATATTTTTTATTGTACATATTTGAGGAGTCTTCTTTTACTTCATCTTCTTTGATCTTTTGACTTAAGGTTCTTGAAGCAGCAGTGCACTTCTAGCTCTGTGCTCCATTGCTAAATATACTTAAAAATTTTAATACTGTTTAATAATGTGTTAACCCTTAAGCATCCTACACCTAGGGAAGCTGAGAGGACAGGGAAAAAAAGAAAAGTCTGGCAAGAGAGGGCAAACCATCTCATGCCCATTTTTTATTTATAACTGGTCCTTCTTGTTACCTGCTGCTGTCTAGAAAACCAGTATCAAAAAGCTCATCTGTCGTACCTTCCATGACTATCATCTCTTATTTTAAGCTATGTGAAAATATGTAAGTGACATAACTGGTGGTATCACAGACCTGTTGGAATTTCTTCCACTACTCTGATACCCATTTTGTCTCCGGAAACTGAAAACTCCATTCATTTCTCTCCTGACTGTGTTCTTGTCATTGCAAGTACTCAGCAGAATCAGTGTGGTGAAAAAGAAACAAGACCAGTGGCACCTCACAAGAAAATATCTCTGTGAATTTCTAAGAGAGAAAATATATCCAGTGTAATTTCTACTCAGTCTGTTGAATAATGCTTTTATTAATTTGATGTGTAAATATTTTTGTTTGACTATATTTTTATATTTGTTATTATGGAAACAATGGCAGATTTTTACAGAAATCATATCTATGCCTGGGCAGTTTGGGCAGTTTAGTACACTAAAGGAATTTTGACTGGAAATCACAATGTCTGATATTTTCTGTCATAACTTACTGACAGCTTTTTAGTCTTCAACTAGCCTTAGTTTTGGTTTGGGTTGGTTTTTGGTTTTGTTTGCTTGGTTGATTGGTTGGTTTTCGTTATATTTTTTTTTTCCCCATTGTCTTAACAGCCACTATCTTTTTAATCCGTGTTTATGTTTCGGAGTTCCAGTTTTGACAGGCATCTCCAGGTTTCTGGCAGTATTATTATCATGTAATAATTGAATAATTTGTAATAATTAGTACAAATGAATGTTCTCGCTGCTTATGAAGCCTGGTCAATTGCCTTGTTCTAGCTCTTGAATGTTCACAAGTCTTCAGTTGTCTGGACTCCTTAGGGCAGTTTGGGACAGGTATAGAAGCAGGTTTCCAGCTACCTAGAGGACATCAGTAGAGTCAGATATACACAGACCCCGTCAGGCAGGAGTAGGCAGCAGCTGAGGTGGGCTGTTTGATCACTACGCTTGGGACTGAAGTGTTGCAAGTGCAGTATTTGCACCACTCCTCCTCTCCATTTGCATGTATTTAACATTTTGCATGTGTAGTATTCAGTAGGTTAGCAGGATAGGGAGATAAAATTTTGGGGCCTGACATTTTTCTTTTCACTGAATGACTTATACTTGAAAATATTATTTAGGAATACTGATATATAAATCTGTTAAATATTTTTCAGCGTTCTCACATTTCTTATGTTTTGCATGGATAAAGTTTATTCAACTGTGTTTTATTTTTAAATTGAGCTACTGATATACTTAAGTGACCTCCAGCTGAAAAATATGCCCTCAGACATTTGTCCCACAATATCTTTTCAGTCCCACACCCCCTTCATTTATGTTATTGTCTTGGGAAGACACAAAGCCTGTGCTCTGTGCTCACAGGCAGTGGGCCTTGAACATTACAGCCTATTACTGGATTAGTGGCTCTGTATCTCTCAAGTCTAGCTGAAGATGCAAAACACAAGAGGTTTTAGTGACAGTTTTTACTTAGGCTAGTACAAATAAGCATACCAAGAAGACTTATGCTCCAGGTTTTTTCTAACGCTTGGAAACAAGAGGGAAAATTGGTTTTCTAAAATTGTCGTATTTGCTGCATTAAATGAGAATTTTTGCAAGCCATTCAGCATGAAAGCTACAGAATGTAGAATTTTTCCACTCATCCAGTTTACTCCTTGTAACAAATTTTCCCCTGTAGTAACAGTGCTTTAATTTACAAAAGGAAACAAACCCAAGGAAGTCCACTGTATCATCCACTAATGTCTTGAATAAGATGATCCCTTCCTTCCTTGGTCTGAAGGGCTTCAGGCAGGGTTGGCATGGGATGAAATTGGCACTGGCACACTGCCCTACCTGACCTGACTTGATTCCTTGTGCCAGACTGAGCACCTAATGGAGCGGGTGGGAGCGCTCATACTGATGGAGAGGCAGCGAGGCTGTGTGTGGGTTTTGTGGAATGACTGTTCCACGACACGGAGAAAGGGAAGCCCTGACATTTCCCACTGACTAGCTGTCAGCAGATACGCGTTCCCTGTTATGTCTCTTAGCAGCACCACCTGAAGTGTCCATCTTTTTCCAAAGATTGGGCAGGGAGCACAAACACTCATTAATCACTGGAAAGCAAACGCTTCAAAATCACGACTTTCGTAGGCTTGGCTATTAGAGCTACTCTCAAGCTCCTGGCCAGTCATAGCATTGAGAATTTACTTGTCCACAGGAAAAATAAAGTGCATGACCTGGAGAGAATGGAAAGGTGGAGCTCCTTTAGTTTTACCTTTTAATATTTTGAATTCAGTGATCCCGTCTCTGAGTTCATCTCAGCTGAATTCAGTGAGGTGGCACCAGTGAAAATTTGAGAATTTTCTATTTTACTGGTGGAAGCTCTGGAGTCTCCTTAGGACTTGCTTTGTGACCCATTTCATTCACTTGCAAGTGGAAAAATAGATAGATCTGCTGAAAAGCTCTTTTCAATGTGGAACAGAAGAACAAATCTGACCTTTTAAAACTTTTATTTTCAAGCTGCTGTTCAGTTTAAGCATAGAACATGTTCCATGATTGTGCCAGACCTTTGCAGGAATAGTGCTAGCATTCAGTTACCTTAAATGATATTCTCAGAATGTTTCTAGAGTAGCAGGGAAAGACTGATTGTAGCTCTTCACAATGTTTTCCATGGCAGATTGAGTATTTGTACATGAAAAACAGTTATATATTCTGTGTTAAGCTTTTTGAATGAATTCTCATAGATTTGTTGAGTATGGGGAGAAGTGTTCAGCTCACAATACTTGGTGAATATCACTATGTAGGTAGAACAAAATCAATTCTAGTAACTCTTAAATGGGTAGAGGTACTTCAGAAATCATTCAGAAATGATTTGGCCCATTACTAGACTCTCTAGCTTCTACTTACTATGACTAGTTTAGAAAAAAAGTATTCAAATGGAAAAAAGACATTTTTATGAGCCTTTTATGCTTAAGTGCTCAATGTGAAGTTTTATTATAATGCATGAGAGAGGCATGGCTCTGTAGGAGCTTGGTGACTTAATCTACTTACTGATTGAAAGTGTGATGAGATCAATTATTGGTAGCTGAAAAAATGATAAAAGGTGGTCTAGCATTGACACAGATCTACCGCCCTTATATCTAATCAGTATAAGAAGAAACAGTGTGCCAAGATGGCTCAGAAAAATGGAGTATGATGTTAAAAAGGCTAGAGTAAAAAAATCTGCATACCTTCAGAGAAATGCCTGACATATCTTTTATTTTATACTGTTCTTCAAAATGTGTTTCCACCCTGACTAACACCTTTGTAATTATTCATAGTACTGTCTTTGCTGGCATGTAAAGATACTGTACTCCAGCTTTTTGTCATGCTAAGTGCACCAGCATCAATAAAGGCTGCATTTCTATCTGTTGTAAGTTAATGTTTCTTTGAAAATTTACAATTTCTTCAACTGAACTCCAGATTCAAACCCAGCATTGTGACCGTGTAATTCTCCTGTGACGTGGGGTGTTTTTGCCTGTTCCATGAACCATCAACAGCTTTTAAGGATTTTTTCCCCCAAAGTGACGTCTATTCAGACTTCTTGATTTGCCACATTTTTCCCTCATTCCTAGAAGGAGTAGAGTATGAGTTATGTGGAATTCCAAATCTGAGATTCCTAAAATTAGTAGACAGCTGAAGATTCCCCTTTTGCTTGTTTGCTATGGTGTCCTTGGCATATAAAAATGCATTGTTCAGTACAGGGTTATATTGTCCTGTCTCAGCTAATTCCTGGACAGTCAGCACTTTTTAAATTGGGAACCAGTTGGAGTTTGGCATTCTCAGGAAAACATGGATTGGCTTATAACCTTGACATAGTTGACAGCAATTCAGAGTGGTATTAAATATATACCAGTGCTTACATTTAATTGTTGTCAGTGATTTCCCTGATGCTATAGCACCATTCTTAACAAAGTGTTACAAATTCACTTTGTTCTCTGCCGTTTTAGGTGTGCCGTTGATGAGAGGTTGTGAGACTCAGCAGTCACCAAAAAGGATCACTAAAATGTTCTTTCTCTTTGTAGTGCAGATTAGCTATCACAGATCCTTGATCCGTCAGTATTCACATGTCTTTATCCTTTTATCCTGTTTATTTCTGTAAGATCAATGGGGTTACAGCAACCTCTGTACCTACCAGGGTGCAGGTTTTTAAGAACTTGAATAGGCTGTTAGAGACAAGCCCTTCTTGATGCTCTGCTGGTCTTGCTCTCTTGTGCCCACATCAAGCCCTGTGTTAAATCTACCCCACATTTATATTGCTTCTAAACTGCTGCAGTTCTTAGGCAAGTAGATTTGTTCCCTGTTGCCTTTGCTTGCCGCTGCTAGGGAGCTGCTCTGTGCCTCACAGATCATCTTTGTATTATGTTTCTGTGAGCACTGCCTGATGCCAGCCACGTCAATATTGTTTCATAAGTCTTATTTCTCAAGCTCCTTAAAACTGATTTGTTTGATTTTTTTTTTTCTTCCAGAGTAGTATGTGACATAAATTCTTTTATTCATAGATGAGGTTTCTTATTATTTGTTGAAGACTTTTTAAGGAAATGCAAGCTTTAATGAAGTTGTGAAACATTCAGTTCTGCTGGGGAGCATCATTGCTTCCTACAGTCTTCATTTCAGAGAATTTTACAGACTTTTAGGTTTCAAAGCTGAAACATGGCATGCTTTGAAGATAGTTTGAAGACTTGAATTTGAATATATCGAATTCTAGATAGAAGACAGGCTTCAAGTGCTTTTAACAATCTATATTTCTCAAGTGACATATCGCCTGCCACACACTATTTAATAAAGAGCTTTCTCAGAGTTTCAAATCCAAGTAAAGTTTTGTTGGTCTGAGTTTTTTTTTTTTTCTTCATAATATCTTAAATTAATTGATTCTCTGTATTCAAGATGCAATTATGAGGGAATCCCATGAATAAGTGTATAGGGAAGGAGGGGACACTGAGAAACTCCCAGAGGGTCTGTATGCTGTAAATACCTGCTACTGGAGTGGCAGAATTCCAGGACTTCTGTGAAGATGGTTCATGATTAGAGTTTTATTTTCAATTCCATGATTGGTATAAAAACATCAAAAATACTGATATCAACTCTGCTGGGTAGGTATAAGGCCAGCAAGCTTCAGTTCTTGGAAAAACATATTTAAAATTAGTAATATTTTTTGTCTGTTGTGAATTTTATGTTCCATGTGTGTAACTTGTTTAGGCTTGGATGTTATTATGTCCACACTTTTATTTTCTTTGAGAGAAGGTGGTAGGGAGGTAATCAATGACGGGAAAATTCCACTGTTAGATGACTAAATATGCCTTACCCATTAGTAGGGATTTTCTTTTCTTGTTCTGCTATTTTTATGTGCTGTAGATAATTCCAATAACAGCAGTAGCAATGTCTGACCTTGTGTTGTAACACACCCAAGTGGCATGCCAATCTTGCCTTCATTTTGGCAGTGATAAGTTAAGGCTCTAGGATAATTAGAGCTGGCATTTTCTGCAAATTGTGAGCTTTCACAGCCGATGCCAATTCATGTTGCCAAAAATAATAATAATAATTAAAAAAAAAAGAAAGAGTGATGCTACCAATGACAGCTCTTTAGCATGGAAAAACCTCAGATCTGAATATTTTTCATCGATGTGAGGGGAAAAAGGGAGAGAGAGAGACAGAGAGATGCCAAAAAGAATAATGTTCAGTGAATGAGATAACTCATCTTGAGCACAGGAGAATCAGATAAAGTCCCTGCCTGGATACACTCCTACAGAGTGGTCCCAGTTATCAGATGACTACATACTCCCCTTTTGATCTATTGAAGTGGTTCCATTTTGTTCTTAGGAAATAATTCATCTATTTCTTATCTCAGATAAGTGGTCTGGCCTCGAGGCTCCACAGGAGAAATGCCTCCGTATTTAATTTTTATTACCTTGCAGAAATGTCTTGGACCTGTTAACAGTGTACATAGATGTCTGTGTTTTGTTTGAAGCTGTAGAGGATTTTGGGATGAGGACGACTTTCCTGCTCATTCCTGAAGATAGGCAGATGGTATATCTGCATATCAAAATTTCAGTATAAAATGCAGTATAATTTTATTTTTATTCTTTTTTATTTATCCTATATCCATTGAAAATTAACTTTTCTCTATTTGCCTTCCTGAGCCTTGACAGTTGTCACATTACTCTAAGGTGTTTATAGCCACCGGTAACAGAATTGCTTTCAAAATGTCAGTACTGGCAGCTCATGGAAAAGTTATTATTAACAGCTGCTCTTTGCTGAGAAAATGGTCAATGCTGATACACTGTAGTAATTCTGTTTCTCTCTGTTTTTATTCAACTCTGTAAAGTGCTCATTTTTGATATGTATTTCATGAAATGTTTGATTACCCCCCACTCCTCACCCTCTATAGGAGGCCATGTTATTTTGTTAGCTCAAAGCACATTTTTCTCATTTATAAGCTCAAAGGTAAATTTGTTAGTTTGGAAAAATAAAATAGTCAAATCTATTTATCTTTATGTATCCACAGGTAAAAGATATATATGCACGTTAGATCCAGAGTGCAATCTAATTGTGAGGAAAGACAATATAGAAAGAATTTATTCATGACATTTTATATTGATATTTTTATGAATGCAGATTTGTGATTATTTATTATTTCAGTACACTCTGAATGAAGGTTTTGGGGTTTTTTAAAATTATTTAGAGGGTGATGACAAAGACATCTCAGTGAATGTTAGGAACACAATTCAGGATGTGACTTTAAGAGTCAGCAGCTGGGATTGTGTGGCAGTCTTGTTCAGAAATTCTGTTTTGTGAAGGATTTTGTGAATTTGAAATCTTTCTTTGCTTCAGTAAAGAACAAAATACAATAATGCCAAGTTTACAAACAGGAGGAAACAAAAAGAATATTCTTCAATTAAGATAGACTATTTTAGCTTGACAAAATTTTGATTTCACCTTTATTTTTCATTTACAGTGTTATGTCTACAGTTGTTGCAGTTTTAGTTTTAATTGAGAGATGGGATATTTCAACATTTTCAAGTCCTTGACTTCCTCCTTGCTCCTCCTCCTCCAAAAAATGTTGGAAGAAGTGGTGTTCTCTCATTTTGAAAGAAATGTGCTTCCCAATCTGAAATATATATATATATTTTTATATGAGATCTACTATTGAGTTACATAAAACCGTAACAGATTTTTGTGCAGACTAAGATTGGCGACCATGCATTTGCTGAAATAGAATGACTCATTTTCAGGAACAGATAAAGCCATTATACTGCCTGGAACACTCTTGATGCTGTCTGGCTTTTACTTTTCAATTACAGCATACATTATTTAATAGTTTTTCTCTTCTTAAGGTCTTTGTACCTTCTCTGCTTTTTCAAGAATAAAAAGCTAATAATGCGGAAAGCATAAAAATTACGATGAAGATAATATTTGGGGAAAACTTGTGATACGTAATATTTATGCCATTAATAGTGCCAAGGATTTTTTTTCAAAGCTGGATTTAAAATCATCCTAAACGCTGTGCCCCAAAGTGTATGCATTTGCCTTGAGCCAGGTGTGGTTGGGTAGACAATATAAAACATAGAGGCCAGAGTAGTGTAGGATCTTGCTATTCAGCATGGTCTGTGCCATGGTGACTGAAACAGGGGTCCCCCTCCATCGTCATGAAGTGACCAATTTACTAAACAATTACATAAAAGCTAGTGATATTGTTGTCAAAGCTAGTACCACTAATAGTCCCTCCTTAAATCATAGGGGGATTTTTTGGGGTTGTCCTGTGCAGAGCCAGGAGTTGGGATTGATAGTTATTTCCAGCTTGTGGTATTCTATGATCTATAATTCTAAATCTGTGAGATGTTGATTCCTGGTGGTTTGCATTAGGCTGCTTTGAGAAGACCTACCAGAGCAGTTTTCAGAGAATCAGGAGAAGAAGTAGGTAACATTTTTTTAAAATCCTAAAGCTGTTTCAAGTAGAAAGTCAGAATAAAACTATATGGGCTGTCACAAAATCTTACGTATCTTGATGTTTTATTATCGCCTTCAAAGAACTTAAGGAGAAAGGCACGAGCTTTAATAGGACGTTAGCCTTCATAAATTAACCATCATGAATTTTATTTCGTGAAGTGACAATACCCATGATTGTGTGGTATTTTTGGAGCATTCTGGAGCATGCTCTGTACTCAGTTTTTAATTTTAACTTGATGGCAAGTGACACTGAAAATGACGTAAAGTTGAAAATCTAAATAGAGTAGTTTAGTTAAGGCTAAATGATGTATTTGCTAATACACCATGCTTTATATTCAGTCAATTTCTACTTTCATGTGTTTTGCTTGACACTGGATATCATTATCTGGGTATTATTTTCGGTTGTCCTTTAGATTGCATTTGAGTACACTTTGTTTGCAGGGAGGTCACACTATTGTGTTAGTGAAGAATGGTCATATGGGAGCTAAACAGTCTGGGAAAAGAAAAAAAGACCTTAGGAAATAAATAGTGTTTCAGATGTGAATGACCAGAGGTATTCCACAAGATCCAGATCAGGTAAATTCTGTAGGTGTAGGTAATCCTACCTTCAGACAGTCTGATCTCTTGGAGTGCTTCCAGACCATGCTTCCAGGGACATACTAAGAATTGTGTCCTCAACCTGAGCTTTCCTTTTATCTCTTTAACTCTCTTTGCTTGTTTGCTTTTAATCCAAGGTTGGTTTTGAATCTTCATGCTTTTACTGTTTTAGATTTCTCTGTTTCAATATTAGAGCAGGAATAAGACTTTTAATGGTTTTATATAATGCTGGTTTTTCCTCCTATTTTCTTTTGTCCTCTCTGTTGCCTCATTCATTTTCACTGTGATTTCCTTTGCACTGGAGGATAGGAGCTACTGCTGGCTCGTTCCTTGGCTACCTTTTACCATGAGGCTGTTGGTGGAAGTGTGTGATCTTTGCTTAAAACTGCTAGGAGTCAGTAAGACAGGGTAAGCCTTTTTGACTGTGTCTATAAGGAATTTTTGTCAAATGGACCAGTTATTTACTGGTTGTAAGACTTTTTTTTTTTTTTAAGCTCTATCTTCATTTAACATTGAGATCCATTCACTTCTCTGTTAAGTTACAAAACTAGTCCTGAACCACACTAAACAAATCTCTTCATGAAGATAGCAACATGGAAACTTTGGGTAAAATATGTTGTCCTGATTTCTCCACAGTAAGCAGTTTCTTAGACACCTAATATTACAAGGTGAAATTTCGTCGCATCTGTTACTTGAGTTGTGAGCTTCATCATTTATCAGTTTTCCAGTAAATGGAGTAAATCAATCTTGTGGAGGAGCAAGTGAAATGATCTTGTGGAGGAGCAAGTGAAAGGGATATGAATAAACTGAACATACTCATCAGTATTTTCATAGAAGTAACTAAAAATGTTACTTTAGCTCATTAAGAGACGTTGGAGAGGATCAAATCTAGGTTTAGTATTGTCTGATTCAAATAGTAAAACAAAATCTAAGACCCAGATGATGAATTCTATTCTACTAATGGTTTTAAACACAGTAGCACAAGACTGCAAGATGAAAAAAAAGCCAGTATCACAAGCAGGACATTAAAATTGCTAGCGCAGGTAACAAAGACTTGCTTCAGTTTTTGTATTGTAGACAATAATGCAATCTCTGCCCTTGTCTCCACTAAGTAGGACAAAGATTTTCACTTCTTATGCAATCCATTGACAAGTTCTTAAGAAACCTTGCATCAAATGGCATTCTGTATTCATCAATTGCACTATAGTCCTGCCTGAAATTAATTTATTTGATGTTGAGGTGCTCCCTCTCCCCCTGTCTCTTTCCTTTCTGTTTCTTTCTCTCTCTCTACCTCACAGTCATTCTTAAACAAAATCCATATTGTTTACTTCGGCATGTGGCCTTGTTTGCACCTTAATTCCTGCGGAGGCATGTCTCACTAATCGGATAACACAAAGTCACATTGTTCCAGGTGCAGCAGGAGTCTGCCCAGGGTTGTTGCCTGCTGGAGAGGCAAATCGAGGGTAACCTTATTCATCTGTTCAGTTCACTCTAAAGAGGTTCTTCAGTACACCCAAAGTATTTCCCTAATACACTTATTTCTATTTTTATATGGTATTACAAGCCAGGCTGAATTATCTGGCCTAATAAAAATTAATAATTACAAGCAAATCTAAGTAAACCAAGCATAATTTCAAAGCAGTACAGAACAATAAACAGAAAACATATCCCAGTGTACCTGCAGCTGAAATACATGCTTCCTAATAATTTTACTCGTAGAGTCAATGGAATGGCACTGATAAGGTTTACAGCCTCTCGGTGAAAATAGAGAAATTATGTACTAATTGTATGCACATTTTTAATAAGGAATAAGAAAAGCAAGGTTAGGGTCTGGCAACATCTTTGAAGGAGCAGCGCCAGTAATTTACTCTGTGTCAGAGTTGGTTTTTTTTTTTTTTTCACCAATATTTCTGACACTATCATGTCATAAAAATGTAGACTTCTGTTTTCCTTGACTAACAGCAAAAGAAACATAAGGAGTATGACTGCAACTGTTCACTTATTTTTAAGCCAGGAACTGCTGTGATTTTCTTAGAAGGCAGAGGAAAAGGAAAACATAGGTTTCACTCTGCAGGCAAAAGTTTTGTTAAATAAGCCTGTCTAACACATATCTGATCAATGAACACTTGAATTTACAAAAATTAAGCTGTTGTTATTTTGTGTAACTATTCAAATAGTATAAGCTCTATCCAGAATGCATAAATACATACATTTTAACTTAGAATATTGCTTAACACTTTCAATTTTTGTAATATATGCACTTTTTATGTATGCTTTTATTAATCAAAATTTCAAATCACATGTGAACTTACAGTGTTGTTTTTTTAATTTTGCACTTACCACTTGAGCAACAAATACATGACTGAAATGTACAATGTTCTATTCTGAGAAAGGAAACACTTTTTTATGTTTTTGAAAGTAGGCGTAGGTAATTTTCTAACCAATGCTGAGTTTATCATTAAAAAATATGAGGAATATGCTTGTTCATATCAAGGGAGAAGGCTGTGCAAGATGTAGAGAGAACCCTGTGGGGTGTCCATCTGCTTTCCTCTGTCTGAGACAAGCCAAAACTCCTCTTCCAGCCATACTTACAGATTTACACTGTCTTAGTCGCAACAGCATAGATTTTGAAGCTATAAAACTATATAGTTTTCATGCCTACCGTTGTGTTGTTACAGCATAGACTGTTATTACCTCAGATGCATTTTATTAGAAGCTCTCCCTTCACGTGGAATAATTGATGGGTTCTTTATTGCGTCCGCAACTAAATGTAGCTTGTTCTAGAAATACTAATTTCCCCATCTATAAATGATTCCAGAAATGCTAGTTTCCTTATTTAATGCCTGACTGGGCTTGGTTACACTGCAGTGCAAATTTGGTGTTAGCGAGATCCACAACTAGACAAAATGGGACCTGCTGCTATTTGAAGAACAGTCTTGCTACAGTGTAAGAATGTCTGCTTGCTTAAAGATCCTGACCCACAGATTAGTCAGTTTTTCCTCTAGGTTAGTATTAAGCAGTGGAAATAATTTTCCCTGTTCACTATTTATGTGATATTTTTCCAAATTTATTGACTAGAAACTGTTTTCTGGATTATTTTTGAAAAAATTTGCTGGAACAGAAAGTAAAGATGGTCTTCAAATTTCGGCTGATTTTTACTGAATAAATGTGTCACGTGCTCTTGTGTTTCCTGCCCAGAAAAAAAATCAGTCATATTTCTGGTACAAGTACTCCCAGCTATAAATAACAGTTCTGTTTTCTAGTGTTCTCTAGTATGAATTTAAAATGCCCTGTTCTGGCAAATTATTCCTGCAATGCAAAGAGATGGCTGTGAATAGAAGTGCAGTGGATTTGACAGAAAAGCAAGGTTCATACTCCCTGAAATTATTTGTCAGTATTCACCTTCTTAAAGACATAATGTTCTTCCTGCAGCCATTCATCTGTGCTTGTCTTTTTAGTCCCTGTGATACCACTTTAATGTAGTCACCTAACCAACCTTTTCAGAATCACTTCAGTATTCAAAATCATGAATAAAAACATAAAAACTGGTTGCAAATCCCTACAGTGATGCCTCCTTCCCCGTTTTCCCTTTGAGGAGGATATTTGGGGGATTCTGTCATAATCCATACTTCTCCTGCTACAGCAGCATACCCTGAAAACATGCTGTGGTGCTGAGGAGGCTATTGCAAGGATGTCTTGAGGCAGTTGGGGGGACATGAAGGCAATCTATATGGAGAAGGCTACTGGCACTACTGGATAGCACCCAGGTTTTCAGGAACGGGGTAATTCCCACCTTTTATTTGGTTTTGACTCCAGTACCCCAGTAGTTTTTCTTCTTTCTAATTTCTTTATGCAGGTAGAAACGTGAGTCTCCACACACTCTGCTAAACTTCATGTTTTATTGCTGACATCATTCTGGTTCACTTCTTATTCAAAAAGTCTAGACTGACCGTTTTTTCTGCTCTACCTAAATTTTCAAATTCTTCTAGAGCAGGGACTGTTTTCTTTGTCTGTCTGTAAAATACCAGCACACTTGTGTACTGGTGTTCAGCTAGATTTTTCAGGGACCATCATGATATAATTAATAACTGCTATTAATAGATCTGCATTCCAATTGCTCACCCACTGAGTATCACTGTAACCTCAAAGGTCGTTACTATTTGTTTTCTATTTGTCTTAGTGCCTAGAGACTTAAGATAAGATCAAAATTGTATGGACACATGCAATAAAATTCATCTGAAGAAACGTAGATGTTTACTTCTGGAAAACCTTCAGCCTCCTATAAAATTATCTTGGTAAAATGATTGAGATTTTGTTGTTTGTCCCTTGTCAAAATCAGTACTGTTAATCGACTGTTTTTTGTTTATTTGTTGTTTGGTTTTTTGCGTGTGTTTTTGTTTGTTTGGTGTTTTTGGTTTTGTTTGGTTTTTTTGTAAGAGTAACTTCTATCTGCTTTTCATAGGAACATGTATTTTAATTCAGTTATTTCTGAGAGAAAACTAATGAAAGTTGCTATATGAAATGAAAAATATAACTAGTGTAATCACTGAGTGTTTAAGGTAAAGATACTCATTTTCAAAACAATTTTTCATTGAAACTCTCATTTTTACTTTTTTTCCTGTGCTGCTAATAGAAATCCAGTATTTGGTTTTGCAAGACTAACTCTTCTGATTATGAATAATAGTGGACAATGGATAGAAAGCAAATCTTTTTGCATCCTGAATACTCTGTATCCTGTTTAGGCAAAAATATCTAAGATGCAAGAAAGCTTCAGGTTATGCCACAGAACAGTAATCTTTGTTTTGGTCTCTATTTCTTTCTTAATAAAGTAAAACATACTATATACTTTTTTTTTTGGCCAGAGCTGAGCTTTAGGCTGTTCTTTTCATTGGCAGAAAGTGACTTGGGGATGCTGGTTGGCAGTTGGTTGAACATGAGCCAGCGTGTGCCCAGGTGGCCAAGAAGGCCAATGGCATCCTGGCCTGGATCAGCAATAGTGTGGCCAGCAGGACCAGGGCAGGGATTGTCCCCCTGGACTGGGCACTGCTGAGGCCACACCTCGGGTGCTGCGTCCAGCTCTGGGCCCCTCACTTCCAGAAGGAGTTTGCTGTGATGGACTGTGTCCAGAGAAGGGCAGCGGAACTATAGGGGCCTAGAAAACATGACTTAGGAGGAATGGCTGAGGGAGCTGGGAGTGTTTACTCAAGAAGAAGAGTCTTGGGGAGGCCTTCATCTCTCTCAACAACTACCTGAAGGGAGGGTGTAGTGAAAGGTGGGGAGTGGACTTTTCTACTCTGCCTACAGTGAGAGGAAAAGAGAAAATGGCGTTAAGCTGAGACAGAGGGGATTCAGATCAGATCCCAAAAAAATTATTTTCACCATTCGGCTGTTCAGGCATTGGAATAGGTAACCCAGGGAGGTGGTGGAGTGACCATCCCTGGAGGTGTTCAAGCGGTATCTGGCTCTGGCACTGGGTGATGTGGTTTAGTGGTTTAGGGGTTACAGGGGCAGTGCTGGGTGGATGGTTGGACTGGATGACCTTGAAGGTCTTTTCCAGCCTTGATTCTATGACTACCATCACCCAAGATCTTGCCTCTATGCAATAGATAGCTCTGTGTTCATTACCTTGAATATAAAAGTAAGGAGGTTTTTTTTTAACCTTGTTAGAAAAACAACAACTTTAGACTGAAGTAGAAATGATTCTCTTATTTTCTAGCTCATTTCAATGTCTTCTTGCATTTCTTCTAAGGTCCTTGTCCATATTGTCCTAACTAATTATTATCAGCAGACATTCTTACCCCCTTTCCAAACTGTTCATCATGGGGACAAGCACAGTGCCAGCAGAGGTGGTGGCCCCTCTCCACTGTCAGAACGGAGCATTTCTCACAAGAAGGTGGTGGTGGAGGTGGTGGGCACCCCCCTCGTGACCCCAGGACTGTGCTTAAAATTACGCAGATGAATTAGTTCAATTCAGCTTCAAGACACTGAAGCAAAAGCTGGGCAGGCATGTTAAGCACTGGCTTATTTAGATGTTAGATTTGGGCTTGATCCTGCGAGAACCTGTGTTCTGTTACATAAGACCATGTAGCACTTTGCACAACATAGCTAAATGTTTAAAATGTGGGGTAAATTGTTTTCTTTTTCATGCCTGTACACTTTGTTTCCTGTTTAAAAATGTTAAACATGAAATCTTCAGACATCATCCATGGTAGAATTTAGCAAGTGCATATTGCTTTGCATAGGCAGATCTTGAGTATTGTTTAATTTTGATCTTATCTGTTCAGAGCACATTTAGATTTAGCCAATAGCAGTTAGAATTAAGTCTCTGTTTATCTTCTTTCAATATTGCCTCAGGGTTTATGAAGAACATAATATTGTAGTTACATTTGCCTTAATATTTTAGAAGACAAGCCATTAATGGCATACTTACGAAAGTGCATTTTAAACCACAACCAATATTTTTACAGGACAAGTAAAGAGATTTGTTTAATCTGCCCTATTTTTAAAGTGATATTGCCATGTGACATAGGGTATTACTATTAGAGAACTAGATAAACACATTAGAGTAATTAACCTTCCTGGAAAGAGGGAGCTTCTGAAACTTAAACATAATGTTCTAAAAAATAGTCACTGTTGAATTATCTGCTGAAAGAAGACTAATGACCTCATTATAATTTCTTTTAAGAATATTGGGATTATTTCGTTTGGAGACAAGTGAATTGAAATCGAATGAAATCAAAGGAGCTGAGTCAGTCTTTTTACACTAAGACTGAATCTGGAACATTTTTTTTCCCTGCTATACTTCTTATTAGCTCCATTACAAAGCAATAAGCTTAAAACAACTGAGTATCAGAATTAAATCTTAGACCTCTTAGTGAAAGGAGAACATTGTCCAGTAGTTTCATTTGTGATACTATGCTTGTGACATTTATTCTTTTTTATTTACTACAATAATATAGCTCTTTAAAGAATTTTTGATTCAAGAATACCTTGATATGATGTGGTTAACGTTTCCAAAGGGCTTCCTGGTCAAATTTTTTTTGACATCATCATACTGACAAACTAGCAGGTCTTGTTTAGCATTTTAGAGTATGATTGCAAAGTATTTAAAAACACTTGATTTTCTCCTTAACTCTGTGCCTTCATTCGTTTTCCCTTCTTCAAAGACTGAAAATACTTCAACCCTCTTGCTGCTTTTAAAACTGTTCCAGTGTCAGCTTTCCCCAAACTGATTGAAGCAATGTTGTTCTTGATGCCTTAAAAAAAAATAAAATTGTTCTACATATCAGTGTGGTTTATTTCTTATGTGAAACTGTAAGAAGTATTTCAATAATTAGACCAAAGCATTTTCCTGTGGTATTTTGAGCAGACTATATTTTGCAGCACAAGTACCAGCCAGGGTTTGAAGGATTCAGCACACGCTCCAGTTCCTTAGAAAGTTGTTCAGGTGCTCCAGAGATTTTCCAGCTTTACTGTCTCATTAATATACATCTCCATCAAGGCTAAATAAACTTCTGATGAAAACTGAACTTGAAACTTGCAAATGTGACCACACTGCTGCTTGCCTGGATGTGAGTGCCATTCTTCTGTTAAAACTGTTCCTGTAAAACTGGCTGAGTGGGAAGTAGCCCTCCAGTAAAAAGTGAAAAAGAGCTCCATGTGAGGTAGCATATGACAGATTGAGATAACACTTAAAAAAACCCCAAAACATTAAAAATTGTGTTTATTAATTCAGTTTTGGAGGACTGTTTGGTAATATTTTTTTAAGATGAAAAACAATACCATGATATCTGAAGCTTGAGGAGATGCTCTAGATTTCATAGAGATAAAATACAATTCTGTGAACTATCGATAAGCGAGAATAACCTTTTTTAACCTGTCAGCACAGCAAGACAGCTAGGTAATTTTTGAAATACATTAATATTAATTGCTAAAATTGCTAATAATTAGTGCAGATACCCTGAGGATTTTTAGTCTTGGAAACACCTGTTAAAATGTGTCATCATGAACCTGAAAGTTACCCAGAGTATACACAAACACTTTTTTCTTACTGCAGATTTAAGTGGAAAATAAAGACTCAAAAGAAGTCGATTAAAAAAAAGAAGAAAAGGTATGTTTCCTTTCCAAATCACATGGCTAGAGATTTTGTTAATATTTCATTTTGCATATGCAAAGAGACTCAGATAGATGAATAAAAATTTTAATCATTGTTGGTCTGAATCTGTCAAATAAATGACACCATCAAATGCAAAATGACTGCAAGAATGTAATTGAAATTATTTTAGTTTTGGCTAAATTACTTACAGTAATAACAAGCATGACGAAGATCCTAACTAGGAGCTCATGTATTTCTCAGCAGTGTTAAGGATGTCACAGGCTTAGACTTGAAGGAAATTCGAGATGGTGTTTACAGTTGATTCTTTTTAGCGAAAAGTTGATATTAGACTCAGGCTTGAGAAATATTTAAGACTTTTGACCAAGCATAGTACACTTTGTTCTGCCTACCTTAGCATGGAGAAAATAAATGCAGAAAGTAAACATTACTTCAGGCATACTTGGAAGTAATTTTGCTACCCTTTGCCCAAAAAATATTTTCAGAACTTTTTGTGTGAGTGAAAGGAGGATGCGGCTGTGGGATTTTTTAGATACGGTCAAGAGTAGTGCTTTTCTGCTTTCAGTTCAAACTTAAAATTAAGATCGCCTTGTACCCAGTCCAATTCAAGGTGTCACTGTAAACGTATGGCAACCCATTCCCCTCTGGCAGTTTGCCTCTGAACATGATCTTGGAGACACACAGCAAGCTCCAGAGAGTCGTTTTCCTGCTGGGTCTCCTAACAGCTGGTACATTCTGAATAGTTAACACGCAAGTCTTTTACAAATGTAAAAGTAAGGGATGCCAGGAATAAAAAATGTACTCTCTCAATGTGTTCATTGCAGCAAACGAACCTGGAAACAATAAACCCTCAGCCATTCTGCTGAGTCTCTTGCTGGTCAGGTTCTGCTCCCAGCCCACAGCTGGGACCTCAGCTGGCAGTCATAGCTTGAAGAAGAGTGTTGTCTGTCAAAGGGGTTAATTGAGTACAAATGTTTGCTCTGTTTTACTCTTGGAACTTGCTTCATTGGCTCATAGGAGTAAATATTTGCTCTCCAAATTTATTGATCTTTGCTTCACTTCTCTCCAAAAATATCTTCCTTTTCAGTTGAGTCTATTCATAAGCTGTGGTTTCACCTCTAATATTGCCAACGTTGATACAGTTCTGATCTTTCAACTGCTGCATCTGTTAATTTTGAAATGTAGTGCTCTTCTGTTGACAGAGTCTCTATGCATTGCAAGACGTACTTAAACTTCTCCCGCAGCTGTTTAATCTTGCAGTTTGGAAGACACAGGTTAATGCAGTAATATCTAGGTATTGTTAGGAAAAGTCCACACTAGGCACTGTCTGCTTGGGCAGCAGCTCTGTGGAAAAGGCTGTGGGCTGCACAGGAGCCACCCTGGGGCTGGCAGCAGTGAAATCCGGCAGCATCTGGTGCTGTAAAGGCAGGGGCACAACTAGGAGAAGGAGGGAAGTAATCCTTCTCCTCTGTTTGACACCAAATCTAGGGTGCTTTGAGACCAACTCTAGGGTGCTGGGCCTAACTTTGTGTTCCCCAGTACCAGACAGATGTCATACAGGAACAAAGAGCAGAGGATAGCCACCAAGATGCTTGAGGGTCTGGGGCAGAAGGGGTAAAAGAAGCAGCTGAAGCACCATTTAAGGCTTATTTGAGGCTTTGCAGGACCTGATTACTGTCTACAGCTGCCTAACTTCTGTCAGTCTTTGGGAAGATGGAGTTAGGCTTTTCTCAGGTGCCAAATAAGAGGACATTTAGTGAGCACGAATTGCAATAACAAACTTAGATTGCCTGTAATAGAATCATAGAATCCCCTAGGCTGGAAAAGATCGAGTCCATCTCTAAACTGTAAGCCTTTCTTTAAGGGCAAGCTCAATTTCATGAAACTTTCTGTTTTCTCCAGGGGAAGAGAATACATTGCTTTCAAAGATAGAGGACAAATGCTTGCATGAAGTGTGGTATACTGAGACCAAAAAAACAAAGAAGGAGAACTAGGTGCCCTTGTATCTGAATGCAAAGATTACAAAATACTAATGCTTAAACTGTAGAGAGATTCGTATCAAGGAGGTTCATGACAGAATGAAGGTACTTCTCGGAGGTGACATGCTTGATAAATCTGTCTTTTCGCCATGAGATTGGTGAAATACTGGAACAGGGTTCCAACTTGTGGACTTGCAGCATCTCAGTTCCTAGAGATATTCAGAGCTTCACTGCATGTGGACCTAAGCAACCTGATAAAAGGTGACCTTTCTTTGAGGAAGGAGTTGGACCAGAAGGCCTCTGGAAGTACTTTCCAACTGATATTATTTTATGAACTTTATTTTTCCAGTCTGTTTTTCATGAATGTGCTTTTAGAATATTTTCAGAGTTTCACCTATTTAGAGTCTTAAAGGCCAGTTAAGTTTGTCCTGGCAAAAGACTTGTGTATGCATCTTTGTCCAATTTAAAATTAAGGTGGTTTTGTTTTGTTTTGTTTTGTTTTGTTTTGTTTTGTTTTTTATTCTCTCAGACTAATAGCAATTAATCTTCACAAATACAACAGACAACATTATGGCAGATGATGAAATTTGGACTTCTTGTCCCTGCCTTGCAAATTCACAAAGCAGTATTATTTGTTCCATTTCTTACATCTTTTCAAGTGAGATAAGCATGATTTTCATACTGCGTTGGTCTTCACAACTGTGTATGCAGTTGTGTGGTTTTGGACAGAATTCAGTATTGGATTCCAGAGTCTTTTCTCTCTTATTCCTTTGGATTCTTTGAAATGCTGTTTATGTCAGAACACTGCCCACACATCACAAGCCTCCTCTCCCCCAGTCCTTCAAAAATATACTGGACTTGTTCACCTTTCAACTAATCGTAAAGTCCTTTGTGTTCCCATTCCTTTTGTGTTCTCTTTAAAGGAGTGTATTGATCACTTTTTTTTTTTTTTTCATGCTGAGTGCAGTGTATTTCAAATGTCTCTTTAACTCTGTCTCTGTACAGCTTTATTTTGGCCTCTCTTCCTGCATGAATTTAAAATTATGACAGGCATTATTATGATCAGAAATGGCTACTGGCAAATATTTTTCTCTATGTCTCATGTTTTGCTGGTTTCTGTTGCAGTTGTAGTTTTAAAGAGAAATTGTTTTGATAGTTTTCTGAGGTCAGTGTTGAAAATGAATGCAGCTTGAAATGGCTGACCTACCTACTGGCCTGTAGGACTCTTGAGCTGCACAGAGTCTTGTTTCTTTGTCATTTCAGGTACAAGACAGATAAGAGTAGGATAATTAAACGTGTCCTCAGTATGCGAAAGCCTGAGACAAGAACAGTATATTAAAAACAAAGTATACTTAAATAGAGCTATGAAGGAAAGACAATGAAAACTTATTTTGGTTTGCCCGTTCATTTCAGAACCAACCTATCACATACCAACTGAATAACCTGTTATTGGGCTGTTAATATTACCGGCTTGTCTATCTTTTTTTTTATTTTCTCTTCTATGTTTGTTATGATGTGTTGTTGTTCTTGTTGTTGTTTTTCTACTCAAGCTGTAATTGCAATATAAAATCAAAGCATTTTTTTCAGATCTCAACATTTTCTGTTAAATGTAACATTCTTGGTCATTGTTTCTGGCCACACCAAATCTTTAGCTTTCAGTACGTTTTTTACTTCTATTTATTAGAGGGTTGTACCAGTTCTGCATTCATGTACCTGTTCCTGTCTAATGAATGATAAACTTGTTAATGTTTTCTTTATGTTCATCACGTTGTAGAAAGGGTAGTCTCAGTAGTATTGAATAGCTTAAAAATTTTATTTCTTGAAGTTTAGTTCTGTTCTGTAACAGACTAGTGTCCCTTGAGATAAATGACAATTGTGGCACTGTTAATATTTCAACAGGCTTCAAAAAAGCCCCCCCCTAATACATCAAGTCCATAACAAATAAAAGGTCTTTTCACCTGAATATAGTTTATTTTTCCAGATTTCAGACTTCTAATTGAAGGTGTTAATATCATGACAGAAAGCAAGTTTCAGACTTGGATGCAAGTTACTAATAAGCAGTCATGTGCATTAAGGAGAAGGGTTTTTTTTTACCTCTGACCAGGATAAAAAATTTATTTGTGTCAGATTCATGTTGCAATAATGGATATACAACTACAAATAACTAGTTACTTGAGACCAGAACATGTGTAGCGAAGAAAAGCGTATATGGCATATGATATGTTCTTCTGTGCATATCTAGTGTTTGGATGCCTTCATTATGTTTCATTTTGAAGTATGGCAGAGAGATAACCATTGTGAAGTGATACTTGTAAAATATTCCCACAACAGCAATTTAGCATTGGTATGCAGAACAGTCAGTACTGCCCTGAACTCAGCTTTTATACAAATAGGACTTTGTTACCGTGGTGATGCCACAGTGATGCTTTTGACTAAAACCAGAACTGATTAGATTGCATTATATTACCCATTCATATTTTACCAGCATTGTGCAATATATTGCTTGAATTTCAGCTGCCACAGATCTTGTTATGTAAGGGACAAGTTCTTTATCTAGGTTGGTAGCAGAAAAGGGAAACAAATCTGTTTGTGTCTTTCTTTGCTCTTTAATTTGTGCTCATTTGGTATATTTTGAACTAATACTTTTCTAAAATAATATTTCAACTTTGTGGTTCATACCTGCTCTTCAAATAGATGTGCAATTGTCACCCTTATTGGCAGTATGTCTGCCCCCTGTTTCTCATTGCCTGTCCTTTATTTCCCTACTGCATTGCCTTACCCAAGTCACAGCAGTAGGAATTGCTGTGTGTTCACCGAGTGCGTAGAAGTGCATACCCACTGAAAGCCCTTGCTGCAGCAGGACACTCCTCATCAGGGAAAGGGACCCTCATTCCATCAGTCTCTCATTGGGTCAGCCTATGGATCAGCATTTCTTACCTGTGGTGACATGGGGCCTTAGGGAACAAAAGATATGCTGAATTTAGGTTTCCTAAATTCATTTATTTAGCAAAATACAGACCTGCTTAAGCTCCGTTATTATTTCTACCCAGTTTTTATTTTTCAAGACCATTTCTAACCAGTTTAAACAAGATAGAAATCAAGCTTAATTATGATAGCAGCTATGAGGTACTGGTTTCTGATGTAGTAAATTGGAGAATACAATAATGAAAAATTATCTCTAATCAAGATAATATTATTTTAATGGTTGATTAATGTGAATAATATGGTTTTTAAAATTGATTTTGAATGTTACTTCATTTTCATTCTTCACACAATAATGCTTTGAGGATAAATAAGCATTAATTGTTTTGGAGACATGTCTACTGCATTTGCTCTGTTAATACTCAGTCGTATTCTTTCATGTTTTTTATTGTGTTTCATTTCAGAATTTTTCATTTATACATTGAATGCTTTTCTAAAATAAATTCCCTAATTTTTTTTGTTATTATACAAATTTTTTTTTTAAAACTCCTGACACTACTCTGGCCATTTCAAATGAAATTTATTAGAAATCTGCAATAACCCTTCCAGCTGACAGTTGAAGGGAATATCTAAGCATCAAAGCTGTGCAGTTTTGAGATGCAGCTGCATTTAGAGGATCCTCTTTTCATACCTATAATAAATACATTCTTATACTATAATCACTAAAATACATTCAGTACTTTCTTCTCTGAGTCTGAAAAGCTCTGTTTATTTCATAATGAGCACATAAACTACAGAAGAATTGTGCTGAGAAATTGAGAATGATGATAGTCTTGTGGAGAAAAGATTAATTATTAAACAGTTATTCTTTCAGTTTTGATGCTAGGAGAAAATAAAATGTTCTAACTCACATGAGTTAAGCTTTGAGAATGATTTTAGGGCTTTCCTCTAATCTTGATGCTCCTACAAGTAACTGAATCCAAAAAAGTGAGCAGAATTTCATATTTGCTCTTGGAAAGAAGAACACCTGTGTTTTCAAGCTATGAGCTTTATCTTTTTAGTATCAGGATGAGATAGCATTGGGTGCTCAGCCTCACTTAGGTACAGAAATTGTATGTTTGGTTAAGGACTAGTGCCAAATGAAATAGCAAATAGAAATATCTGCCTTTAATAGGATTTTCAAGATTAATGAAATTCCACTTCCCTTATCTCCTGTCCTAGGAAAGAAATAGCAGAGGACACAACTGTTCACAGCTGTTTTCCTTGCCTCTGGTGTGTAGCAGCTTCAGAGATTTCTAAAGAATACCTTGCTCCCCCTTATTTTCCTCTGCACTTGAGGGGTACCTTAGACAGGACAGCATGAAGGGTTAGCTGATGCAACTTAGCAATGTGTTTGTATGAGATCAAAATATCTCTTTGAATATTCAGGAATGTTCCCAGGTGGGCTCTTACACAGTGCAAAACACTCATGGATCTGTATGTTCCTCCTATTTTTCTTGCTTATTCAGCTTGAAGGATGGGTCGATAAATTAGTATCATTTTTTTCCCTTCCCTGCATCTCACTTCTTCTAGACATCACAGAGTATTAAACTTGTGTAAAATACTGCTCACGGGAAGGAGGGCTACTCCGTGTGTGAACTCAAGCCTGAAGCAGTAGACTGTATTATCATACTGCTATTAAGATTCCAAAGCACAGCTTCAGAATCTTAGAACACCTACATATCTTACTAAGATGTGGGAATCACCATTTAAATATCCAATACGTGCTATTATATGTATTGGTACATTTTTATAATATAATTATTTAATGGTTTGCATTCTGACTTACTGCTGTTTTAGACTATGTTCTTTACCTGAATTCTGAAAATGAAATAACCAACATAATTTATTCAACAAAGACGAAATAGCACAGATACAGTAAAAAAAGATTAAACATCTTTCTTAATTTTCTGATTTTCTGATCTCTAAGCTTGCATTTCAAGTAAAATTGCATGTAAAATTTCACCTAACCAAAATGCAAGAAACAACAGTTGAACAGTTGACTCAAATGGACCCAGAAGCAAACTGTATTGGTTAATAAGAGCAGAAAATTATTGGCTACTAAGACTGAAGGTTAATAAGAGCAGAAAATTGTTGGTTAGTCTTGACAGTAGAGCTCCCTCTACTTCCTTTTTATTTTAATATTTTTCTGTCTAGATCAGATATAAAATAAACAAGTTCGGGAAATGAGAATAATTGAGGTATAGAATGATCCCTCCTTAGTCCCTGAGACTACAGACAAGAGATAGGACACAAATCAGCTTGCAGACTGAATGGCATATTCAGAGGGAATGTAGATGTGACTGTGCTCCTAGTAGTCTTGACCAATAGCCTGGGCTGGAGATCCCACCTGGAACTGAGCAGATGTTACTTAAATCTCCCCTGAGGAGGGTCGTGTTGATGACTGTCACTCCTCAGAACAGTATTCTCCCAGCCTACCAAAGGCTTGGGCATGAGGTACAGAGTGTTACCAATTCTGCCTAATGCTCAGTTTGGTTTAATTTTATTGTGCGGTTTAGCTTTGGGAATTCAAATCTGAAAATAATGACCTTCACAACTTTTGTTCCTGTTAGGCACTGCTGGGTATATATTTATAGTATAGGAAAACTGTTACTTTAATTTATAAAAATATTATTATGCAAGTTCTTTGAGACTGCATGTGGATTTTTATTTTACCATTGGCACCCAAGTATGAAGAGCTGTGTCTCCCTGTACAAAGCTGGGGGTAATTAGGATTGGTCTTTTTTTTCTCAAGTATCAATTAATCCCACCACTGTTTTTGTTTTAAATAAGGTAATTCAGCTTAATTAAGTTTTTGTTTCGTGAATGCTTATGACAGGACTGAGCATAGGTCAAAATGCCGTGAAATTTCTTCTTCATCCTCTCATGAGTATCATTCTTATATTTGGAGCTGTTCCAGAATTGCAAAGCAGAAGAATTTTACGTTTTCTTGATGCTTGTACACTGTTTTGCAGCCATGAGTAACAGCAGCATATTGTGCTATTGAAATCCTCAGAGGTGCTGCATAATTGATCCAGTTCTTAGGTTAGGCAGTATAAAAAGGTATGTATTTAGGATATCTGAGTCTTAAAAAGCTCAAAAAGCTTAAAAAGCTTTAAAATCCAGTATATGAAAGCTGCTTGAAATGAAGGATAAAGATGGTAAGCAAAGTGGCTCCAAACTGGGGATAGGCAAAACTATGAGGAAATAATGAGCAAACAGCAGAATAACTGTTAAAGTGCCTTTTTATGTCTGCTTTAGTATTTGTACATGATATAATGTTTGTGCTAATTAGGAGATCAAATTTCTGTGAAGCAGAGGTGTCTCTGGTCAAGATAATACCTTTCACCAGCTTCTGTCCCCATATTGCCACAAAATACCTCAAGCCCATTGGTAATTACTTGCTTCTTTCCGATATAGAGTATTAATTTAAGCTCTTCTTATAAAAAGCTTTAAAAAGCATCCTCTTTCGAAAATACATCATAAATAAATAAGATGGGATTGGAAGAGTAGCTGATCCTTGCTGATCCGATACAGATGTTGAAATATGTGAGAGCAGAGCTGACTTAAAACACTATTTGTTATAAAACGCACACTAATTTGTTAGTTGCATCCTTGCCAGCTGTAATCTTCTGTTTTTGTCTTTTGCTCATCACCCTTAGTGCCTCCTTGACACAAGCACTCACAGGTTCTGTTAGAAATCATTGTTTTCCATTCATATTAATGTTTCTCAAGTTTGTTTATTGCAAGATAAATGCTTTGCTGCTTTGCAGGCTTCTGAACTGCCTCTCCTGTCTCTGCACAGAGCCAGCTTCTCCCCAGCCGCCTTCAAAGCCTTGTACCCAGCCCTTCTTTCTCGTGCTGTTTCCTGTGGCTGGCATGACACATATCTATCATATAAAACAGCATGCGATTTCAGGTTTTTTTGGTGGGCAAGCACAGCTGTGCTCATAAATGCATTTCAGCCATATGCCAATGCCCGAGTCTTTCTAGTTTGAATGCTTTTTTCACTAGTAGAGCTGTCTTTTTTTAAATAAAAACATCCCCTAGTTATGGCTTCTTCTTTTTTTTTATTTTAATTTGGCCGTCAAGGATGCCATATAGAAGCTTAAAAATTCTGCAGCCACAAAATGTCGTTGGTTATTGAGAATCTTGTGCCCCAGCCCTCTCCAGCTTGAGGGCTGATTACTGTTTTGTAAAAGGCAACAACCCTCCTCTGATTTTTGAAAGCTTTACATGCTAGGTCGTCTGATAGGTTTAACCTCATCAGTTCCAATATTTAAATGTGCTGAAAAATTATTTGTTTTCATATATTTGTATTTACAATGGTGAAAAAAAGATCTCTCTTTCTAATATAATGTCTCTTCTCAGGTAATTTTACAGAGCACAGATATGCATGTGCATGGCACAGAAAAGGTTGTACTTGGATAGTTTCACCTAATTACTTGCCTTGCTGAAAATTTTGTTTCGTTTTTTATCAGGCTGTCTGCATATGTTATGATATGCTGCTTAAAATGGAAAGTAGTACATGTATTTTGTTTTTAGAAACAAACACCTCAACAAACAAAGATAATTTTTATCACTGCTCCCTTCCTTAACTAGAACCATTTCAAAATGAGAAGAAAGTATTCTAGAATATTACATTTTTTACCTTTACTGCTTATCTAAATGTGGTAGAATTGAGCTAAGAGTGCAGTAGGTCATAACTCCTCTAAAGTTGTTACAGTAAGTAAATGTATTTGGTTTTGTATACTGGTGTCTGCTAAAGAGTAGACTTGAAGAGGACTTCTATTGCACATACCATTAAAGTGTCAATCACTGCATCGGAGAGAGTGAAAGCTGGAGCAGACAAAAGTGATGACTTGCTGAGCCAGAACTGAGATTGCTCGATCAGAGACTCCTCCCTGGTCCCTCATTTATAACAGAAAGCATGTTCAAAATCAGGAGAGTTAAAATACTTTAATAGTTACTGTATGGTATGTGTATGTTGTGCAAAATACTGCAGTGTGATTCTATTGAAACTGTTCTTACTGAAGACTGAGGAGAGCAGTTTTCAGGTGAAGTGATACAAAACCCCCGCATCTTTCACCTAATTGAGGAAATTCTACAGTTCTTCAGTATGATGGGAAGGGCTTGTGTGACTGCTTCAGAACTATTTCAGTGCTAATAATGTAAATTTGGAAGACCTGACTGAGGATATTTTAGCAAGCAGTCTAGCATAAATCAAAGATCATTCAGGAGTGTAGTGGAAATGAGCAGTATTGCAGCAGTTATAGTATTTTGTAATGTCTAGAAAAATTACTTGAGACAAAAGCAAATATAATGTAGCCTGAATTGGAAAATAAACTGATTTAAGCTTTAATGAAATTTAGCTTTGTATGAGAATTCTGATGGAAAAAAAATACAAGACAATCCCAGCTTGCATTTAAGCCTCAAATATATTTGGGAAATGAGACAGCACAACTAGGGCAGACAGTCAGATACTATATAAACTACTTTTTCAATAGCATTATCTCTAAAAGAAGAAAGTTTTTATACTATGCATTATGTCTTGAAAGATCTTTCTGTTTGCACTGGGAGCTCCACTGTCTAATATTCAGCTGCTTTTAGATATGCTATTTGTATGCTATTTCCTTCCATTGTATTTTCAGTAGTGACTCCAAGGAGCAAGCTGGACTGCTCTTGGATCAATGTCTCAGCCAGGGTAGAAAGCATATGACAGAAACAATACTCAGGGCCATAATGTAGAAGGTATTGAATAGTTTATTTTAAATAGAAGATAAAATGAAAGCTGTTATAAAGGTACCCTAGATCCCACATATTCATACCCTTTTCTCCACTGTCCTTTATTTTCCAAGACAGTCTAATAGCATCTTTAAGTGAACCTGTCACCTGCCCCATGTTTATTCGATACCAGACCATCCTTTATTTCTTTTCCTTTGTTCCTTGTCCCAGACTAAATATGTCCCATTTGTGTTATTTTAAAAGCAGGTTGGCTTTTGTATCCTTAGCATTTCCCAGGCTTTTGAGAATGCACATTAATTTTTCCTTACGCAGCATACCATGCATATACTGGTATTATGAGATCCAAAAAAGATCAAACAATTTTGATTCATTTTTAGATTGTCACTCAGTCTTGAAGACTGTTGTTTTCTGACATGTACAAAGCTTATCAGTATAATTTGGTTAGTAACTGCTACATTTTCCTTTAATTGGAAATATTGTTTTTTATTTAAATTGTAGTGATTGTTTTAGATTTTTTTGTCCAGTGTTAGGGATATATGCATACACACGCTCACAAGGAAAAAAAAAAAACATTTTGAAGTAACCGTTTACTCGAAGTTCACTCTCTTTAAAAAATCTCTATAAAGACTTCATAGTAAGGTTATTGAGTTCTTGAACATTTCTTCCCCTGTGCTGATGGAGTATAATTAACTACCTAAAGGTCAGGCACTGTGAATCACTTTACATATTCTGGGTTTTGTTTGTTTTGTTTTGTTTTGTTCTGTTTTGTTTTGTTTTGTTTAAGTGAGATAGTTACAGTCTAAACTGAAGAATGTTTCCATTTTACTCCTCACTTGAATGCCCTTGTTGCATGTCTCACTTCAAATTTAAATTTGTATTCCTATGGTGAAATCCTGGTTGTGTTGGAGTCCGTGAGTAATCTGCTAATGACTGATGAAATCACGATGCAACCTCTTTTCTCCTCAGCTACTCTTCAGAAACCCTCGAGCTCACGAAGCTACAAAATGACCTATCGTTAATTACTTTTTATATTTATTTACACAATGTTAACACAAATCCAGTTGCTAAACATGCAACTGTATAAAGATTTTTTATAAGTAGGCATTAATTGAAAAACATTTATCAATTGATACATACATTTTCATTTTAAACAATATTTATTTAAATGTCTTGAAAAGCCAGTGCTTGGAAAAAGTTTAATGTCAAAATCCATTGTCTACCAATACTGTAATGAGTTTTTACAAAAATAATATTCATACTTCTTCCTGATGCCAAGTATTTGTTTGGATTTATTTTGTGAGATCTGTCAAAATTAGATAATACAAAGAAATTTTGACAGCATAATATGTTTTGTAGTTGGGACTGCCAGGATTTAAGGCCCCGATCCTGTCAGGCTGAGGTATGTGCAGCTTAAGCACGCAATTGGCTCTGTTTAGGTCCAACCTTTTTAGTCACAATAGTGAAAATAAGAGCAGCAGCCTACTGCTGGAGATGTGAAATTGTCCCACAAATGAAACGTATGCTTCCTAGTGGATTTAATGGAGCTTAATATGCAAACAAACTTACTCATTGAGCAGTAACAACTAAACATGAAGAATAAAATCACAGCTTCACAGATGCTGCAAGTGTCTTTGCTAATGATTTCAGTGAGGTCAGAATATAATTCATTTTGAAAAGGCAAGTCAAACAAGCAGCATTTGACAACATAAATTTACAGATTAAGAACTTAGTCAAACAGGAGGAAGGAAGGTTTATATCCTAAATTACTCAGAAGCTCAAAGATAAGAAATCAACATACAAAAGATGCTGAAATAGCTAAAATATTTTCTGAGTGAGAAACACCATCATCACCTCCCATATCTGCCCATTTTATTCTTGCACGAATCATCTATAGTTTTTAGCTTTCTTCTCCAGAAAGCAAAATAGTGAAGGAGGCATCTTGGTACTCATGTCAGAAGAGGGAAAGTGAAGACATCACTTTTCTCCTGCTCTGGACTGGAAGAGCAGTTGCATGGTGTCATGGAGTTTCTTGTCATTCTCATTCTCTCATGGTTTGCTAATATAAAGATAAATTATACAAAAATTAGAAACTATGCATGCCCTGAAGAAATAAAATTAAATAATCCTTGTCACTCAAGTTCAAATCCCTGCTTTAGACCACCTAAAAAGATGAAGTTTTGAAACAACGTGGGTTAAGATAGATTTTTTTTTTGATCCAGCTGGCCAATTTAAATCGTGTTTTAAGCTAGCATTCAAGATTCTCAAGCTATGTCATACCTACAGTTTTTTCTGAGTGCAGTAGATATGTGGCAATAAGATATTGGTTTGGTGATTTACAGGAAGGTAATTGAGAAGCATTTCCAAAAGCTTAATTGATATCAGATTAATAATCTTTAAAGAGAATTGTAGGAGTCAAGAATTACTAGTGTACCCTTTCTGTTACTTGAGTGCTTTGGTGAGAAAAAAAAATCACTCAATATTTTGATGGTAAAGACTGTTTCATAACAGAATTATACATAATTTCAATTATTGTTGGAATGGATTCCAATAAAGATTACTATTAGAAAACGCTGAATCTGTGCTGGTGAGATATCATGACAGATAACTTTTGGCTGAAATTTGCTCTAGACATGTTGCGATAGGTATCTTTTAGCTGAGAGTTTGGTTTTCATTTGGGGTTTTAGTTTGTTTGGTTTTAATTTTTTGACTTCTATATTGTTTAATGTGGAGACCCCCCCAGCTGTTGAATTCTGACTTCTTGTATACTGTCTTCCTCCTGCCTCGAACAAACAAAATTCTGAAGAGTCTAAACTTTTTTTTAGGTTTTTCAAATGCAAATACTTCAAGATCAGGAATTTCCTGACTACTTGTTTAATCCAGAGTGAACCACATTATTTTTATCTCAAAGAGCACAAGAAATGAGTAGGCACTTCAATAAGAAGTTTGAAAGATGTAAATTCCTCTTAACCACTCCACAAGTTATGAAACTAACTAACTATGAAACAAACCTAGTACTGGTATAGGAAAATGAAGTTAGCCAAATGAGGCTGTCAGTAACAGAAGTTGAAAAGTGAGGGTGAAAGAAGTCTATACCAAAACTTAAAAAAAATCCTGGTTATTAAAGGGGAGAAGGGAGTAGTAAGTGCAACAGAAGATTGTGTCTCAAGGGTCTGGTTTGTAATTCATATTTCTGAGGTTGTGAACTTCCATATCAAAGACAAATATTTCAGTGTTGTGTTATTGCTATTGATATTTTTTTTTTTGTCATCACAGCAGTAATACTTAGCGACACCAGGTCCAGAAATAATGTCACTGATTGAAAAATAGGAAAACTCTTTAGGTCTATCTGACTTTTCAATATGCAAATGAAAACTAGAAAAAGAGGATGAAGACAAATATTTCTGAAGACTGAACAGCATCATCAATTTTGCTGAAAACACTACTAAAGATATAATTCAGTCAGTTGATAACTTGGTGTTCTCACTTCAAGGATATGTGGCCTGACCATGCTGCTTCCTGTCACTGTGAGATACTTCAGCCAACTTCTGTAGGAAGGGATAAAGCACAAAGAAGAAAAGAAGATAAAAGCAAAAAAGAGACAAAGATGATCATTTTAGCCCAATGTCTGTAGAGCAGTGAAGAACAGAAGAGATGCAGTTGGTAGAACAGAAGAAAGTTCCAAACCTTTTTGCTGACACAGAGGCCAGAAGTGTGGTTTTATGTCTGGCTAAGCTGTGTGCTGACCTGAGCGCCGTAGTAAAGCCTTTTCAGACCTGGGATTCTAGGCCAGTCTGCTTCCTGGAGAAGGTGAGCAACACAGACTATAAAACCATGGAAAATTAAAGGATGTTGAAAGTTTTAAACTTGAATTTCAGTCCAAAGCATCTGTTCACTGCAAGAAGGATCTGACTGCTTAAGAAATCTGAAGTTTCTTTTTTTGTGCTATAGAACAGTACAGTTACTTTTGTGTGTGTAATGCCAGCATAATTATGTAAACATCATTTTTTCACTACTTTGTTCACAGAAAGGCAAACAGTATTTCAAGGTCAGCTTAAAAGCAAGTCCTTGTTCCTTCAATACGTGGTTATGTATCTAAAAACACATTTTTCTTTTTCCTGTCCACACTGGTAACAATTTAGATGGATATATTCTCAAAGTGCTTGCATTTGTCAGTATAGGGAAATACGGAGGATATCTTTTTCAGTAGATACTGTTGAAAAAGGAATTCCTCCTAAAATCAGTTAGGGTTCTGAAATGATAAATTAATTGAACTATGCTCTATATAGTTTAAAGAGAAGTTTAATAGTTTAGTGTATAAAGAGAAATATTTTTTGTTTACAAATACTTGGGACCAGCTCAGCTACTTTAAGTATGACGCCAAGGAAAGAGAGTGATTGCTGTATCTATGCTTAGTTCTTTCTGCTGATATTTGTAAACTGTTAAAAGGTAAATCAATATGAACAATGCTATGGAGAACGGTTTGCATGAAATTCTGGTCTTGAAATGAAAAGATTGCACATCAGAGTTATTAACAGAGGCAAGCGGCAAAAAGATTGATGGCTTCTCCTTCTGCCTCTGGCTGGATAGTAAAGTAGCAGTAAAAGAAAAATCCACGTTGAGCCTATGTTCGTTTCCTGAATGATTATAGGTCTTGTGGGGTAAAGAGAGTACTTGATGGGAATACAGATTTCCTTGCCTACCACTGAACATCTTCTGCCTTGTGGCTGGAGAAGGTGGGTGATGTGGACATCATGCCTGTTTTTAAATTTGTCATGAATCCAAATAATCCAAAAGGATTTGTCATTGGGAGACTCCTCGTTGTGCTAATGTTCTGAGTGGTCTCTAGGTGTGAGACATAAAGCTCTTGTGTGAGACATGAGACTCTTACTTGAGCTAGTAGACTTTTCCTGCAGAGAGACAAATAAGCTTTATGAGTGAGGATTCAAGCAAAATAGAAAGTTCTGTGGTCAATTTAAGAGCAGATCCAGAGAAAAATAGCTAACTGGGTCATGACATAATGGAGTTATAGGGAAAAGCCTGAAGTCATAGGCTGTTTACTTAGTAAACTGTTGTAAATGCCTACAGTGTTAGCATCCATGATAGACAAACATTCTAAGAGGAATGTGTAACTGTAACTGCAAGTATTCTGTGCACTTTCAAAAGACTGGAGTAAGGGAGAGTTAGCTGATTTTTTTTGCTTGCTTACAGAGCTAACAAACTGTTCAATGGAGAGGTTGTTACAAAACACTTGAAAGCTTTTTGACACTCAGGACATAGCCATATGGAGAAGTAAAGTGGAAAGATCAATTACTGCTGCAGACTCTTTCGTTATTAGTTTGTCATCAGATATAATAGTCTGTCCTTTTTCAGTCAGGAAAGAGAAAATTGAGTATTCCTCTTGTTCCTCTAAGGTCAACACAAAAAGAGAATATAATTCTATTTTAGAAGAAGTCCTTATTTGTTCATGGCTGTTTCTGCTTAATTGTTTTGTTAAACAACATGGAGGGAAGCCAGAAAGAAAGCAACAACATATTTTAAAGTGTGCAGCACAGAAGACTGCATTACAAAGAAGAGTGGTAACACAGCTACAGTTATAAACTGCTGAACAGAACTAAAATTGCATTGAAAAAATATTGTGGATAAAAGGTTCTGAACAGACAGGACAGCTGAATATATTAATGTAAGCAAAGCAGCATCCTGATTTTAGATGCAGCAACAAAATTTTACGTTTGATTACCTTGCATAAAACTAGGAACATTCAGGGCAGTAATAACTGGTCCATATTTCTCTGTTTTAGAAAAATGTCATCAAGGGCTGAGTTTATAAATCCTTTTATACCTTGTGGAAGTATCTCATGAAAGCCAATATGACTGCATGGCTCAACATACAGAAGTATTTCCAGGAGTTCAAAATTCAAGTTATGTCCCTCAGAGATCGTAGTACTTTCCTTGAGAAAAAAAAATAAAAATGGTTGTGTTTAGATTTTTTTGATCAGTCTGAGACTAGTATTCTTCAAGGTTTTTCTAATCTCTATAGAAATTGAGACAATAAAAATGAGACACTTCCAGGGTATCCTGTTAGGATATGAGAGTTAAAAAGTCAGGAACTGTTAGACTAACAGAGATTTTTTTGACTTGTAGTGCAAAAGTTCTTTAGGAGCAGGTCTGGTCCTTAAAAAGCTTGATAAACGTCACTAGTCTTCTCTTTTTCATCATCTACTGACAAGCAGCAAACTGCTGAAGTACCATGTTATCATTAATAATATATTTAAATTTAAACTTTGAATTAAAAAAATTCTATGCTCTTCTAGAAACAGAGATGACAGTGTAGACTTTTAGAATGCTTTATGTTGGAAGGGCCCTGAAAGGTCATCTAGTTCCAATCCCCCTGCCTTGAGCAGGAACACCTTCAATTAGATCAGGTTGCTCAAAGCCCCACCTAACCTGGCCTTGGACACTTCCAGGGATGGGACATCCACAGCTTCTTTGGACAACTTGTTCCTGTACCTCACCACCCTCTCAGCAAAGAATTTCTCTCTAGTATCTAATCTAAATCTCTCCTCTTCAGTTTGAAGCCATTACCCCTTATTCTGTTACTGCATGATGTTTACAAAGTAGTTCTTCGGCTTTCTTTTAGGCTCGATTTAGGTACTGGGAGGTTTTGTAAGTTGTCCCAGGAGCCTTCTCTTCTCTGGGCTGAGCAACCCAACTCTCTCAGCCTGTTTCCATAGCAGAGGTGCTCCAGTCCTCTGATCATCTTCATGGCCCTCTTTGGGACTTTCTCCAGCAGGTCTGTGTCCTTCTTATGCTGAGGGCCCCAGAATTGGATGCAGTGCACCAGGTGGGATCTCAGGAGGGCAGAGCAGACCCGTGGAATCACCTCCCTTGACCTGCTGGCCTCTCTGCTCTGCATGCAGCCCAGGATGCCTCAAAGCCAGGTTGGCTTCCTGGGACTGAAGTGCACTTTGCCCGCTGATACTGAGCTTCTCATCAACCAACCATACCTTTAGGTCTCTCGTGGGAAGCACTAGCTGTCCACAGCTGCAGTGTTTTTGTTGTCTGCAAGGTACAGTGGCTGATTTCAGAAAGAATTGTGCCACAGCTGGATGTAATGGAGATGTCAGGTTTAATAATTTGACTTTGCAGGCTGAGAATGTGGTAGATTTTGTGAGGGTTATTTATAGAATCCAGTCTCACTGACGCAGAGTTGGGACAGTTTTGGGCTTCTTTTCCTTGGCAAGCAAGTTTTCTTTTGCATAGGAAGACCGCTAAGACTGTGAGCCTCAGGAGAGACTAATTAAATTGAGGAGGAAATGTCAAAGAAAGGGGAATTAAACTCATAATGAATGTCTCCTTATTTGATTTGGTAATCACGTTTTTTCCTTGCAGTTTGCCTTCTAGCAACGTCACCTGCTTTATGGTTTTATACACTGTCCCTTGAATAGTGTCAGATTTGGGAAAAAGCATAGGGAAAAGACAAATTAGCAACTCTCCACATCAAATATTGGCTGATTTGTGATTTGTTTTCCATTCGAAATCTACAAGACAAACAGCTGTTAGCAAGCTTTTCAGAGTAAGCCCGAAGAGACTTTTGTTACAGCTTAAATCTGTAGTGGCCAACTTCCCTAATAATCTTTGAGTTACTGAATGAAAATATAATTGTCAATAATGTACATTATAGCAGAGAATTATGCTATCAGAGCAAAAGGAGTGTCCTTTAGCAATCAGACTTAATGTTTTCTCATTTTGAAAGTACAACTATAAATTTTGATATTATTTTAACAAAGAAGAGTTAGGAGGCCTAGTTACACTTTTAAGGAAGGAGGTTTCAGTTGCTTGTTTTAATGGAAAATAAAAAGTTATTTTTGAAGCCTTGTAGGAAAGACATACTTCATTACTAACTGTTATGGGCAATTGATGGTACAAAGTATTAAACTCAAACACCTTGGCTGAACAAGTTCAACGCCAAAATCTAGATCTTTAGTCTTACAATGTCAGTAGCAGTTCCACTTTATGTACCAAGGGTTATCACCTGTTGGACTGAGTTGATAGCTTTGAGTTATTTTTCACGACTGTGGTTGTGAAAGGTAGTTGATAAACTCAGAGGAGCAGCACCTTGCCTTTGTATTCTCTGTCAGACTTCCACTTTGGTTGTGATCCATCTCACCTGGGTTGATGTTGGCTGGACTGAAATTCCATGCCGAGAATGAAGGGTTCACAGCACTAAAATTTTTTAATTTAATCTTTTTTTCCTGAATACCTGCTTTATACTACTCTAATCAAAATACAAAATTAAAACTTATCAGAAAAATAAATTTATTCTATCACATTTTTAGCAAAAAAAAAAAAAAAAGAAAAAAAAAAAGCTCCACGCATTGGCTGCTTGAGAGATTCATAATGCAGTAACCTAGCAATCCCAGGTTCTGTAATTAGTTAGTGACTGTTAGTATGTTTATCAGATTTAACAGATGCCCAGAAAGGCAATGGCCTTTTCATCCTAGAAGATACCAAAAATCTGACTGAAAAACAGCCCTGAGCAACTACGTGTAGGTGACTCAGCTTTGAGCAAGGGGTGAACTAAGTGGTCTCCAGAGATGCCATCCCACCTCAGCAGTTCTCTGACTAATACAGAACCAAAGAAAACATTCTCAGAACTTTTCAGAGGTTAGAATAACTTGTTTGAGACCAGAACGTCCTGTGTGAAAAAGCTCAAATCCAGAGTTGGATGTTGTTCAGAACAGTGAATTATGGAAGCTGAAAACCATTCAGTAACTGTGCAGATTGCAGTGATTATAATTTAGCTATATTTTCCATATGCAAATGAGATATTCAGAATTTAGACCTGTCTGAGACTGGCATTCCAAAATGCTCTAACTGTGCTGAACAGGACTACGCATTGAAGTTAGATTGTCTTAAAATATAAAAAAAAACCTGCTCAAGGACATTATCCTGATTGCCCAAAAATATATAGATCCGTATTTATTCAGGCCTGAATTGATCAGAAACTACCCAGATCAAAAGGAGATACAAAATCAGTGATACATACATGTTTCTAGTAAGTATGGAAATAAAAAACCCAAAGATATTTAATAAATATTTCAAGTCAGGTAGCTAGGAACAGATTAAAAGGGCTAAAGAGACCAAGGTTAATAGGCCTAAACATGCTGACTACAGACTGCAAATTAAGAAAAAGAAAACTAATAAAACTCAGAATATTAGCAGCTTATTGGAAGAATCTGCTCATTGTCCAATGCTCTTTCATATATTTACCAGCAATTTGAATGAAAACATAAAGACTTCACTTGTAAAACTTGATTGTGACATAAAACTGATCAGTCATTTTAGTCCAGCAATAAGGAATGTAACAGTCCTGGATATAAAGAGCACAGGCTATACTTCGGCGTTATGGAAGGATTTTTTTCTCAAGAGCTGTTGCTCAGAGAGTAGTTTAGAGGATATGCTTTGTTAGAAAAGCTGAAGTGCCTGTCTTGACCTCTTTTATCTGAATTCACCCCTTTGGTTGTACTAGTGTGGGTGTTTGTCAGGTCTACTCTGTAAAGCAGATCAGGGAGAAGATCTAAGCTCAAAACCAAAATAGACTTTTTTATCTTTATTTTTATGACCCAATCATTGCCCCAGTTCATTTTGTGGCAATGCCTACCAGTTATCTTGGAAAAAATAAAACAAACCAGAAGGAACATGTGATTTTTTTAAAAAGCCCTCTGCTTACATTGTTCAGCCTAGTACAGGAAAAGAAAGGAAGGCTCCTTGAGTGTTGAGAAGTCTTTGGTTAATAATTTGTCTCTGCAATTCTGTATTTCTTACCTCCAGTTTTTGCTTAAATAAAAATCATTATGGTCAGGGTTCAATGGATCCATAGCATATCTTTCTGACATATTTTTTTTTCTGATCCTGGTCAGAAAACATTCACATCAGAAGAAGATATAAAATCAGCGACATATGTATAATAATGGTAAATATGATAGAAAAAAAGGGCAGGCACTGAATAAAAATTTCAGATAGCTGGGAACTGATAAGAAGGTCTAAAGAAATCAGTTTTGATAGATGGCTATCTTTTTGGTATCAGCCTCAGTTGAAGGTAGTTGCATCATCTGTAATTTTTTCTTATCACATTATTTATGGACCACATTTCTTTCAGAACATCATGATCAGCATCTTGTTTAATTATTATATTTTTTCTCCTTAGACTCGGAAGTTTAGAATAATGTGATCAAGAGTTTCTCTGTGTATATATGCAATAACACAGAAATTATTTATAAGTAGAACAATCACAAAGGCAGCAATTTGTGCAAGTCGAAAGTGCAACGGAGCCTCAAAATAGAAACATGATGCCACAGCCCTTTTCTAGGAGTATGTGAAAGTGCTGTCAATTAGGTCTAACAAGGGAATATTTGTAACTAAAAATAGGTAAGAATGAAAAACAGAATTTACATGAGCTATGTGTTGTCCATAAAAAAGAAATCCTAACTTCCCCCATCTCCCAACAGCTGTTAACCTGAATGGATTCACTGTTTTGTCTCGAGCTTCAAAATATCCTCTGTTTTTGTGGCACAATGCAAGGATATATATGTTTAGTGCTCTTCTGGAAAGGTTTCTGTATGTTCATGGACGTTTAGTTCTGCTCTGGTGGAAGTCAACAAGCTGTCTCAGCAGTTTGTATTTCAGTCTTGCCTCAAAGTGGAACCAGGCTACAGCTTCCCCAACACTCTTACTGCTTAAATTTTTTACACTTCAGCTTTTTGTGCTTATGTACAGCATGTTCTGCCTCTCAGTGAAATCTCTTTCCCTGTAACAGAGAGAAAGTATCCCTGGCACACTTTAACTTAGAATAAGAAATTACAGCATTACAGCAGCAATAGGGTCTCAGGTTGCAGAATCTCCCTTGCCCTTTTTAGAAGTGCCCATTACAGCCTGAATTCAGTGAACAGGAACAGATCAATTTACCATCACAGATGCCTGGTTTTCTCTCCCATTCATTCACAATGAAGCTGCATCCAGCTTTTAGCCACTTCTTTAATGTGTCATTGAGGTATAATATCTTTCTGTGTTCTTAATGTAAACTTCCAAATCAATGTTCCAGGGTCAGAAAACAACTTTTTCCTGTTGCTGCTTCTCTGTCACTGTCACCTCAGTGACGTGCATCCCAGAACACTCCTATGAAAGAGCTGCAGTGTCTGTGCTAGCTGCCAGCCTGAAACAAAACAGCCTCATTCCTGAGCCCTGTCCTTTTTCTGTTTGTAAGGCTTGCTTATTGCAAAGGCATTAAAATTAAGTGAGCTTGTGATAAGGAAAATAAATGTTACAAAAAGATTAATTTAACACATAAATATGTAACTGTCAAAAAGAGAATGCACCAAAATATGAATGCCTTATAGTCAGGGACAAAGAAGAGATTTTGTGCAAGCGTGTCTCTGAAGGGGGAGAGAGGAGTGATGAAGGATACCCATCAGAGTCTCTGAAGGGCAAAGGTGCAGCATGCTCCAGTGCTGGAGGTTAGAGGTGGTCCCTTAGGAGCTAAAGGGAGTAGCTGGTAATTCCTGTGCTGAGAGGGTTTTTATTTACAAACTTACACGTGAAAGTTCTTGCTGTGAGCTCATCACTGGCAGCTATTATCATACCCATCTCACCTGTCCTGATTGCAAGGCTATCAAATTGCAGAGTCATGTTGGGATTAGATTTGCTGAGGACAGTGATGCAGAGGTTTCTGAGCTGACTTTTCCTCTGTATCCCATGATCTGTCCCATGCACCCTTTGCAGTCAGCCCCCTCAGTCAAAAGCAGTGGTAGTGTTGACTCAGCTTGATGGTTTTCATGCCTGGACATTGGGGCTGAGACTCTCCTGCGGGCAGCCCTGGGAGCAGCCTGATATTATTTTGGTTATTTGGGTTTTCCACCACTCCTCTCCTACCTCCTCCCCCTCCAGCCCTTGTCTCTCTGTGCTCCTTTGAGGTTGTGCAGCTTTTATCAGGTATCCTGACAAGGATGTACGAGGTTGGGTGCAGCGTCACAAGCATGGGTTGCTTCCATATGTAAGCTTCTGTATTTGCATAGCACAGCTCGGCATTCCGTGAATTCACTGGGCCTGAGTCAAGGCTGCTGTGGAGATCTTTGTCCCTGTGCATTTATTGATGTCTGTAAAAGAGCACCCTTAAACAAACAGAAACTTTAAGGAGAGCAGTTTGCATTACCCTATTTCATTTTTTACGGTTTTTGAGGACAATCTGACATTTTCTGTGATATGATAAAGTTGCTCTGACTGCTTCTCTGTCCCTGAAATTGAATATAAAATTCATTTGTGTGTGGTCTCTTAATTCCAAACAAATACAATATTTAAAAATTAAGTTCATGCCTCTTGTTTATGCCATTTATACCCCTTTTTTTTCTTGAAACTGTCTACTTCTGCCAGATAAAGGAGCAAATGCCTTCCAGCTCAGCAAAGTGCATTTGCAACCTGCTGTCATTAAGCAGCTAAAGCTGAAATATCATGGGGACTTCGCTGTCCCAGTCCCTGTCAGTATTCTCTTATTCTGCAGCTACAAAGAGCATGTTGTTACATAACTAACATAATTTTTAGTGTCACAGCAGGCAGCTAGTGAAATGGAAACTGAGAACTGGGTTATTTTAGTTAGGAAAGAAAATGAATATATGAGATTATTCAGATCCACTTTATTTACAAATAGAAAAGTTTTCTGAAGAGCTCTGAAGAATATTTGTTCAGCAGCAAAATTCCCACCAACTCCATTTAGGCAACAAGAAGTATCACAGCTCAGGTGCCTCTGTTTAAACTCTTGTGCTGTTGTGAGTTTATTTAGAGATGGCAATGTTTATCTAAAAACCCTCTGGTAGAACGTTTGGCTGTTGCTTTTAAACCAGATGCTCAAAGTGGTTCTGGTATTTTCGCATGCCCGCGCCTGAGTAGAAGTGGCCTGATTTGCAGAGGTGTGATCAATTCTAGGTCCTATTGAAATCAATGGGAACTGATGAGTGCTCAGTTCTTTTGAAAACCAGGCCATTTATATATAGGTGCCTAAATATGGCACCCAATTTTGAAAAACCTGGCTCTAGGACCATATACCATCTTCCTCCTCTTGATATCTGGGTCCTTGCTGTAAGAAAGGGTACGAAGGGTAATGAAGAAACAATTGTAATGAAAAGAAGCCAGAAGTATTTCTGAGTACTTATTTATCCCGTAACTATAAAAATATATTTTTAAATCATTAAAGGAAAGTGTTCATTGGAGTAGAATTTCCTCTTCTGTATTTACTCTGTTTTGTGTTGAGAAGACAAAGCAGAGCAAATAGCTACTCCTGCGCATGTGCAAATGTAGTTACTGTCTGGGAATTAAATTTGTAACAAAGTAAAATTCAGATAGAATAAAAAGACACAAAAAACCCCACTCCTGATGCCACAAAAAAGATATCTGTACAGATTTATTCTTTCCTTCTCACTTCCAACAGAAAATATATGCTGAAATGCATGAGTGGACAAATGTTCACTCGCCAACTCTCCTACTTTCTACAGTATCGGGAAAGCAACTTTCCTTATAAAATACTTCCATTTTCCACCATTTTTTTACAGAATATATAGCAGTTTTACATTTTGTACTCATATGCTGCAAAGCAGAAAAGAATTATGATCTGTTATCACAATGAAAGCTCTGCCAGATAATATGGTTAGAGGCTTTTGCAAAGCTCATAGCATCCAGAGGAACTCATTTCAGCAGTGCCATTAGCATCCTCCCAAGGAAAGCATTCAGAACCCTCAGAACAGATTTTATTTGTGGTTACACAACTGTATGAAAACTCATATAATTGATTCTAGAAACCGAATACAAGCTGAAGCATTAGAAACAATTATTTTTCATGTTGTGATCATAAGATTACAGGAAGAAAACATTTGAGGCCTATATCAGGTTTGCAAGCCCCCAGGTTCTTCATTTGTGAGCTTTTTGGGGCAATTATGAGAGTTAGTGACTTGTATTTTTCAGCTTGTAGACTGGGTAATGGTGATATTTCTAATCTGTTTTCCTATGGCTTTGTTCCATGTTGATCCTCCTACGTTTAATAATGTGTAATCTCTGAACCTCTTTTGGGGTGAGGATTTCTCCTTATGGATCCGCAAGTATCTAATATTGTTTGAGCTTTGTGGCCTTATTCTTGGATGAGGAAGAGAGATGGGAGGGAGAAGGTGGTGTGTCTTCTCTTTCCAGCTAGCTTATTTCCTGATTATGGTAAAACCTACCCTTATTTTCCCTTCTGTTGGATGTTTAGAAGTGTGGTGACAACGGGGCACTATGAGATTCAGAGAGGAAAATACTTCTTTTGCTGTTGTTGTTGTTGTTCAAGAAACCAAGCTAAGGTGAAATTTGATTATTATAGTGTCACACAATTCTATAGCTGATATTTTAAGAAAAAATGTTAAAACTGGATGAAGTTTAGGGCAAGGATGGAGAATGACCCTTTTCTTTTTAATTTTTAGCAAGAGGCAAATTTTGAGACTGAATTGCAAATCTTTTCTGAGCAGAATTGGTGCTTTCACTTTAAAGTTGAGATTACTGGTAGGCCAGGTTAATGTGGGCTTGCTTGTAAAAGTGATGTTGAATCATTTAATCAATGTGTCTGAAGTGCACTCAGATTTGAAACAAAACAAAGCAACCCTTTGAAGTAGAGTGTAAAAGATAGTAGTGAGGTTCACCTTGGTTTGAGGTGATAAGTACTTTACTTTTGTCAGTGATTGTGTCACATTCAGCAATGTAAATGCATTTTAACCATGGCATTCCTACTTTGACTGATACAAATTTGTGAACTTCAAGGAAGTAAAGGTAAATTCACTAGTTTAGAAGAAGTTGAAGACATGGTTTATTGTACTTCAATATACTTCGGAGCCTAGAAATATTCAGGCACTCTTTTACATATTTCTAATGGGTTACTTGTTTTAATGGGTAAAATACAGAATAATTTCTGGAGAAAGTAAAGCCAAGAGCGATTAATATAGTGTAAGTTATGATAGAGAAACAGTTAGGTGATAAATTTCATATAACCTCCCTGAACTGTATTCAAAGACCTCAAAATCTCCAGAGACTCTGGTGTTCCCAATACCCCAGGATATTCATGGAAGTTGGTGAGTTCTTTCCCAATAATCTGAGTAAGAATGTTAACTCCTTGCTGGTTGGAGACTCATTTGCCTCTCCGTCTTCCCAAACCTTGTGGAGAGCAACTGCTCCTTTTCCTTGTCCAGAACAGCAAGTGGCCTTTTCATTTCTGTGACGAGAGGCACTGATCTCAGTGCAGACCCACGAAGCAGATCTCCTCAGGTGGAGGAATGCTGCCGCATGAGCCCTGCTGCGGAGGGAGCATCCCGATGGACACTGCCCCTGGGAAGGTAACAGTGGGCAGCCTGGGAAATAAAAGGACATGGAATCAGAAGAGAGGCATAGGAACTTCTGTTCTTCTCATGTGGTCTCACTTATCTGCTGCAATGCACCTCAGGATGTTATCATATAAAAGCAAAGTTAAAATACTGTTGTCCCAAATCATTTTTTGTAGGGTTAACTGAGAGAAAGGGAAGTATCTGCACAGTTGAAAGACGCTGGCAGTTTAGATTAATCTTAGGACGTGTAACCATTTTTAGATTTAGAGATTGTTAATGAGGATTTATTGTCATTTCACAAAATGCTTCCAGACCACATGGATACTTGGTTCCTTTGGCTTTCCTGCAGAAAATCTGTTCTCTGTGCTTAGCCTTCCTAAGCCTCTCTGTTGCTGCTGTTGTCGTCAGCAGTAATACTGGTCCCCAAATGCAATTAGTTTCCGTGTCACATTGACAGCTTTACATGTTTCTGGTATGTATTACCTGGAGAAACAGGTTTTCTGCACAGATATTATTGTTTTATTAAGAATTACAAGGACATGTAATGACAGAACCACATGCCCAAAAGCTTGTGTCCTTTTCCGGCTGTTTCAGTTATTCTGCAAGCCTTATAATTCTTGTGTCATCAAATTTGTTTCACAGTTACAGCTTCAGATATACTAAACTCATTTAATTCCATTTGAGTAGTGCCTGATAGTGTTTTGAGTATCTGCATTTGTGTTGGTGATGTTTGCTAGAAGTTGCCAGATGCGGTAGCCCAAAAAAGTCGAGGCTGTCGCAGCTCCACGTACCCAGGTCCAGCCAGTAGTGAGGCTGAACATGTGTCACCAGTAGGTTATACATGCATACATTATATATAGGTATAGCTATACATACACATATACATATGCAGCCACACTGATCAGTCCAGGCAGAAAACATGGTACTCGCACAAAAACAAGCAGCCCGTTCCCCTGTACTGCAAAACATATATGTGTATAAATAAATATCTACATGTGGAACATGGTGATCCCACCAGCAGCTGGGATCAGACACTCATGAATTTTTGAGGAATTCCCAGCAGTAGTGGGAGAATCTTTACCTGCTTTCTCTGTTGGCATCTTGGGGATCTGCAAGAATAAAACTGATTTCTCTAGCCCATTCACTTAACCTGGTGGCCGTTACAATGTGAGGAGGATGCTTCCTTTCTTGTGCTTTACCCTTACAGTTTACTTTTTCACAAATACACAGATGTCAGCAAAATGTGCCTGCGTGTGTCCTCATTGTCATGGTGTCCTCTGCAGCTTTACTAAGGATGGTAATGAATGGGTGTCAAGAGGAATCTTCTTATCCTCTGCTCTAATAACTGAAAAGAGGAAGCAGGAGGTTGTGTAACTGAACTGAAAAATGTCAAAGAGCCACATGGAAAAAAAAACTTGGAATATTCAATTAATAATAAAGTAAATATATTCAAAATTGAATTTTAGTAAAAAATACTTTTAATGAATTATTGCAATATTATTCATGTGTTTGTTCCAAGAAATTGGACTCCGTTAGTTAATACCTTAATGCCAAACATGAATAAATTCCAGTCAAGTTTAGTAAAAAAATATCTCTTCTGTACAGAAAGGTGATAGCAATGTAATCATTTTGGTATCTTAACATGAGCTGGCTGTGACTTCAGAATAATGAGACACCAAAAATATTATTATTTTTAACTTTTGGAGGGGACTTAGAGGAAGGCAGAACATAAAATATCAGGAAGTCATTGCTCAAGTGAAAGTAATGATGTATGTAATCTTGGATGCCAAATAAGGAATAGCAAAATTTCGTATGGTAAGTATGTTCATTTTTCTGATAGTCTTAATTTCTGTACATTGGAATGCAGATTCTCCTATCTTGGAAAAAAACTTTACCCTGTCACTACAACTTCTGCTGCAGAAAATGTAAGAGAGTCTAAAAAGTACAGCAGATGTATAGGAATGTCTTATCCAGTTCCCTCTCAAACTGGTTTGCTCTGCTGTGTCAGATGCGTGCGAGTTTGTTTAAAAGCCATTAGCCATTAGTCTGTTTTGTAGCATCGCAGTTAGGAAAGGTGAGAAGTAGGTCTGAGGCTAATTTTGTGCATCTCCATGCCTGAGGAGCATTTCCTGTTGTCTGGCAGTCGTCGTACATTGTGTGGGAAGGCAGAGGCGTGCACGCGTGCCCTGCGCTGTGAGCGGAGCGTCGGCAGAGCTGCAGCCCGTGGCTGGAGCACACGCTGTGAGCACGAGTTACCTAACATCCCAGGGCTCTGGGATGCCTCCCCCAGGTCCCTCTGCTGCTCTCCCTCCCCTGGTCTGTCTGCTCACGAGGGAGCAGTGAACAGCACCGCTGCTTGCGTGACTTGAATGGAGATAATTTGAGGGATTCTCTTGATGTTGCCTATTTCCTTGCAGGATGAGAGAAGTTCTATATTTGTCTCTGTGCGCCACTCCAAAGATACTATTTGTCCTGTGAAAGAGTGGACCTTCTGGATCAGTTTATCCTGAGTAATGTATTGAAGTGGGGTTCTGTGATAATGCAGATTATAGCAGCATACTGTTTCAGTGAAACAGACTGTTGACATCTTGTTTTCCATATTACCAAAGGGAGAGTGAGGACTGAATGAAGTATGTGGTAAGCAACTTAGTGAGGTAATTTAGGTACCTTTTCGTGTTCTGGACAAAGTGATATGTTTCCAAGTGCACACTCAAAGTCTGTGTGAAAGATTTATGCTGGTGTTACAGTTGAGGAATATTCTTTTCTTTCTAGCTGTGTCTTGCAGCTGGATTTTGAATTGCTTGGAGTCTACTAATCGGCTTTACTGGTAGACCTGCTGAGAAAGCATTGCAATTGTCCATGTGGAGTGCAAGGAAGAAATGTAGGGATTAGATTTCTGAATAATTTTTGGACACAGGCAGTATGAATTTGTGAGGAAAGTTTCATAAGTAATGACAGGCCAATTTAGCTGTAGCAGTAATGAGCTGAGAACCAAAAGAAGTCAATTATTTTTCCTTTCACTTTTATTCTGAGATTTGTACTTTGATAACTTTCTTAGAACTGAATAGGAGGATTCAGTACCATTTTCCACCATCTGATCTCAAGAGTCAATGTGTGAATTTAACAGATTTGTATTTTTTTCTGAAAATCTACCGGAGTCTGCATAAATAGGCTCATCTCTGTATGTTCACAGAAGTGTGTATGAGGTTGGTCCATTAAAACCCTCAGATGACCTATGAGTCCAAATTCACATGTTAAAGCTGCATTAGATACTTTATTTGAGTACAGTTGATACTAAAGCATTTGCCCAGGCTATGAAAATGAAACTGAGAATTGCAGTTCAGTTCGTATTTCAAATTTGTCGGGGACTTCTCCATGCAGGAGCATGGGGGTGAAATGCTGTTGTGCAGTCCTGTTTCCTCTCCACCTGAGACTGGGTGAACTGGTCACCCAGAGAGGAGCTGGGCTCTGGTTCCTGGAACTGTGCAAAGAGGACTCCTTATAACTGGCCAAGAGTGTACAAAGTACTTGTTCTGCCTTGTAACTGGCCAGGGACAGCCTGAATCTCTGTGTGAGATGTAGAAAAGTAATATTTGGCTGAAACTTAGAGCTAGAGCTGTTACTGAACAGAGAACACTAGAACTGTTACAGCTAAATTCCTGAAATAGCAAAGTAGACATTTAGCCAGGTATCAAACATCAGGTATCCTTCTTGCTCTGCATTGTGTCTCAGGAAGTTTTTAGGTACCTCAGGAGGAGTGTTGGTACAGAGCAATCTAGGTCTGAGGTCTTGGATGGTGTTCAGGTGGGATAACACATGCTCACTAACTCTTCGTGTGCTCTGCAGAAAGAATTAGGAAAACCTGTTTTTGCCTCTGTCCATTGATACTCCCTTTCCCAATAAGAAAGTATACTGATATTGCTGAATGCCTCTGCCTACTATCACCAATCCTTTAAGGTCTGATTTGAGTGAATTTTCTTGACTTCTCACGTTTTTACCCCATCCTGCCTTACTGAACTGGTTTTACTATGCTCTTTTGCATTGCCTTCTTTTGTTCTCAGTTTGGTCCTAGTGTGGTTCCCCTTGAGAGACATTAAAGTTCATCTAAGGGAGCTCACCAAGCTTATAACAAAGCTTAGTGGTTTTTTCTGTTTTTATGCAGATGAATAAATCCCAGTTTGAGTTTCTTGTGTGGTCAGTGCGGTGTGATCTCAGAGTACAGGTGATGAAGAACTAAACACATAAATGTGTAAGATGTCTCAAAAAAGCATCAGAAGGGGAGGGAATTGGCACTTTAGAACCCATTCCTTAGTTTGTGTGTCACCTCTACAGAGCAGAAGAATGGGCAGACAGTGTATTAAGCAGATCTGTCGCAGAGCATAGATTTAACTGGCACCCTTGTAAAAGTTTCTCTGAAGAATGAAAAATGTTACAGGTTGGGAATGTGATGGAGATAAACTGGCCTAGGTTGTCCTCGACCCGTAAAAATATAACTTTGTGTAACTGAAGGCAGTAATTCATAAGGGAAAAAAAACCCAATAACCTCTAACTACTTTTTAAAGTAAGAACAAGAAAGTCAATAATCTGTATATCAAGGAGAAGTTATTGTTTGTTTTTTATTTTTAGGCCTTCTTGTAGTATACAGAAGTCATCTTAAAAAACACATAGTTATTGAACCTTATTTCACATTTCATAATTTCCTTTTATCACTTAGAGTAATTTTAATTGTCCATAAATGTTCTCCTTCCATGCAGCAGAACAGTAGCCTCAGAGAACACAGAGGAGAGGAGGGGTTATTTCCAAGTAAATGACTAGAGCATTCCACTAGAAAATCAAATTAGATTGCAATGAAATGCAGCTATAAAAATGCTATTACTTTGGTGAATTTTATGCAAAAACCCTGATAGAATGATGCAGTAGGATTTGCAGGATCTACATGCAGGAGCACTAACTTCAGAGCAAAGAAATTATGTAACTGAGGAGGTGCTCTGGTCTGCAAGATGATGTAAAGCAGACTCTTTAAATAAAATAGAGTGATTTTAAACAAGAATTAATCTACATTTAGAGAGGTGAAAAGATAATTTTCCAGTGATGCTAGCCTTACTACGTAACATTGAAATGATGGACGGGCTCCCGTTTGGTTGATTTGTTTGGTTTTTTTTTTTCCCCATTGCATCAAGGCAACTGGTAATATGCTTAAAAATAAGGTACTTGCTAAGTGCTTTCCTGGATTGGGACCATGGAATACACACAGCATTTTGCAGAATTGATCTCCCATATAGCCTATGAAAAATCTTATATTTCTAGGGACTATAAGTTTACTATCCTTTATTTTTTCCTTTCTCTCATTTTACCACTTCTAGGATTAATAGAGTTTAATTGTGTTAACATTGTTGTATCCCCCATCATCCAAGTGTTTACAAATAGAGTATGAAGATTCCAAAGCCCATATTTGCATTCACATTAGTGCTTTCAGAGTTAAATCTTTTCTCTTGTGCTACTGTTTCTAGTTCCTGAAGATTTCTAAGGGAAATGTTGAACAATTTCTTTGGAAAAATCCATTACAACACAGTGTTTCTGAACAGTACTTTCTAAATAATCCATACAATTTCACAGATTCTTCAAACCTCACAGACATTCTGGTAACATCTTTGAATTACTTGAGTGTGGAGATGAGTGGGTGGGCTTGATAGAGAGGAGGAAGCTGTGAAAAAAACCCTGCTATGTGGAACAGAGATTGTTTGTTAAATGACTTCTCTGACTTTCTTACAGTTTGCACTGAATAGACTCTACCACTTCTGCAGTTATGTGGGGTTCTTTAGGCTATATCCAGTATGACAGAATTATTACTATGACAGTATGATTCAATAGTCTCAAAAATAGGGTAGACTGAAAGTTGATCAAAAATCAATTCAAGATAATAAAACCAGCTCTTCTTGCTGCTGTGGTGTTTGTGAAAATACTATCAGGATATTTCATAGGGGCAGAGGCAGATTGGATTGTGAGCAGTGCTGTTCTCTTTGGTGTCTGAAAAAAGAGGCAGGAGAGAGAGAGAGAAATAACTGTCTCTTTCCAGTGATGCCAACCTTCCTATACATAGTTAAAATGACGGACAGAGCCCTGCTTATCTGGTTGTTTTTTGTCCCCACTGAATCAAGGCACTTGCTCATGCCTTTAAAATAAAGTACTTGCTAAGTGCTTTCTTGGGTTCAGCAGAAAATGTTTATGCTGCATCACCTGCGAATGCATATTTGTTATTGGACAAACTAATGTATAAAGTTCTTGTTTGGTCAGATGCTGGGGAACTGTTGTAGGGTATATCCATACCATGTAGACAGAAGGTGGTGCAAAATTTCTATTACTGAGGCAGCCTGATTAAAATGTTTTCATGGTTGCAGTCAGTTCGGTCATTTTGAATTTGCCATATAAAATAGCAAAGATTAGTTCTCTGCCAATGTATTTTATATTTGCTGTAGTATTTTCTATAAAAAAATCTTCTTGACAAATGTAGCAACCTGCATCTGTAATCAGTATGGTGCATTAAAGGCTTGTTTTGGTAGCAGTGGACTTTTTATCAATGAACTGTGTCTGAAAGTAGTCCATGGTAGATTAATCCATTTTTCTATCAATAATCTTTCCAAAATAACACCCAGTATATCCATTATTGACACAAACTATCCAGCAAGGGGGAAGACAAAACAAAGGAAAACAAATCAATGCAAGAAGTAAAAACTAAAGTGAGTAAATAGATGCTGCGGCTGACATGGCATTCGGCTTCATGCTGCTGCTGAGGAATCCTCACCCCTGGCCCAGCTCTTGCTGAACTGGAGGAAATCAAATGCAGATTCAAGCATGTGAAATGGAGTTTAACACATCTGAGACAGCCAATTAATGTGATTTTTAGTTTTCCAGTGTTTTGGTAATGTGGGAGTTTTTGTGTCAGGAGAAGGGTTTTTTTTCCTTATTATTTCTTTCTAGTATAAGGATTATTTATTTTGTAATTTTCTGTGAGAGTTGTTTACTTTATTGCTACTGGCTGATACAGAGAGAAAAAAATAATTTCATGATGTTTTTAGAATTAGCATATGCCCTACTGTCAGGCTGGCAAAACAAAATTTCATATACCTCTTTTACTGCATATTTTTGTTCCTAGGGATGCAGCTATGAAGCACAAATCTAACCCAAAATATTTAAGCTGTCAAAAATTCAAATTTGGAAGCTTATGAATACCCCTAGGTGGCACTACATGCTTTTTTTGTTAAAAAATAATGAAATACTTTATATATAAATAAAAGCAAAATCATAATAACTTCATATGCATGATGAATGCATTCCATGTTTTCTCCAATAAAGGTGGCTAACAAGCTTTTTTTTTAACGACTGTGTTGGTTTAACCCCAGGTGGCAATTAAGTACCACAGAGCCTCTCTCTCACTTCCCCCTTCTCTCATCAGTGGGATGGGGAGGAGATAGAGGAAAGAAAAGAAAATAGAACTCATATGTTGGCATAAGAACAGTTTAATAACTGAAACAAAGTAAATAAGTATAATAATAACAACAGCTACAATGATAATAGCAGCAACAGCAATAATAATTATAATCACAATAATTGTAATACTAATACTACTAATAATAATTGTAATTAAAAGGATAGGGAGAGAGGGAGATAAAACCCTAAGAAAGACTAGTGGTGCAGAACAAATTTCTCACCACCCACTGACAGATGCCAAAGCCTGTTCTTGAACCCTGATTGTCTTCTTTCCGGTAATTCCCAGTGTTTGTGTCCTGGCCATGTCATTCTGTGTATGGAATATCCCTTTGGCCAGGTCGAGTCAGCTCTCCTGGCCATGCTCCCCCACCCTTTGTGCACCTGATCGTGTCAGAGCACAGGACACTGAAATGTCCTGGATTTAGGGCGAGCACTACTGAGCAACATCCCAAACATCTGAGTCACCAGCATGATTCTCTTACTGCGTCCGAAACACAGCACTGTACCAGCTAGTAAGAAAATAATCTTTCTATCCCAGCTGAAACCAGTACAATAATTAATAGAATAATTTTTTTCTTGTCTGAGGGTTGAGTGATATTCTGCAAAAGTTTTTTAAGAATTTTGTGAAAAATATGTACAAGGACTTGAATACAAAATTTTCATTAAAAAGGTATAAAATTTTCACTAAAATATGTTCATATTTTATTTAGATTTTAACATATTTGAATACTTCCTTGGTAAAGCCATGCCAACAGGGACAGAGGGGACAAACAGGAGTATACTGGGTCTGAGTGGTTTCACCTGTTTCGTAAGAATTAAGGCTCTCACACACTGTGTGTGTGGATTAATCCATTCTGGTGACCATTAAGTGTTGTAGCACATTAACTATTATGTTCTTTCTTTTCATCTGTTGGCTACAAAATCTGGAGAAAGCTCTCCCATGGGTTTGTGTGGAGACAGAAAACCCCCCACGGGACTGGGTCGGCTTTTCATGCGGTACAAACACAGGGCAGTGCAGGACTGGGGCAGAGCTGCATGAGTAACCAGGCTGGCTCATCGCTCTCATCTTGGTTGCAAAGGCTTTGGTTGTCAAGAGTCTGTCAAAAGAGCAGAGGAGCTACTGCTGTTACTTCCCACCGTCTTCATTCTCCAAACCAGGAAGAAAAGCCCTGGCGTGTTGGTTCAGCCCTCTTTTGTATCTCTTAATAAGGGAAACAAATGCCCTTGGAGAGTGGAGACCAAAACCCCAACTACTTCAGTTAAGTAACCTAGAAAACCCTCTGAAAGGGTATGTAGATGCTGAGACTGAGATGTGAGTCTTCCCAGGTGTCTTTTAAATTTCCGTCATCCAGATGAACTGCTCAAGCAACACTGGAGGTTTTTCCACAGAGGGTACCCAGTTGGCTCATTTACTGAGAAAGGCAGGAGGCTCTGAGTTGGTCTACATGTGTGATATGAGAGGAGTTTTCTCTGGTTCTTGTCTTGTCTTTTATACAGAGGTGCCCTCTATATGAATCACCATTATTGCTGGGCTCCAAATGGTAAATTGTATGTACAGGTGTAGGTCTGTATCTATTTATGTGTAGAGTTCAGTGTGATCACAAATATCAACTGTATTAATAAGCTTCAAAAGGTAAAGCGTGACAGCTGAGCTTCTACCAATGCCAAAGAGGAATATCTGTGAAACTTTTCTTGGCAGTCACCACTTAAGGTAAAATCTGTGCCATTGCTGAAGTAGAACTGGGGATGATGTCTTCAGTCCTCTTGGCTTTGAGACAACAGTTTCTGTGACATCTGATGTAGAGGAAGGGAAGTAACCAAAGGTGAAAAACACAAAAGAACCCTTAACTGTGTCCTAAATTAATATTTGTCACAAGGCAGTTTTACAACTAATGAAGTTTTAGACACCTAGAAGCCTACTGGATTAAAATGAAATAGACTATATATTGGAGAAGAACAAACTGATAGAATTGTACAGTTATAGAATTTCAAATTGGAAAGGGCCCACAAGGATCATAGAGTACAACTCCCTTTTGATCACATGACTATCAAAAATAAGCTGCAGGATCAAGAGCATCCTTCAGATATTCCTTGAACTCTGGTAGGAAGCCTGTTCCAGGGGTTGACTACCTTCTCAGTAGAGAATCTTTTCCGAATGTCAGACCTGAACTTGCCCAGTGCAGCTTCATTCCACTTCCTTCTGTCCTGCCACTGGTCACCAGGGAGAGGAGATCAGCACCTCCCCTTCTCTGCCCCCATGAGGAAAGTGTACCTTGCTGTCAGGTCCCCCCTCAGCCTTCTCTTCTCCAAGCTGAACAAGCCAATTGACCTCAGACACTCAGTCTTGCCCTTGACACTTTTCGCCATCTTGATCACTCTCTTCGGGATACATTCGAATAATTTGATGTCCTCCCTCTGTTGAGACACCCAAAATTGCAGATAGGACTTGAGATCCACACCAGCGCAGTGTAGAGTGGGACCATGTTCACACATCCTGGGTTTCATTGTATGTGTGGTATTTTTTCCGAATCCTAAGCCAGGATTAGCCATGTCTAGGTGATGTTGCTTAGCAGGATAGGTTTTTTACCTTTTTTAAAGCTGGCGTAAAATAAGCAATAGGAATAGCAAAGAAACTACATGTGTTGTGCATGTTTTCTGTCTTGGATTTCAGTGCTTGGTGACTTGGGCTAGAGTTTCTATTTATGTATCCAGATTTAACACAGAGTGATGACTCTTTCCTGTCAGCTTCCTGATAAATAGTGTTTGAGGCTACAAAACATAAAGCAGTATCAGTGTTTTCTCATAGGTCATGAGAGAAAGATACAAGAGCAGTAAACGCCCATATGACATTCTTCAGTTGGTCTCCATGTGAGTCCTGTGTAAACTTCAAAATATGCAAAATTTACAAATTTGTCTCCAGCTTGCATTTCAGAAAAGAGCACGTGCATCAGCAAGGCTGATTTTACTGCTAAAGATAGAAAAAATGCAAGAACATTTAATACAGACTGTTACAACATTGCTGTTTGTTGATAACAGAGACATGCATGTTCTCAGTGCCAGGAGTATAGACACACAAATAAAACTTGAACTTACATATATTTTTATGTAGAGATATGTAAGGAAATATTAATGGATCCTTTTTCTATTTCGGGCATAAAATCAAAATGTACAATATCTGATAAAACAGGGATTAATACTTGAAATGAACTAAAATCCATATGAACAACAGCTCTTCTGTTTTGGCTGTCTTTGCCAAACAGCTGTCTCTCCCTCTTGAGTACATGCCTCCCCAAACCTTTCTCCTCTTGTGGCTGGGACAGACTGCCATTTAATTTAATTCAGCCACAAAAGGACTGAGAAAATCAAGTGAAATGCTGCATCCTCTGAAGACAATACCAAACTGCTACTGACTTTAGGAAAAAAGGATTCCCCTGGGGTACCGGAATGTATATACATCCCTGAAAAGAACTCTGTTACGTTCTTAAGAAAAGATCTTTTTGAAATCAAAGAAGAGATGGAGCAGGAAATTGTGTGTTGAGTGTGGCATTGTTTGGAGCTGCCTTTACGCACAGAAATGATGCATTGGGTAGTGAAGCGCTGTTGAGGGGTGTAGGTAAGGTAGATGATATTCTTTATATGTTAGTACATTATATCCATCCTTAGAAAACAAATTGTGCACTGTTTTCCCATTTTAACGGCTGTGCTTTAATGAAGAGAAAAGAACTAACAGTACACTAATGGAATAACATTCTGCTTGTAGCTAAGAGGGAAATACTAAGAGAGCAGATAATTGTTTTAGAATTGTGCTCCTTCAGAAGGGAGGAATCAATAATCACTGAAGTGGAAAGGGAAGACCAATTGAAAGGAAAAATAAAAAGTTTGAAAGGAAGATGTTGGAGAGACCTGACTGTGATTCAGAGAGGATTTAGTCTGTGATTACATAATCTTTTCCGTCTTTTGAACATAATGATGTACTTCCATTAGTTGTTTTGTTTTGACTTTCAGAGATAATGTTCACTTTATTGTTACTATGGCGCAATGAACTCCTTTGTTTTTGGAAAAAACAAGTAATTAATTATTTAGGGCTTCTTAACATGAATAACATTTTTCATTGTTTCTCCTCATATAGAGAAACTGACTACTCCCACTTCATAATCCCAGGGGTGTATATGGGATGAGCATTATTTGTTGAATCTGTACGTGAGAAATGTATGACCTCCATGTGCTGGGTGCACAAGAAAGAGGGTAGCAACCCCATAAGAGTCCTCTGCCTTCTGCCACTTTTTGTCCAGATTGCCAGTAGAGAGCCAGGGATGAGCCATAGCAGCCATATCTCCTGCTTCTCAACAATGAGCTGTTCTGCAGCTCGTGTTGTAAAGAAGCACAAGTGAGCAGACTAAGTGCAGGACTTGTGCAAAACACAGTCTGAATATTTAACATGAGGCATGTTAAAAAAGACAACTTCTTTATTTATTTTTAATGTGTTTATTTCAGAAATAGAACTCAGATGGTAGCCAGTCAAACCACAAAGGACTTCCCAGAATGATCGTGACTGTGGTTTGAGGATTTTTTTTTTTCAATTTTATTTAGCAGTGAAAACAATGACATTTTAATGTCTAGAAAACATGTGGGTGACCTAGGAATGATTTTTTTTTTTTTTTCTGGGCATCAGAGGAGAAAGAACTCTATCTGGCAGGTTGATTTATAAAAAAAAAAGGGTCATTGTTTATTGCTGCTTCTGCGGCTGGGAATATTAGACCAAGTTCCATGCAGATGGACTTGCCAAGTGACAGGGTCATTTGGGCAGGTGATAAATTGTCCCGAGTAATTTCAAAATAGTACTTAAGGGAATTCTGCCTGGTAGAGAATTGAGTAAATGCTACTCCACATCCAGCTGTCTTTCTGAAAACTCCCCACAGCCTGTTTTCATTGCTTATAGAGTGTCTCTACAGGGCAACAACAGTGTAGACAAACAGTTTTTGTAGCTCAGTAAAACCATGACTTCTCCTGCTCTTTTTCCTTCCTAGAGTGATGCTACACACATGCATACCCCACAGGCACACAACAGTTATGCAGCTGGAAAAGTATTTGGAGATAAAACATTATCTGTTTTCTGGGATGGGGTTGCTTGGAAACTCCTCATATTTTTTTTTCACCACCTCATTAGAAATAAGAGGGGCTGATAGATAAGAAGGTCTGCCGCCATCCCCACGAAATACTTCAAGACACTCTGACTCTCTGTATGAAGGGTTCAGCTTACACGCTTGATCGTGGCATGTGCGCAAACCTAGTCAACTGGAAAAAAACAAAGAGCAAACCCACATGTCCTGGCTCTATTTCAACATTAGGCAATGTCAGAAGAGGGCAGCCCCGCTGGCAGCAGGCCGGTGCTCCTCCTGGCACTCACCAGTTCTGTTGCTCTGGGATGTGCTTCAGTGCTGCTCTTTCCAGCCTGGTCAGCCACGTGTGAGGTGCCGTCACCCAGTGCTCCTGATGGCACTACCTGAACAGTGCACAATCATCTTAGCCCATTTCCATGCATGGTGAGTTGGCTTTTACATGTATTGGTTCTCCTCCCTCCTGCCACCTCTGTGTTCTCTATTGTTCTCTTCCTGGGCTATTAGCTGTACCATGGCCTTTGGAAACACTTGAAGCACCTAGTGCTGGTGCTGCCAAATGCAATGATAAAAATACCTCTCCATCCCACTGTCACTCTGCAATTGCGTAAATACTGTTCTTGCTATTCAGTCTCCGTCACAGCACAGTCACAGAGACGTAATCTGCAGGACAGGGAGCACACAGGATAAATGGCTCCAGGATTTAGCCTTCTGGAAACAAAGGATTTCTGTAATTTGGGATTAAGTTAGTAAAAGGAAGATGATTGAAATATCATTGAAAACTTGCAAACTCTTCCATTTTATTTGTAGGACTTAAAATAATGCTTTTCTTTCTCTGTCCCAGTTCCTGGAGTTGAATGATTTAGCAAATATCTCAGACTTCTTACTATTTTCTTTTTTTTTTTTAATAGCTACTTTTAGCCACCAATTTCTGAGAAAGGTTTGATAGGTATGCAAATATGAACAACCCAAAGGGTATTTTTAAGTGAATCACAGGTTTTGCAGGGTCACTTAAATCACAATAATACTGGCTCAGAGTTGGCAATATTGCTACAATGTGGTAGTATGTGCCATGACCTTTTCATGGCAGCCATTGAGTACAGTCATTCTAAAAAAAGGATGGAAGAGTTACTTATTCTAAACTGGACAATCTTTTATGGATATTTTTTGATATAATATTCATGTTCTCCTTTGGAGTGTATAAAAGAAAAAAGAGGGTATGGCACAGGGACAGGGTATAGAAAAATTAGAACATGGAATAGTTGAACTGAAATTGTACTGCAGGGATGCTCTGGGGAACAAGAATAAGAGAAAGCACAGAAAACGGGGGGAAATTCTCATCTACTTACTGAAAGTAAATCCTTTTCCTCCAGATGCTTAGCAACAGAAGAGTCTGCCTTTAAAAATATAAAATGAGCCAAAATATCAACACTAATTTGGAATTGCTTATAATTGACAACAAGAAAGGAAGGATATTCTTTTCTTTAAAATAATTATGTTATACTTCTTTAGCAATCTTTTTTTTTTCTTTTAAATATAAGCAATATAGAGAAACCAGAAAAGGAAAACATCAGCTTTAAAATGTAAGGACTAGACAGAAACAGACTGAGGGAGAAGGAAGAAAGTTGATTACAGCCTGTATTGTAGAGGAATGCATTCAAACAGCAACAAGAAAGTTCTTGCAACAGCAATATAAATTGAACCAAAGATAAAACTATCAAATACCCCAAAGGAAATGTTCCAGAGTTTTCCTTCTGTTCAAGGAAGAATTAAAAAAGTATGGGTACATGGGATAATTCTAAGAAGATGAGCATGTTTACTTCAGGTTCTTAGTCTGCAGTTTTGCTTCACCATGTCTTCTCCATTGGCTGCCAGACCGTCGTGTATGGGTTATGCTGTTGCTCATGAGCCAGTTGGATTCCAGCTGGACTTTGGAGACAACTTTGGTGTCGGCAGAGAAAGCAGAAGCAGGACACTGCAAAAAGGCTGTGTGGGGGTTAGCATACTGATCCCCCTCACAAGCCAAAACGTGAATGCATTTGGTTCGAAAGAAGTGTGAAATGAGAGATGTTTCTGCTTTGTGCTGTGCTCAGTGTTGCACTATTTCAGCACAGCATCGAACTGTAGCCTGTGATGTCAAGGAAGAGCTAACACAAGCACCAACCTGCACTGACCAGCCTGGTGGGAGGGTGCTTTAAAATTGCTGGTGTGCTTGTAGCAGGTTGGGACTGCAGGTGGGGGTCAGAGAGTTAAAGGCTGCATGAAGTGCTCTTGAGAGCAGATGAAATTCTGTCACTTTTGTAAATAACAAACTGTAAGAAAGCAGCCTAAATTACTGAGCCTTCAGCATTGTGGTCTGGGTAGGATATTTACCAGAAAAAGCTCACTGTTGGTTGCTAAACCTGTAAGGTTTGCAGAACACAGGATGGAGCATGTAGTTCTGTGGAGCAGCACGCAGCTGATTTTTCTGACGTCCATATGGATCCACTGGAAAAGGCTGCAGACAATCCCACAGACAATCCCTGGCAGCAGATCAAGATTGCAAGGAATGAGTGCATAGAAGGTTGTTCCTGTTACCAAGTGCAGGGTGGAGTTAAATACTGCTCTGAAGGAGATCTGGCAATAACTGGAAATAATCTGGCAATCTAGTTAGCGGAAATGTCAATGCAATGAATCAAAATACAGAGGTTTTCCTGGGAGAAACCATGGTGTGTATGGTCTACTACAACATGAATGGTCAACTGAAAGCATACGTTGACGTCGCCAGTTGCGCAAAAGATGTTTATTTGTGTAGCGTTCAACAACAGATCACTCAAGGACTCTGTAGTCACATAAAATCTGGCTGGAATAATGAAATGTTCGGGTCAAATCTCTAAAGAGAGACCCCAGGTGATCACCTGGGGTGACTCCAGTGTCAGCAAGAGCTCTGGTAGGGAATAGGAGTCAGCTTTTGGAAAGTGCAGTCTAGTGGATCTATCTTTTTCCATTATTCCCATTAGGCACTGTGTGTAATGGGGTTAACTAGT
>VZTG01001558.1:996469-1039845 GCA_013397845.1 Melanocharis versteri
AAAAAGTTACTAAATGTAAACTTTTCTCTGAGAGACTATATAATAGTAAACACTGTGAGAGGTACTTACGCATTAGACTTGCTGTGCTCCAACAGTTTCTTTTTTCAAACAGTTTTCTTTTTCAAAATATCTTAGTTTAATCAAATAATATTTTTAAAATTATTAATTATGTAATATTAATTTATTTTATATAAAAAAGGGAAAAGTCTAGACACAATGGCCCCTCATCAGCCCTTCATTGTTAAAACTGATAGCATTAAAATGTAAAATCTAAGTTGATTCTGCATTGAATGCATAAAAATTTTAGCCATCAGACACAAGTGTCAATTTAAAATAGATAGAAAATAGATAAAAATCAAAGAACCCTAATAAGACCATGAAAAAACACTTGTTTCTTCTGAATATATTCCCTCTTTTCTAATACTACCTATATATCTATTTTGTGTTTTGGTTTTTTTCTCAGTCTTTCACTTTATTAATTTCACAGGCTATCTGTAGGCACTTTTTGAGTATTCAGGGCTGTAAGCAAATCATGTTTGTGTGCATGCAAGCATACTCTCACTTTTTCTAATAATGATAGCTGTGTATTTATCAGTTGTTGAACACAGAAAAATAGAATAACTCAGCTTATGAATGATTTAGCTCAAGGTAGTTTTATGTACTAAACCAAATAAACATAGTATTTTTGAAGAAAGACTATCGTATGCAAATTTCCAAAGCAATTTCTTTAAAATGTTGGGGTTTTTGGCTGTATGTTGCTTTTCATCAGGCAACTGAATTCTTAAATTCTGCTGGTGATTTCTGAGGCAAGTTATTAAGATTATGATTCTGGTGTGTTCTTTGTACCTGCCCAGGCATCTTTTATTTTTATGGTTTTTATTTTTTATTAAACTTTTAAAACTCTAAAAGATGTGCTCTATGTGATTTTGAGTGGCAGTAAGATTTTAACTGTAGACTTCATTTTCACTTCCCACAAAAAAGGTTCTCTGTAATGTCATTCAATTAGCCATAGCATTTTTAAAATCAATATTAGGAAGCATTGACTTAGACCACAAATCACTGATTCCTAACTAGAAGAATAATTTACTCACACATATACTTTCAGTTGTTATTTCCTGGATTTTTATGTTTCTGTGTTATTATGATATATGAGTGACTTAATTGTATTTGCTATTACAAGGTTTTCATAGGAACAAATGGATTTCATGTGTTTAGGGCTTTAAGCATTCAACTGATGAACAGTTCCAAATTTCACACAATATTGTGCACTAATAAACTACCTTGAATTGTACTGATAGTTTTGGGTTTTTTTGTAACTATTGACCTTGTGAACTCTTCAATTAAATGACTATAAAAAGCAAAATTCAGATTCCAATACAGTATGGAATTTTATGTATTTTATTCACAGCTGAAATAGAATCTTAACAACACAAATCTATAAACATTAAAACAATTGTGCCTCATAAAGCAACATTTCTTGGGCTTTTTAAAAGGAAGGTATTGCATGCTATTAAAAGGGGGCATTTAAAACCAGTTTCATCTTAGAACTTTTATTCCACAGGAAATTTAACATAATTACTTTAATTTTCAATTCCTTGCCCATTATTTCCATGTTTGGAAGATTAACCTGATCAGCTTCAGAAAGACATCAGCTTAAATTCCCCAGAAGAAATATTCTTCATTATTTCTATTGTTTTCAATGAGATCATTACACTGCCATATTATAATCAGGACAATTGATTTGAAGCTCAGCTATGTGGCAATGTGACTTGGGGAGAAGGTACCATGTAAAAAGATCTGTGTTTAATGAACCATCCACTTAAATCTCAAAGTGATACTTTTAGGAGAAGTTAGGATCATGCAAGAGAAAACTTTATTTTCCTTTTCTACACACACTTTCCTTTGCTTCCCAACCTGGATCTGCTGAGACAAGTGACATACAGATCTACTGAAAAAATTGTTTTACAACAACAATAGTTTCAGATACAATTTTTGTAAATGTGAAAACTTCTAAGTTTCCGTGTACATCCAATCTTTTGGTATTTCATCTACTACAAAAAAGTATCTGATTTCATTTTGTATTCACAGAGATGGGAAGATAAAAATATTACTACCTTAAAAAAAACTTTAAAAAAAATTTAAAAAGGAGAATACTGAGATTGAAAGAATTTGCTTACATGTGTCCCATCTGTACAGTGATGATTGTAAAAATATGTTGGATATGCTATTACTTTCTGTGTATTTATAAATGCATAGAAAGTATATATAGCTGTCTTGTGTTTATTCATTTTGATTGAATTATGCTGTTTGATCTAGGGGTCTGGGGACTGGATCATTTCCCACCCATTTCAGTGTAAGGTACAGTCAGGGCACTGCCCTGTTCTCTCTCCTAAATACCTGTCTCTGAGGAAAAGACCTAGTGTGCTGAGGGTAGAGTGTAATTGCCTCCAAAGTTATGCCTTAAAAATGGAATAAAAAAGTGGATTCAGGGTTTGAGAGACTTGAATGGTCAAAAATGTTGTAGAGTAATTTTATCAGGCATGTATTTTTTGTGAAGACTTTGGTATTTCCTAAGGTTCTCCCTGCATTGTCTTGGCATTTAGATACATTTTGTGGTAGATTTCTTGGTAAATGTAAGTTTGGTATTTATTGCTTATTTCAGATTCACTAAGGATGAAAACTGCTTGTGTTAGTGTGTTAAAATGGGGGCACATAGATTTCAGAGTCTGATATTAATTTCTAAAAATGCAGTCAGGTGCAAATCTGCAATCAGGTGCAAATTCAAATCTGATATTTGAAAAGTTGTAGGCAGTGATATTTTTTAGGATGCACATTGCTTGTTCAACTGCCTTTTTAGCATAGTGGGAACCCCTGCCTTGGCAAAGAGTGATGGGGAATAACTTATTTCTCTTCTCTTTTTGCTGCCAAAGTACATCTTCACATTAATAAAAGAAACAGTTCCTCTTGCTAAGCTAGTAAGAAAAATCTTTAATAATATTTTAGGCCATTTAGAGACTGGCTATATCTCCTAGCTGCCTTCTTTTTAAGATATAAATAATTATGAAAGGTAATAAATGTCTGTTCTAGCTCAGCTCCACACTCGGAGGTCTCCAGCTCGAGTTCAGTGATGCTGTCAGTGGAAATATTTGACCCATCAGGAAGCTTGAGCTGGAGCTCAGGTGATGCTAATGCTTGAAATGATGCTGAAGTGAGAATGGACATACTTCAAGCTGCCAAAACTCTAAATCTCTATGTTCATGTACAGTTCCAGTGTTATTTGCCATATGGTCACACTCAGTTTGGTACTATGACTTAAGGAGAAGAGTTACAGCTGAACTTTGTCACAGAGGCAGGCTGTTAGTATTGCATGTTTGTGTCTTTCTGACAGCTGTGAAATGTTTTTTTGTTTGTTTTTACTTTGCTTCACTTAAGATAAATGCTTAGTCTAATAAGGTACTTTGTGTTATCAATATAAGTGATGAATGAGACCTCCACCTCTGTAGAAACAAGTGAGAATTAGCACTGGTTATTTTATTTCAGAATCCTGAATCCTTTGTCATTTGCTTGCTTTTTTCATTGTAGAGATAAAGTGACTGCTTCTCTGTATTTAGATGTCAAAACAGGTCCCACACATTTATCACATGAGGATAACAAAACCATACATTCTGACAGCGAAGTCATGCCCTCTGTGTGAGAGTTAATATTTAGTATGGCATTGGCCAATTTACAGAATTTATATGTGGTATTTGCAGAATTTATTGCCAAATTTATATATGGTAAATAAATATTGCTTCCTGGTTATATGTGACCTTTTCAAGTCTTGCCTAAATATTCCTTCAGCAAAGCAGTTATATTAATGCTTTCAGGTTCAACCTGTCACATTTCTATTTTGTTGTGCTGTTCTTTTTGATCAGCAGGAACTGGCTTCTATTTGTACATTTCCTTGAATTGGAATAAATGGGACTTCTATTATAAAACATAATGTCAGACTGACTCCATCTAGAAAGTAACAAATTTTAAAGGTCACATAAAATAGGCCATTCTCAGCTCTTTTTTTCTGAATATGTTTGATTAAAAATAGTTTGCTCTGTTTATTAAATCACTGGTGTTTTCCCTTCAGGGTCAACTAAAGCAGAAGCAGATCTTTGCATTTGTTGTCAGCTTAAGGTCACAAATACAATTGGATTTGATAATGCTATATACCTTTTCCCACTACTGAATTATCAATGATGAATTATTGTAAAATTAAGCACACATATCAGGAGTCAGTTGAGTGTAAAGTGTTACCCTGAGGGCATAGCCAGGCATTTCAATCAATGCGTGTTTACATCTACTTGTGCAGATGTATTTCCAGTGTAGAGTGTGATAACTTGCAACTCTCAAAGAAACTGGCTTTGGTTGGAGTTGAATCAGACCCATGGTGCCCCAAGTGATATTCATAAAGAATATCCTGTGAAGTCAATTCATCAAATATGAAATAGATAAACAAAAAAGCCATGGTTGTCTTTCATTGTTTAAAGAAGATCGAGAGATGGATGCTCAAAAAGAGGCATTGTGCTCTCCCTTTTATATTATTTTATTTCCAGGGGAGCTTTGTTGCAACTACTATCTTAAAAGTAAACATTCAGCTCAGGTAGGAAAATTCAGATCCTACGGTTTATAATCTCTGTTTAGTTGGTTCTCTGAGGGATAAACCTAATAATTTTGGGCTGACCCAGAGACTGAATCAAAAAAAAAACCCTTGTCACTTTTATAACTGTTATTTTGCCCTGCAGTCTAGCTTGGAGTTTCACTGCTCTAAGTACAGCTTCCAGCATGCCTTCCAGAGCTGCACATGTGCAGCCCTCCCTGTTTCCCCACTGTGGCTGTTTAACATTCCAGACTCCACACACAGCTCACGGGGTGTCAGTGCCATTTCATATTGCCCAAGGCATGATGCAGATCTCCGTTTGAAGACTAAACCTCAGATAGCTCTGTGATGCTAAGCACCTTTAGTACTTCTGAGAAGTGGAAGAAGTGTCTTCATGAACTCAATGACGTGAGATTTGAATCATTTTTTCTAGGGAATTCCAAAGTTTTTTTCTTAATTTAATCAGAATTAAATTCTGATGATTTATAGAAATTAATTCTTATATAAACTGAACCTAAAAATCAAAGGCAGTGGAATCACCATCCCTGGAAGTATTCAAGACTGGATGTGGCACTTAGTGCCATGGACTAGTTGGCGAGGTAGTGTTCAGTCAAAGGCTAGACTTGCAGATCTTGGAGGTCTTTTCCATCTTTTCCTTGGTTCTATCGTTGTATGAGTCTGAACTGAGCTAAAAATCACAACTGCACAAATACTACATACCAATTATCCGAAGGCAGGAGAGGTAACCTATGCATTCCACGACAGCAGTCCAACAGATTTTGTGTTCCCTTAGTTAAGCTATATGTGTGCTATTAATTTAATATGACAGCCCTCAAATGCATTAAGCATGTGGGCTGGTAAGACTGGAACAGGTTTTCCGTCTCAGACTCAGAAATCAAAGTTAGCAGGACCTATTTGATATATGCACTCCATTATAAATATGAGGAAGGAATAGTCTGCTTTCTGCTTCTTATGTGGGAATAAAAAGAGTCATTAATAAAGTGTGAGTGAATACTGAGATAAAACACGTGAAGTCTGACTTTTTCAGCAATTTCTTATTATTGTCTGTGAGCAATATTGTGCCAAAATACTAAAAACTGTAATCTGTGATTCCGTTTCAGCCATTGTCAGAGGCATTGTCAGTTATTCAGACAAAAATTTAAGGTTTTCAGGCTATTGATAAAAGCTTGTAAATTAATATAGAAAGAAATTATGAGTTCTTAGAAGTGAGTTCACAGGCTAAATTTTCTATTAAACATTTTTCAAGTATATGGAAACCGTGAAAAATGCCAGTACTATAGCCAAACACAAACACAAAAACGTGATAATAAAAACTGTGATGTGAATTGAAATGAAGCTGAGTAGTAATGAAAAAGGAAAAATATTTATGAAATCTTTCCTATTATATGAAACAAAGCTGCGGGAAGAGTTAGTTCTCAGGAGAATTTTAATTTTTTCTCAGGTGCAGTAATCTTAACTAATTCTAGTAATGTTTTAGAAATGCATTGTCCAAAATTTACAACTCTTTCTCATTAAACTCAATATTTAGGTATGAAATTAGGAATTTAAATAAAATGGCCAGATTTTCAAATGTGTTTTGCAGTTGTAATTTCCTCTTACTTGCATGACATTTTTGCATAGTAAATGTTTAATGATAACCAAGCATTTATATTTAATTACATGAGTGAAAGGCTTAGGAGCTTAACTTTAGTTGTATGCAAGTGTTTGAATTATTTTTGTTATGAACAGGATCTTGTTAAGAAATGTGTTGAAACAGGGAGATTTGAGCACACATCTGTACTGCAAAATCAAGGTAAATTGATTTGTGGTCTTATATTTCTTTCTATCCCACTGGAGGACCAGCTGATGAGCAAGCCACGTTGGCTCAAATGAGTGGCATTAGTTTCCTGTCCTCCAGTTTATCTCTGAGAAAACTACACTTCACATATCTCCTAGGCGTTTTAATGAGGTTTAGCTCATTAATACAGGAATTCTAGTTTGTGATTACCCAAAAAAGCTATAAAATATGCCTTCTTTTACTGCTCTTGTATCAGTGTGTCACAATCAATTCCTGAATGGAAGAACATTAAATGTGCAATATATGATTTCAGTCCACAGGGCATTTTGGCTATTAGTTTAAAAAAATCAACACATCCCACCCCTCCCACCCCCCAAGTGTAAATATGTCAATACAATACTTGGAGCAAATATTATTGTTTACATTGTACAGTGTATGCTTGCAGTATTTTTTTTTTCCAACCAAACACACATTTCCATAAGTTCCTTTTCAAATCAAAAATATCAGCTATTATTTGTTGGAGACTGCATATGCAGAGATTTTTTTTAAAGGTTTTTCAACACTTCCTTAAGATTTTTCTGTTGAAGTTATCTTCTTTAACACAGAGGCATCACAGTTATTAGGATAGACTACACAAATATTAGACTATATAAGCGAAAGATAAGTGATGAAGAAATGGTATGTTTGAAGTGTTGGTAGAATGTTACCATGTAATGCAATCCAGATAATATCCTGGATATGTTCAAGCATTTCTAACATTGAAGACTGAGCTTCAAAGAAGCTACTTCTGGAGCAAACAGTTTCAGAAATGATGGAAGTTTGCAGTGTTGTACACAGACTGTTGCAGTCATTTCCTTTGATGGATTTGGTTTCATACAAAATTTCCAACATTTTAGCGTTCTTGCAGTATGTGACCATTTCTGCAGAGGCACACTAATAATGCAAAGGATTTGAAAAAAACAGTGGCAAGATAAAATAGTCCTTGAAAAGCCCAAACCCAACAGCACAGTGCCTAAGCCCATAGTTGCAGAGGCAGGATGAGGATTCGGGAGCCTTGAGTACATGGGACTGCTGTGTTTTGGACTCTGGAGAGTTTTGACAATCTGGTCTTTCCCTGGGTCTCTTACAGTAAAGCCTAATGGGAAACTTGAGGGAAAACTTCCAACACTTTTCACGTGATCAGGAATTATCCGCTCTTTGCAGTTGTAGTATAGCAACCATGTTGACAAAGTACAACCTAAATGAGAGCTAGTGTTCCAAACCAGTAGTAATCCTTGCTATTTTTTCTAGTTCTTCAAAATAAAATAATTTCAGTGCACACATCCACTACTTTGGTTCATAACAGCTACTGTAACTGAAGCTATTGAAATAGCTGTAATATAAATACATTTCTTTGCAAGAAAAATGTGTGATGCTTTATTTCCATTTACAGTATTTCCTAAATATCAGTGATACCTTCTCAATTTTGACAGCAGCTAGATGGTATTTGGATAGGATTTACGTTACAGGCATCTATTTCCAATGACTGCTGAACTGGAATTTGGATTATGTTCTGTTTAAATCCCCTAGACTGAAAAACATGTTTCATTCATAGTGTTAGTGTCTGAGGTATGTTTCTAATATGCAGGTTTTGCATTTTGAGACTCAAAATATAGACTGCCATTTTCAAACAACTACCAGCTCCCACTGACAGAAAGTTAAAGACACCACAAGGTGCTCTCCATATTTGTACTTGCACTCGTTTTACATGTGGTACTTAATCTCTGCTTTTAGTTTAGATTTGTAAAATTTAGGACACAAATATTCTCTCTTTTATGTGTGATTTTTTTTTTTTATTTACAAATGCAAAATATCCTGTGCCAGTATGCCCATATACCTGATGTTTTCAGTCCTAAATCCTCTGATTTTTATGTCTAGCCACACTGTTAAATAATATTTTATACTTAAAATTCCATGAAACACCAACTGGCCGTTCTTCAGCTTCTAAATATAACTCTTGCATAGTGGTAATTATGCATATTAAAATGTTATATATTTATCTTTAGTTGATTAAATTATGTAAAAAGTATATCTGTCTGTATTTATAGACTGGAAATACATTAAAACCAATATAGCAGAGAAGTGCTAGATGTATGTTTTTGTACTGTTGGGCAGCTGACTGCTGCTCCTCATGCAAATTCTGTCCAATGAATTTGCCCATGACAGACCTGAAAATGTCTCTGTTGTTTTTGAGAATTTTATGTGTGATTTAATGTAAGATGCTTTTCAGATGCAAATGATTTGTGTCTTAAGAGTGGAGGAATATATTGAAATCCAACTTGCTGTATTAGTTTGAAATGGACTTACCTACTACAGTAGCCTATGTGGCAGCCACAGAATTATCAGTATTTTAGGAAAATGCTAGTGATTAAGTGCCATAAACTATCTTTTTGTCACTTTAGAATGGTGAACTGGTATATGCAAATTGGATTAATAGTATAGAAGTAGAAGCCAAAAAATGTAATACTACTTATATTGTTTCTTCACTGAGATTTTTGTGCATTTTGGAAGTTAATAAATGCAAAAGTGAATCTTCTGAAGGGGTCATTAAATCTCCCATTACTTTTGAGTATTTAAATACCAAGTTCATAGGCAAGTAATGGTATCTCTAGCTTTACCAAGTATTTTTTAATTTGTGAGTCTTGCTTCAATTGAAAGGAGTTGGAGGCTTTAAGAAAGCACTTTAGTGGGTGACTTCTATCCAGTGCCTATTCCAGCAGCTTACATAACACTGGCATGCAGCCAAGAGTCAGGTGTGTCAGTATGGTTCTCTGCTGAAATTACTGTGCTCAAATTAATGATCCTTCCTTAGAAACCTCAGCTTTTTTAGAAGTTCAGGACGACACTTCTTTTCCTTTAACCTGCCTCATGAGAATTAAATTAATTTCATTTCTGATTTGCAACATGTACATCACCTGTAATTTTTGTCTGCAGATTTTCCACATGACATACGATCTGGCCAGTGCAGTGGTGAGAATCTTTAATCTGATTGGAATGATGCTCCTCCTGTGCCACTGGGATGGTTGTCTACAGTTTCTAGTACCATTACTCCAGGATTTCCCACCAGATTGCTGGGTGTCCCTAAACGGTATGGTTGTAAGTATTGTTCATTTTTCATTGTGCTTTCTAAACATTATTTTTCTAAACAGTTAGCTTCAGAATTTAGTGTAAAAAACACATGCCTAGTAATATGCTGCCCTGCAATTTATTCAAGGTTACTTTCATATTTTGTTGGCTCATTTGCTAATGAACTAAAGTTTGTTTTGTCGTCCTCATTGTCAATAAAATGATATTACTCGTTTGTTAGTAAATGAGCCAGAAAATACTTACAGTTACCCTTATTCCCTAAAAAAAGCCCCCAAAAGAAATATGGAAACACTCAGTTCACCAGTGCTTTCAGTTTAGGCCATAGTTTCAGAATGCTACAGAAGGCAGAGTATTGGTGTTAGTTTCATCTACTGTTATCCTCCCTTTGTAAACTTCTGAGTCATGTAATGATCCATTGTTCCCAATGCACAGATCAAGATTTTTATAAGTAAAATAAGATAAATAGACTCAGTTGTATGATAGTTTTCTGTGTGGGAACAGAATGTTCAAGGACAGAATGTGACTGTGTGTTATTTATAAGGACAGGTAATGACTTTTTACTTAAAGGACAATGACTGTGAAAAATACTTTTTTTTTAATCAAGTCAGATAATGTGGCAGTATATAGAACATTTTTATAGGAAATACAGTGAAATTGTTGGAATGGGCCTACAGCCAAGAGAAAAAGCCCAAGCAGCTCTCTCATTGGTAATCTGAAAATATGTCTCTCCAGTTTTTGTAATCTTAGGATCCATAAACCATCACCTTTACTGCAGATGGGCATCTTGCTCAGTCTCACATATTCCTATGTAGAGCCATAACAGTATTTGTTCCTTTAGCAAAATGATACTGCACATTAATGTGGGAGCTCCTTGACTAAGACTGTCAGTCATACAGACAAGTATTTGCAGTCATGAGGCAACATCTTTAATGATAACCAGCATGTTTGCTGACACCTCATTGTGCCTGCTTTTCAAAAAAAATACTGACATATCTTCAAAAATGGGATTGCTACAATAAAAGTAGGTCACCACAGTGCTGACTGGCACATCTTTCCATTCTGCTGTATTCTGTGCTCTGCTTTCTAACATCTTCCATTCACATTTACAAAGCATAGATTTTCTACCAGCTTTTAAAGATCTGGATGAAAATCACGCTAGTGAGTGAAAGGAAGCCTTGGATTTAACTTAATTGAAGTATTTAACTTTTAAGAAACACTGAACTATTAAATTCTCTCTGGTCCTTAAGACCTGCATTCAGTCTTAAGAAAGCTGTATACGCTATGCACATGCTCAGCCCCTTCTTTCTGCTTACCCACATTCAGGGGTTTTTTTTATGGAAACAATATTCTCTCTCTACTGTCCACATAATCTTGGAAAGATCCTTTCTGAAAGTTGCACCTTTAAAAATGTTTTTGTCAGCAACTTAATTGGGTATGTTGAATGAACATTGGGGAGAAATTTGAATATGAAGTTCACAGCATAGGCAGTCTTCTAGGCCAGTGGCAAGAGGAGGAGTGGTGGGCTGCCAGCCTGGAATCAGGAGCATATTTAAGACCACAGTTAGGGAAAACGTCTAGACTTTTCTTCTGACCGTGTCATGGTGTTACAAGACATTTCCTAGTTGTTTTCCGGGCTCCGGGAATTAATTCTTTAGCACTAAAAATGACAGGGAAGCTGTCATGGAATATCAGTCCTCTAAAATGATAGAGGAAACAGAGGGATGTTGATGATAATGATGATGATGGTTATTTGCTTTTCTGGTGTATTCAGAGTCTAGCTGACAGGTGACTGTGGATTTTGAAGAGGTTTCACGTTCCTGATACTGCAAGAGCTTTGCAAGAGGGAAAACTTACTCTCCTGGTATACTGTAGCATATAACAATTTAATCTACCCTGAATTTTAACTTTTGTTTCTGAAATGACTGCACCTGGTACTGGGGTTTGGATGTGAAGTAAAATTTTAAACTTATTAATTGTAATCATTGGCTAGAAGATTAATTCAATCCAATGTGTGCTCTGCCAGAAAAAGTCAGTTTTTTCCAAAATGTAAGTCAGTGGCGAGTCAAAGCATTTGCAGATAATCTGATAATAAAGGAAGCAAGGAAGTCAGAAGGATGGCATGGTGTCTCCTCAACTGACACAGCCCAGCCTACTTCCAGTCCGTAGTTCCATTCTGTCTTGCACATTAGTTGCTTCAGGCTGCAGAGTGCAAGAACTTCTAAAAGCCTTCTCTTGAAAGCTGTTTCTTCTTTTTGAACTGATACACGAAAGTATCCAAATGCCTCAGGCATGCTCATGGTTTTAATTTATAAATACTGTAAAGGGAAATTACATAGATTAAATTTAATGCCACAGAGGAATAGGAAAATGAACCCAAGTTGCAGGTTGCTTACTACCTCTCTGAACAACGTGACTGAATGCAATTAAAATGAAACAAATTGTTGGATTTTTGTCTTTGAAAGGTTAATAGAAACCTCATGGTGCAACACGAAGGAGACTATAAAATGGAAAGCCCTCTCTGTAAAAGGAGATAAGATCACCACTGGTTAATACTGTACCAACCTACAGCCTAAGTCGTTCAACAAAATTGTTCAGATCCCGTTGATATACTCTCTGCCATAATAACAATTATGAGCCCATATTGTATCTGTACTCTCAGCTTGAACCTCTTGGCCAGTTCCTAACATAGGCCCTCATCTTGCTATAAAATGACTGCCAGAGCTGACGTCTTCTGGAATATCAATGTACTGGTAATTAAAAATGAGGACACTGGTAAATATAATATGAAAGTAAGTAGCAGCTGTTTTTCCCCCATCACTTTAAGTCACATTCCGGCCCATCCATTACAGAGTCAATTACTTGTAGGAGGGAATGTAGTTTGACACCATTTTAGTTTTCTTAACACTAGGATTTTTTCATTCCTAAAGAAGGTCTTTTCTGAAGAAGTTTCACAGGCTTTCTTAATGATGCTGCCTAATTTGTCCTTGGCTCAGAAAGCCTATTATCTGCAGCTCCTTGTGTGATTTATCCTCAGCTTTCTGATCTGCATTGCTTTAGACTAGTGTACTTCCATAATGACTCATAGACTAAACATTTTTGTCATGCCTTGGAGTTTGAGCCAGTAGTTCCTTAGAAAATAAGGAGTAAAACTTGCAGATAAAACTAGGTACACATAAAACCAGAAAAGCACAGTGGTCCTCTGCTACAGTCAGTCTGTGCAAACCAAGATTCTGCATTCAGTTTCAGGTGCAATGACTGCAAAACCAGTGTGTGAGTCCCAGCTGATGAGCTCACCTAGTCAGGTCTTACATAGGAGGGGTTTCTAGGCAAGTACAGATGAGAGATGACTCTTTTGCCACTGATGCCATCTGGCCATCTAAACATCACAGCCTGCAATAAAGCATACCTTGCAGCAGATCATTGCTAACAGTATCTGAAGATTCCCACCCTATATTTTCCTGTCTGTATTTGCAATAATTAGCTGTATGGTTAGGAAAACATATGGTCCCTTAAGCAAGGTATTTACCTGGCCTTTACAGATTTTTTATTTATAATGTTCCCTTTGTGAGATAGAAGTGTAGCAGAGAGGTATAGAATTTAACTTGAACAGTGAGTTTTTTAATAGCCAAAAGGGATTGTAAAGCTTTTGGAAAGGCCTTACTTTTCTGGCATTTCCCCTGGCAGTCAGCCGATGTTTGCTCAGCAAGAGCCCTTCAGGTACTCTGATTTATTTTATTTTGTCTTTTCCTTTCTGCCCTTGCAGTTGGATTGTTTGCAGCTCTCAGGGTGTTTTAGGATGGATTTAGTGACCTGTGCTTTTGCATTGTATTGACGCCCATTTGTGTCTCATAATTTCCTCAGGGGCAAAGGAAATCAGACTTTCATCTCTGATGGTATCAGCATTGCTAGTAAAAGAACTTGGGAATTTCTGCTGTAGAGTCTGGAAGTCTCTCTCATTATAAAATGAATTACTTAAATGAATATTTGATGGGGAAATTCAGAAGGGCAGGAGATGGTGAGGATTTATAATGCCCTAAGAACTATGCTAACATATATAAAAAAGCTATTTAGTATACCACCCAAAACTATAATTTTAATTCGCAACATTTCTTACTAAGGAGCACCATTTTCAATTGCACAATCACTTTTTTTTTTTTTCAGTAAGATCTCTGCTTTACTTAGTGGAGCTCAAGGACTTCATTATAGTCATTTGATGTGTTATTCTGCATTGAGTTTTGTCGTTTTTGATAATGCATCAGCTTAGCACCTTCTTCCCTATGCCTGGCAATTAGGGAAAACTAATTTTCTCATGAGATTTTTCTGCATTTGATCATTATGTGACAGTCATCACTTAGAGCTTCATAAATGTTTCTGAATACTTTTTTATTATTATAAAATATTACAGAGCCACATTTAAAGTATTCGATCCCTCTGATTTCATTTTCAATGCTGAGCAATAAACGCTTATGTAAATCAAATCCCACAGTCTTACATTGGGTGCTTTAAAAGTATGAACCATATGGGAATCATCTGATTACTAGAGGCACTGAGGATCTGATGAGTATACTACTATTCTAATGTATTTTATACTGATGTATTTGTATTAATGTATGTTTATTTAGTTAGTGCAATGCTTCTTGGAACAGATAAAAGTGTGAAATTACAAATCAGAGATGGACTGGGATCAAAGTTAGTGGAATTGCCCAAGTCAGATACTCTCTTTACAACACAACTTGGAAATATGGTAATATTGGTACAAACAATTATGTAACTGACATTCTTAGGACTTAGACACACAAATTTTTAATTCTATGGTGAGTAATTATATTGTTTCTGTTATGTGCATCTGTTCAGAATTCAGTTGCTGATCTCTCCTGCCCTCAGCACTGACCTAGTCACTGAGGTCAGTCTGCTTCCTCCTGCATTAAGATGATGAAGTAATGACCTGTTTCACTGGTCTGGCATGAAGTGATAGGCCTAAAAATAGATCAGCTCAGGAGAATATATTAATTTGTGTGATTTGACAGTAAAAGAAACTGCAGAGGAAAATTTCGTGGATGTGCAGTGCTAAATGACAAGGTAGGTTTAATGCAGACTGAGGACGTGCATTAACTGTGATACCAAAATTTTATGCCAAGCTAGTGGGGACTAGAGAAATAGGGTACCTGAGGACACTGTTGATTTAATTCAGTGTGTCGTGATCAATGAAGAGGAAAACAAATCAGATTCTCATTTTTACAACAATTGCTGAGGCTTTAGGAAGGCCACATAGGTTTTGGCTTACCCTTTTTTGTTCTCTGACAGGGTAGCAGGTAATCTGCTTTTGCAGGCCTAGAATGGGAAGTAGTAATAATTCTTTTTCCCAACCTCTTTGGTGTAATATTCTATTCGTTTTTTGATGTCTCATATACTTTGGACTGTGTATTTTTGACAGTAGATTTCTGATGTGCTTAGATAAAAGTAGTTATTAGATTTCCCATGCCTCACACTTATTGAGATTTCTTCTTTTTCTATATATTATTTCTGCCATTGTCTTCTCAGATGATAAATTTTGCTTTATTGTCTGAACACCATGAGCTAATTCAGAGGTAAACCTTTAGAAATGAAAAATAAAGGTGCAAAATCAATTACAGGGCAGTTTAAAACTTTCTAGAAGTTTAACGGTAGGGAAAGTTGTACTTGAATATTTGGATTATAACTGCCTCAAAAGGGAAAATTGTCTTTCAGAGAAGGTATTCCCAGTTGTAATCACAAAACTCCACCAACTCTGAAAATTGTTTAGCATTGCAAACTCAACTATTGTCATAAGCACTGCCACCTTACCGTACTCTCACTAAAATGCTGAAAACTAATGTTGTAGTATTGATGTAATTATTTAATGCTGCTGGTGATAGTTATTTCAGTAGATATTGGTGCTTAATGCAACAAAGAGGCAGGATCTAAATTAGGACATGTATTTGCAAGTGTTGATTATAGTGCTATGTTACTGATGTAATAAAAGGTGCTAGAGAGGATGACTTCTGTAATGAATTAGCTGTCTGCCTTGCTTGCTTCTGTTTCTTTCAGATCGAAAGCTGGTCTTCCCTATACAGGATGGGAATAATGAAACAGTTATTTAGAGGGAGCATTCAAAACAAGTTGATACACTTAAAAGATACTAATTTATTTCCATGCTTTTTCTTTGTTTTCGAAAGGGCTAGTAGAAATATGTCAAGCAGCAGATGCAAGGAAGAACTTGCTTATTTGTCATCAAAATTTAGTTTCCACGCTTCTCCCTCAAGAATCAACATAACTCATAAATGCTTATGCTGCAGTATATTGTGAAGGGATTTCTGGTAACAATAAACTGCAAAATATTTTATGTAAGCTTTACACTGGAAAGAATAGAAGAAATTGCATATAATATGGTAAAGTCTAGTGTTGTGTTTGATAGACATTCAAGGGAAAAATAACAGACTTCATAAAGTGTGCCCTAAGCCATTTCTTTAGTAAAAAAATGTGAACTAAAGTAAAAACATAAATTGGACCTGTCATGTTTTAGGACCTTGTATCCCACATTTGCCCTGGAGTAAATATTCAGGAGGTGTTATAAGCACCACATGACCAAAAGCAGATTCTCTGTTGCAGAAGAGAGTGTTCCCTTGGTGCTGGGGGGAGCTGGATCAGTCTGCTTTGCTCTGTAAATTTAAAATGCTTATGTGCCTGTAGTGGTACTCTGGATTGAACTGGAATATAAATGTGAAACAATTACTTTGAAGTAGCTCTCCATGGGTGGCCTTTTCTCTTGTGATTGGAGTATCCAAAAACTGAACTCTTGGAATATTTATGCCAGACCAGGTTTCCCAGAATAAACCCAGTGTAGATATATCCAAATGAATACCATTCATATACAGCTGTTCTTTAGCAAATCTTCCCCTTTTTCATTGCAAGCCTTAATTAAAATGCACAGTCTAATTCTTGATCCGTATCATTTAAGACTGCACAAAAATGTGGTTTGCACAAGCTGCATATTTTTGTCAAGGGGTCATTATCACAATCAGATTTTCTCAAGAGCACTGATTTTACTGCTTGTAACCGATGGGTTTTGCCATTTCAAATTTGAATTTTCTACACACGGTTATTCAAGATCTGACTCATTCTAATATTTAAAGTACATCTGGAGGGAAGTCTCTATTGGGATGCAATTAGACATGAAAAAATGGCCATCTGAAATTGCACATTTAGAATTCTTACATTTCACATTAGAAAAAAATCAAAGCAAGATACTTTGTTCTGGTTCACGTAATTCTAAACCAAGTCACTCTGATACATGAGAAACTTGAGATATAGGTCTGTGTCTGCCAGACCTATATAAGTAGTCTGTAGGATCTGTAGTCTGGATTCCCAAAATCCCAGAGGCAGAAAAGAGGATTTTGTAATGTTTCTTTTTTAAATCTGGTTATTTATGAACTTCTCTCTTCTTGGAAATTTTAATATTTCATTTTTTCACTTTAATTTGAATTTAAATGAGGCTAGAAGCTTCCCTGTAAGACTGGAAGTCTCAATTTGCATTCACTTCTGGTTACCAAAACATGAGAAAAACAGGCAATATATGGCATTATATTTTCTTCCATTTGTTTTAACCTGTGTATTTTCCTTCATGTCTGAAATGGTTTTGCCCGTACTATTTATAAATATAAGCCAGGGATGTACACAATTCATTTGGGTGTTGGCTGCATATATTTTGCCTGTTTTAAAAATGTAGGATAATTTTCTTTAAGATTGCTCTCATCCATCTGCTTTCCTGCTCCTCTTGCTTCCTGCACATATACTCATTTGAGCAGACTCAACCTGAACTAATTCAAATAGAGATCTAAAACTTTGAGAAAACTGAATCTAATAGAAACGATAGAAAAGATTTTGTATAGGAAAATTTTTACATTCTCTGAACTATGCAGCATCTTATTTAATGTTGTTGCTAATGAGTAAATTTTTAATATCTTCTAGATATGTGTGCAGATGTTTATATATTACATATATATTACTGTAAGAGCAAGCAGTGAATACTATTTGTATCAGTAGCTTTAATTACTGAATGTCCTTTAAATATATTTTGCTTTCTTTCTTGTATCTGAATTTTTATATTTGTTTCATTTATGCTTTAGGAGATATTACTGACAACATAAGGAAAAGAACCAAGCCCTATGGTGAGACCTTCTCTAGCCCATATGCCAAGTTAAATAATTAGCACTGGGTTCATTTTCCTCATGTGAGGAAAAAAGCAATATTACCATTAAAAAAGTTATTAGTATTTCTCAAAAAAAGCCTGATATAAATAATGTACTGGTCTACCTAATTTGGCTGCAGAAGTCAAACCATTTTCCTTGAAATTTAAAAAAAAAATTATTGACATTACCTTAATTTTCTCTCTTTGTTTCAAATGGCTGGTGTTCGTTACAAAATGTTCATGACAGTCTCCTGTGAAGTGGATTGGAGCAGAGAGAGATGTACACTATGAGGCCTTGTTTAATAACACAATTTTACCTGTATTTTGGGGTACTGCTAACGTGAGAGAGTTGCTTTGACAGAATCTTTTTGAAAGCCAGCAGTTGGCATTTGAACGAGATAAGAAAATAATGCCCCTATTCTTCACAAATGACTCATGTTCCCTTTCTAATCCATCACATTCATCATTTTAGTCACTGTGTTTGATCTTTTATATTTGGAAGACGATGAAGTTAGCTTGCAATTGAGGGTAGCCTAGCACTTTGACAATAGTACATATAATCAAAAAAGGATTATCTACATTGGTATAGATAGAGAGGGAATTAACATGACTGCTTTTGAACAACTGTCTACTTAGTAGTGATGTTTTCAAGTGCAGTGCACTCAGACTGCTAGTTCAGTTTTACAAAGAGTAATTGGGTACTGGCCAGGAATAAAGGCAGTGTAGCACTCATTTGTCACTCTTTGCAGTAATATATAAAGTCCCTATGCTTATCTCTAATAGTAAAAGACTTAAAAATTACCTGTTAGATACAACTAGAAGAGTTATGGCTAACCTAAACTCAGGTAAATGTTGCTAGAACAATGTTGACAGAAGAATATTTGAGGGAGTTTCCTCTTTGTTTTAATAGTTTTTTCCAGGTCTTCAGAAATTAAGTTTATCATCCATGATAAAAACCTTTGGTGGGAGCAAAATAGAACTAAGATTTGTGGGATAAGAAAATGCAAGAGCTCACCCTGGAAATGTACACTCAAGAGCAATGGGCAGGTGTGCTAGGTTTCCGGTGGGTAAGGACAGATTTGGCCCTGGAATTTTTGGACCTGTGCAGATGTCTCTATGAGAGCTCTCAGAACCCATGCCATTCACATAAATGCTGCCTGTCTTGTACCACCATCTCTCTATAAAAACACAGATGCAATACAGAATATTTAAATGTGCTTTTACCTTCTTGTTACTCTCTGACTCTGTCTTGGCTTTACACTTGCAGCAAGACCATCCTGCTGCTGCATACACTTTTGTGCATATAAAACTTAAGATAAATTAATTCATTTCTGAGTTGTGTGAATAAGCAAGGATGAGGTTCCCTTACATTTTTGCGGTCTGTATCTTGACAAAGAAGCTGTTTATGGAAACATATAAATGCTGAGAGGAAGTGCCCTCAGACTTAATGGTGTATTGCTCCTAAGTAAACATGTTTTGCAGATCAACTAAATCTAAGCCAGTTTTGTTGAATTTTTGTGAAGGAAACCCCCTCCCCCCTACACAGAGTGATATGGGGAGGAGAAAGAAGGAATGCGACAGTTTAAATAGAAATAGAACATCTGAGGTAGAAGTTGGGGTTTTATTTAAGCATGAGCCAGTGCACTCAACCATTGCAACATGATTTGAGGAAACATAAAGTTGGCATGTGTACAGATAAATAAAAGATGAAGGGTTTCTAGGGTCTAACAAAGCTGGTTGGTTTTACTCTTTTGCTTTTGAAATCTTTCAGACTTGGTATAAGAAAGTGCTCACTGCTTGCCCATACATAGACATCTGCCCAGAGACTATCTAGAAAATACTCCTAAAAATTTTCTCATTAATAATGTTGAAGACAGAAAAATGCCATTTAAATTATTCACTTGCAGTGGTGACCCTGAATGCAAAATCTGAATTTGAAACTAAATATGCATGGTATCAATTAAAAACACACTCAAATGCAATATAATATGTGTTTCTCATCCATAATGACTCTCAATTTTATTTTAAAAGATAGTAAAAAATACATGATATTTTGCTGTTTTGAAGAATAAAAGCTGCCTTGATGTATATCCTCTGATGACCTTCCTCCCACTGAGTGACCTTGTTCCTTTTCACAGTTTTGACTGTAAAGTTGGATTCGAAAAATACTTTAATATATTTTATTTTTTTTAACACAGATTGTGGGATTTTTAGTGTAAACTTCAGAAGGAAGAAATAGCCATGTGATCTAAAATTAGATTCAGAGACTAGATTCAGGACCATTTTAAACCAAATTTAAATGAAGTGAGAACTTCACTCCATAATGTTTTTGAGGGAAATATTAAACTGTTTTTATTTGTAACTCAGCTTAAATTTGTCAGACCCTAAGTGCTTGGAGGATGCAAATCATGGTTGCAATAAAAACAAATTATTGGTTTTTGTCTCGGTTCAGACTGATTGCAATATATGTGCTGAGTGCCATGGTTTGTTAGATTTATTAAAATAGTGAAACATTCCCATGGTACTGGTTTCGAGACAAGCTTAACTGAGCCTGTCTGAGGTGAGTGGTTCTATTACTTTGTTTTCACAAACCAACTAAAAAATCCCTTAAAAAAAGTATATTTTTTTTGATTCTACTTAACATTAAATAAATATGCTGTGGATGATCAAATTTTTAAAATCAATCTTGAAATGTAGCAGATGCCCAGTTACCATGAAGCTTCTAGCTAAGAAAGGTTTCCAACCATTTGCATGTTAGATAATGCAATTTTTGGGTAAATATATGCTATTTCCTTAGAATCTGATTCCTTTTAGATGTTTCCAGTTTAACATCCTTCCCAACCTTTTTCAAGCAATGTAAATGTCATACTTTCAATAAATGGATATACAAATATATGTCCTGAATCCAAGAACTCTTTCTCTCACTGCATGCTCTCTGTTGTGTAACTTTATCCGTATAAGTAAATAATCATGATGTTTGCATTCTAAGCATTCCTCTGTTCTCATTTGGAATCTTTTTTTGTCTCTCACCTGCTCCTATCTGTGGTTTATGATGCCATCTCACTGTAGTGTGCTTACATTAAATCCAGTGTGCTGGAACAGAATTCACAGAGTCAAATCTGCAGCACCTCTTACAGAGCCCCACTGACTTTTGTCACACTTGCAAGGGCAAACTCATGTCCTGATCTGACTGCAAAGTTCAATTGCAAGAGAAAAAGCCTGGATCATGAAATAAAAACAGAGTTTGAGAGAAGAGGCTGTTCTAGGGAATTCTATTTTCTCCACTGGATTGGAGCTAGGAAGAAATGGGGTGTCAAGTCTATCCATGAAAACAGAGGTATGCCCAGTAGGGAAGCTCAGGAAGATAATGGATGCAGCTTTAGCTGAATAGGATCCTGGGCAGCTTATGGGAAGAGAAATTCTCCCCTGGAGGTGATAAAGAACACCTGCATTAACATTCTACTCTGAATCACCATCTGCCGAAGTCTGATTTTTACTGACTGTGTAGGGAGCCTAGGGAGACCTGCCAACTCACTTAGCTATCAAAGTGAAGTACCTGAAGTCAGCTGAAGTGAAATTTTGGGATGCATTTCTCTCTTAGTGCTGGTTTTCACAAACAAAACTCAGGACAAATGGGGCCGCTGGTCATTGCAGACATCCATGTGTAAACAATAAAATAATGCAATGCACTTTTACTCTTCCTATTCATTGTCCATCGCTCAGGATTGTGGTGTTCCTGCTGTGCCTCTCTCCCTCAAGCATCAGTGCTAGACATCCCATGTCTGGCCACTCCCCAGGGTTTGTCCTCTGGCCTGGGCCATCTGCCTCAGCCTTACCCATTTCTGTGAGAGCATTTTCATCCTCAGAATCTAGACTGAGGAACCTGGATTCCTGTGAGCTACTCACCAGGTGGATGTTTTAGTTGCTCTGCAGGATAATTTTGCAGGTCTTCCTGTAATCAAAGCATGTAGTTTAACTCTTAATTGCAGCAAGAGACTTTCTTACTTTTTATGTTGTAGCTATGAAAGTGTCCCATGGGCTTTCCAAGCATTTGTAAATAGTTAAATGGCATTACCATTGTTCTGTGGATGAAAGAGTTGTTTCATAAATACTTGCTATGGGACTGTGAGAGGGCAAGTTGGCTAAAGAAAAGCTAAACCTTCTACTAGACCAGATTTCTTAAAGCCTCGTTCAACCTGGCCTTGATCACTTCAAGGAGTGGGGGGGCATCCACAACTTCTCTGGGCAACCTGTTCCAGTGTCTCAGCATCTTCACAGTGAAGAATTTCTTTATATGTAATATCTAATCTAAAACTACTGTCTTTCTACTTGTCTTCATGCCCTTGTAAAAAGTTGCTCTCCCTCTTTTTCATAAGCCCTTTCTTAGTACTGGCAGGCTGCTAAAAGGTCTTCCCAGAGCTTCCCCAGGCTGAACAATCCCAACCCTCTCAGCTTGTTTTTATAGGAGAGGTGCTTCATCCCTTTGATCATCTTTGTGGCCCTCCTCTGGACTTGCTTAAACAGATAGAAATTTGGGCAGAGAAACAAGAGTAATGTAAAGACAAACTGAATGTGTCCCAGTTCATGTTGAGCTGCTGGGAGTTCATCCAGGTGGGACCAGCGGAGTGTCTGCCTGCAGTCTCCCTGTTCCCTTTCCAAGGGTGTCAAGGGAAGATGCTCAGGAAAAATCAAACCACAGCAAGCATGGGATGATGTTTCCTTCAGTTTTCAGTAATTTGCCACCCAGGGACTGAGCTGGTATCCAGGTGTTTAAAACTATCACTATGTGTTTCTCCTAGTAGTCTGCCCAGTCATTTTTTGACTCCATGTTCATATTTGCCCAGAAGCACAGGCACGGTGTCACGGGATCATGACTGACATGCTGTCACATGCTGTCAGCTTGAAGCTGACCTTGATGGCTGTCCTTGACGCTGCACCCTGCACTGGGGTGACTGTACCTGACAAAGCCCAGAGTGACCAAGTGGACATGGACTGATGGCTGTACGGGGGTATGCCTGTCTTTACAGCTGGAACTGGGACCTGGGTGCTCCACACCTCTTAGGTGAATGCTACATGGTCACTCAAGGATGATAAAAGAGGAGCATATTCCCCTTCCTTCTCCTCAGAGTACAAAGTTCGTACTCCCAAGGCCAGGATATTCTTCTATGATTTAGATTATCTCCCTTTGCTAGAGGAGGGAAATGAAATTTCTGTGAGTCACTAAGTCTGTCTTTTTTTTTCTAAATGCCTAGACATCATTTTGTGGGTGGTGTTTAGGCTGCTAAATCATTTTTCTTTATATTATATTACCTTGAAAGTCTTGCAGACTCTAGTAAGCACCTGCAGTTTTAAGGCATCTGAGTTTAAGAAAAGGTCATCGGGAAACTCAGATGTGTTCTCAGGAAAAAAAAAAAAAGCCGCTGACCTAGATTCAGCCTACATGCTTTGACACTGGGGTTTGTTCTTTTCATAGAGCCAAAATAGGTTTTCAGCTGCAGAACTACTTTGCTTCCTGCTGTCACTGCCTAATAAAATAATGCACAGCTTTTTGTAGGATGTAGTATTTGATGAAGGATTGTGATTTACCAAAAATGTAGACCAGCCTCTTGAGGGCTCAGATATTTAGTAAGGTAATTTCCTGAAGAATTGTAAACTAACCAGATGCAACCTAGAGTCTCAAAGGCATCAAGTTAGGAAATTTATCGAAAAACTGACAAGAAAAGTACCACCTAAGTGTAAAAAAAGTGCTTAAAACCAACACTGATCCTCTGCCTTAAAAAATACATTACTTAAATAAAACATGGTAAAAATTATATCCTTAGACTAGTCAGAATGATACTTGAGTTAGCCTATATGTACCAAACACCACTTTACTAGAGAAAAACCCCTGTTTTTTGAAGCACTGGATTCAGTCACTCACAAATCCCAGTCCCACCCTTATGCTGATTCTCTGTGTCAAAGTAGCATTGGTTCACCTTGATTCATTTTTAAGCAGATTAAAACATATTCAGACTCTTTATGAGTAGATTATATTGGACCATTTTAATCTACTGTAATCACTATTTTTTTTTTCCCCTAAGGACACATTGTTAAAAATATTTACAGAGGAAATTTATTTCTAGAGTATGCCTGTATATGGAACAAGGAGGAAACTGTGTCTTAAAAATGTTTAAATATTTTGAAATATTCTTAGTGAGAAAGCATTGGGATACTTTTATTTTGTGCATATCTGTCTATGTACCTTTCAAATTACATATCAAGTTTGCCTAGATATTTCCTAATTATAGCTTTTTCTGCCACTTCTGAGGTCTGTTGTTTGCTGCCTTCTTTTAATGTAGATTCAAAATCCCTGTGATTCTCAAAGAATGGTGATGACACTCAGAAAGCTCAGTGTCCACTTTCAAAACCATATAATTTCCATTTGTCATTTTACTTGGGATTGGATGCTTCACATAATTTGCTGTCTATAGTCTGAGTTGTTCACATAGGAGAGAGGTTGAGTTCCTTCTGCCAAGTTCCCTTTCCTAAATTGGTTGCAAATATTGTCTGTGATGGTGTAGGTTCTTCCTAACAGTTTTCAGTAAAGCAGTGCACTATGGAAGCACGAGTCAGGTTTATGTCACTTCACTCCTTCAACTGCTTCCCAGAACTGCTCTATATTAAGCCCACATTATCATCTGCCTATTCTTGACTATCAGATAGCTGCTGTTAAAAATGCAAAGCTTTTCTTGGTGATTGCACTGTAAAAGCATTTCATAAATGGTTTGATTCAATACTTGAGCCTTGTTAAGTAAACTGTTTTACATTATATCCAGCTCCTTTCACCAAATGAAAGGAGCAGAACAAAGAGATACATTCTCTTTATTGCACACTGAGTTTCTACCTCTCCTGAACAGAGCTATTTCATGAGCAGAGTTGCTCATCAAAAATGCTTTCTTGCAGGATTTACGTATTCTCTTATTAGATATGCCATTGTATTGGGTTTTTCTTTCTTCTTTTCCTGTAAGAAAGTGTTTCATTTTAGGATGCATTTTTTGCCCAGAAGAAACCTGCAGATACACTTGTAATCATTTATTGTGACCACACAATACTTACTGTGATTAGAACATATTTTCTCATTTGCAGGCAATGTATATCTCTTCCAGTTAGTCCCTTGTAAACAATGGCCCTTAAGTTTATTTCAGGATAAAAAATCAGCATGGTTTAAACATTATCAAAATTTGAGTGCATTGTGACAAATGAAAACAAAAGCCAACTCCCTTGATCATATTTTTAATTTATTTGATAAATTTCAATAAGGAACTTGGTTCTCTGTAGAATGGCATGGTAACTAATCTGCAGTTTCAGTGGCACACATTTGTAAAAACTATTTTTTAAAATATGTTATGTAATAATGAAGTTGATTTCAAATCAGGGGAAAAGGAATGCACTCCAGAAGCAGTCATTTTTGCTTAAGATGATGACTTCTGATCAGTTTGAAAACAGACGTATAAAAAAGAAGTCATTTCTGGTTGGCAAAGAGCTCCCTGATACCCCTCTTGCAGAAGGAGTTCACATCCTTAGAGAGTTCTTTAAGGAACTGAAACCCAAATCCTTTAAAAATGCCTGTCTGCTTCCCTGCACTCTGATTTTGCTTTTCCAAAAGATGGGAAAGAGGTGAAGCAACAAGTACAGTTTGGAAGGATTCTTTCACCAGTATTCATCCCTTAGTTTGTTGCTGGCTGATTGACAAGGGGGCTGTACTGATACTATAGGCTTAAATACGACCAGGTCTGTTTTTTCTCCTGGAAGTCAGTTGCTTCCACAACCTGCTTCCATGCAACTGGATTTCCTAGTTACCAAGGCAAAGGGGCCTCAGGTAAACCTGTGCTAACTCTCAGGCTGGTTCAGGAGCTGTTCTGGAAGGTATTAATTGGCTTGAGCCAAACCCACAGTTTTCTGAAAAAGTATTTTGTATGGACAGTCAAATTCCATAGTAGGGGAATGCTTCATAGCACTGTTAAATTTTCATGTTGGAAAAATATATCTTGTCATTTTAATATTTTTACTCTAAACTTTATGAAAGTTTTCTAACATCTTTGTAAGCTGAAATTCCCTTAAAGTTCTTACTAAAATAATCCTTTGTAATGGAATGTTATTTCTTCAGTCATCTGGGTTCAGTTAAGGGAGCACAATGACCAGATAAAAGGATGAGTCACAATGAGCTGATTCACAGGCAGAAGAACAGAAAAAGTATTTTTCACATAAGATGTATTTAAAAAAAATGTAACTTTGTATTTACAGCTGTAAAAACTCACGACTGTATCTCTTGACTATGCACAGATACAAAGAATGAAGAACAGTACTGAGCAGTGTATAGGGAAGCCTTCCCTCTGAGCTCATGAGCATATCTTCTCATCCTTTTCAATGCAATGGGCCCATTTGCTTGGACATAGTAACTCAAATATATGTGAAAGACCAGGCTGTGTGTATAAACCAAATAGCTGCCCTTATGCTGCTGTTTATGAATTGTCACGCTTATTCTACAATGGAAATTATTCATCCTTTCCTCAGAAAGGTGATCACAAGTAGATATTCTGGCTACTTGCTTTTAATGGGGCAGTGTATTAGCAGATAAATGTTCCATTTTTTCTGCATCAGGAAAAATAATCAAAATAAAAGGAAAGATCTGCCATGCTACGTTGTTTTTGTTTGATGGCTAGGGCCAAAGACATAGCACCAAAAAATGAACAAGCTGTAATGCCAGCAAAGTCATGTAACTACTCTGAACAGAGTAAATATATAATATTTAGTCATTGCTCCTCCAGTCAAACTTCTTTTCCTGTGGAATGCAATGCCAAACAACTCCTAATTTTTTTCCTGCTAGTACTGCTCTTGAAAGTATATGCTGAGTCACTTACACCATCTGTTATCTGTGCACGTATCAGCAGAGAGAAGTGTTCAGAAATTTCTGAAGACATCTGCTTATTTCACTGAGCTTACCAATTCAGGGTTTTTCTGTTTTAAATCATACGTACTTGCACACTTCTTAAAATAGACTCTTCTTCCTTGCACTTCTTAAGAATTTTAGAACCCTGGGATTTTTAATCTTCCAAGTCTGATCCCACCTTGCCTTTGTTTACTAGCTTTAGAAAACAAGATATTCATAGTAGTAATAGCTGTGATAAGAACTAGAGGTTTTATATGGTAGTGCATTCACCATTGCATGAGCTTTGAAACTGTAAATTTTGGACACCTTTCTCGTTGGCCAACTTGCTTACTTGTGAATTCAAACAACTTCTTTATAAGCTGAAATGCTGAGATGATATTTTGCTCTAATTTCCTGTCTGAGATTTTAATTAATGTGTAATTCTAAAGTACTCTGTGATACCAGAGGCAGAAAATTATGCAGCTTCCTGATGGAAAAATATGTAAACCATAAATCTGTATTTAAAAAAAAAAAGTATATATGGATTACTGAGGAAATGATAGATTCAATACAGAGGCCCAGTTCTATTGTCATATTATGTGCACATAACTAGTTGACACAGGGAAAGAATCACATGGCCTTTTTTCTGGCTATGTCAGACATACCTGGTAAAAATGTCACTAACATGTATCTATAGCCTTCTCTTAGCATGCCTTTTTGATTAGTTAAATTATAAGTAACTCTTCAGTTTAAAAAGTCTTCTAGAAATGTTTGAAAATAATGACCTGAAAATAAGTTTAATTGAATTCCTGATGGAAAAGACTAATCTTTAGAGTAAATTTGACCAGCAGTAGCTCATGTACCCCGTATTTTTGGCAGATGTTTCCTCAGGGCCACTGTTGTGTTACAGTCTCTGCCACCATGCAGGCAAGGATGCTTTATGCTTTCTTCAACTTCTTAAACCCCAACTTTACATTCATTTTGTGCAATGGCTTCCCGTGACAATGCTAAAACCAGAGGGCTTACTTATGGACTGTCTAGCTGCCTCCATGGTCATAAATAAATTTAAAGTGCCCACTTTTGTGGGGCACTGGGGTAGGACTGGTTTAGGAGTTACCTACTATGTCCATAGAATAAATCATTTTGGGTTTCAGCTCATGCCAGCTGTCTGGAAGGGAGGGTTCCTCACCTGCACCAGCTCCAAAGTACAACTGCTGTTGCCTGGGAGAGTGCTGTGGGGCCAGCATTACACCAGGGGCATTTCTAAAAGTGAAACTGCGTGAACCAACTTCTAGAGCTTGGAAATGCTTTCTGATTCTTTTTAATTTACTAGGATAGAGACTAACTGTCTGTGTCCTATCAGGATCTTCCTTCAGATACCGCTTACTTTCAGAAGAACCTAAAGGCAATGGTGAGCATGAAAGACTGGGGTGTGAGTGATAAGGCAAGTTCTTTCAGAGAGGGAGAGCTACTTTCCCACTTCTACTGCAATTTTGAAGGGAGAATGAGGATGAGTTCAAAATCCTCATAGAAACCATTTCTCTTAATTATTAAGCTAGTCTTTTCACCATGACTGTAAAGCATGCCCTTGCTAACTGACAGACCCATTTCTGTGACACCTGCAGTAATTGTGACGTGAAAGAAAAAAGGGACTGAGGCAAAAATGAGGAAACCATGACTGTCTGTGCAATAGTCTCCTTGGTATGAGATTTCTAAATCAATTTATATCTCAGTGCAAGGATGTGGCTGAGGGAAGATAAGCTGTGCCTGAGGGAATGACTACAATATGGGAGTGGAATTGATTTGTCTTATGACAACAAAATTTCCTGATGAAAACCTCCATAGATTATAGTAAAATAGAAACCCTCTCTGAATCCCCTTAGAAAAATAATTTTCCTTTTGTTGTTGTCCCTTAGAAGGTGCCACGTGGCCTATCTGTGATTTATTTCTTTTGAGGTGAAAAGCTAATATTACAAAAATATATTTGTAGCAGTCTTGTGTGAAATTATGGGACAAACCATAGCATGCTTTGGTGAAGGAAGAGGCTTGGACACAGATTTTTGAGAATCAGAAGTGCCCTGGAATTAATGTATTCTTCAGGATAACTGCAAAGTTAATGTATATAGTTACAGAACTAATTGCAAATGATCAGTGACCATTCCTGTCACAAATGTGAGGATTTCCTAATGTCATCAAGCTAGATTATGCAATCAATCCTTGGATAAACAGCTTTGGTATTTCTCACAATTACAGTCTTTAATAGTTTTTCCAAATTAATGTCATTTAATTTAAAACTTTTTAAACCGATTACTGCTAATCTGGAAACAGTGATCAACCCATTGTCAACTAAGAAATTAAATGCCCTTTTTTATTAATTGGTAGGCGATTTTTTCAGCTTGTTTTTTGTTGTTGTTGTTGGGTTTTTTTAATTGATACATTAAAAACAGAATATGGGCACTTTGGGAAACATTTAATGTGTATTTATATAAGTATGATTATTTAAGATTGCATTAAAGAAAAGATGCCTGTTAAAACCAGGATTTTCTATTTCATAGAATGGGCTTTTATTAACGCAGGGATATTATCTGCGAATGTGTTATGTAAAAACTTCATGATGCAGGTGCAAAATTACTTCTTATCAAAAAAAACATCACGGTAGGCTAGTAGCAGAGAAATGGTCGCACCTCGCTTTTGAACAGCAAAGAGCAGCATGTTGGCACAAGGTTGTGGAAAATTCCAACCCCTCACAATGAAACAAAGTTAGCGTTACTCCTGCCAAACCCTTAGGTTATACAACACTAATAGGAAAATAATTAAATAATTATTATTTCATTTAGTAACGTTGGTTGTAACACACATGATTTATAGGATTTGACATTAGAATCAATGTTCTTTTTAAGTGGTTTCTATATGGATTAAAACGAACAACACAAGTAACTGTGCTGAAATCTGCACCCTTCACAATGGTATTTGTTGACCAGTATTTAAAAAAAATCCCCGTACAAACTAAAAAGACCAATTTTTGCACCTGATTTTACAAGAACTCATCATTATTAAAGAAAAGAAACACAAACATATTGGCAAGTTATTTTTGGCAAGAGAATCCTCAGACAGATCCAAACTGAATTCAGATGGTTTGTCAGTCTTTCCTTTTTTTTTTCCGCTTTTGCTAAAGCCTTTCTACCTGTCTGAGGACCAGCTGTTCAGGACCATCCATTCACAAATGCCTGAAATCTGCCTATCCTGAAACGCAGTCTATAATAAGCTGCATCGTAAAAGCTGATGATGTTTGTCTAAAAAAATGGCCATTTGAGATGGCCATGACCTCCACTCTGGATTCAGGTGCAGCCGTGACTGTCTGAGGTGTTGGATCACACTTTGGTGCATAGATAGAGACATAGATATAGATGATACAGATATAGATATATATATAAGGGCAGATATGTAGTTAAACGTCTGTTTGTTTATTCTGTTGTACACTTTTAGTTAGTTATCTTCTGTCATTACAGCTCTCTTATTCCCACTTATTCCCTTCTGGTACTACTTCTTTAGTAGTATTTATTTTTCACTCACCCTGGTGCCCTGTTAGTAGGAAACATTCTTTGTATTTTGTTTCTTATTGCTGCTCCTTACTTCCTTTCTTATTCTTTCTTAAAACAAAGATATTTTACTTGAAACTGTGATTCATAGACTTGGAAAGTATCTCAGTCAAGAAATAAAATCCATTAGTGTTTAGATTAACTCAGAGACTTTTGGCATAAAAATATAATTTTATAGAAAGTATTTTAATTGAGATATGTTACACTAAGGATATGATAGAAAATATTCGTAGGCAGGATCAAGATTAGCTTTTATTTTTGTTTAATAATTATAATAGGTATGCTAATAAATTTAGGAGCAAGATCCACTTTACAGAGCCCTACAAGAATTGAAGGTTTGATCTTACAGCCTCGTGAATACTGTGGCTTTAATAACATTACTTGTAGCCTTGAAAGACCCTGGATATATTTCATCTGGCATGCAGTTTATTGTTTTTCCCAATATAATCTATATAAAGCACCACTGCTAAGGAATTTGATATGGGTCTCTAACAATTTCCTCATTAATTATTTCTACACAAAGAGTTTGATTCCAGCTGGAAGGACAGGTCTTCAAAATAAATGGTGCCCTAATTTTTGTAAGTTGCTTTCTTGAGATATAGGGAATTTGCATCAGAATATCTGCAGTGACCCCAACAGCAGGGAGCTTCTGCACTCAAACTGGGTAGTTCAATCCTCAACTGGAGATTTTTCAGGGACGCTTCTTCAATTCTTTCATTCTTTGAGTTTTTTTTAAAGGCCTGAAACAATAGGAAACTTGCTTCCTTATTAGTCACTGAAATCTACGTGGCTTCCAACTATCTACAATATTTTTTTATTTTTTCTTTTTTAAGTGTAGACGCTCAAAACGTATTCCTTAGCTATTTTTATGACACAAAATTTTAAATTGTGAAAAAGCAACTGCTCACAAATCTGAAAAGATTTGACTTACAACATGAAACAAGTGTTAAGTACAGAGAAACCATTAATTTGTCAATTATTATATTAGTGAATAAGTAGTAACTATATCATCTGCAATACAACAATTGGCAGCTTATTTTCTGTTACCAGTTATTTAGGCTAATAGGGGGTCTAGAAAAAGCCTTTTAATAGATGTGAAGCACAAGGATAGTTAGTAACCTTGGCATTTAAATGGCAAGAGAGAAAGCTTGCAGCTCTTCGAGAAATTAGAGCATTTGAGTAAAGCTTGTATCAGTGGAAGAGAGACACAAATATTGATATGTCATACATAAACTTTATATATAAATAATACTGCTGATTTGGAGATTTATGTTAACAGGTTTACTATTTTTGATCCTGTATATTATACAGTACACTGTATAACTGACTAACCTTTCTCCTGTCATCCCAGTTCCTCCTTCTTTACTTCATTTTTTAATTTGTTCTCAGTTCTTTTTGTGGTAAATACTGTGTTTTCTCATGTGTGCTGCGTGCCTGCAAGCACTGCTTGTGTCTCTGTGTTCTTGTTTCATTCTTTTGGCTTGGAAAATAGAAAAATCTGACAAGGTGTCCCAGGGCTTTTCGGAGTGTGTTAAGGTGTCTGCTTTTTGCTGGGAACAGCCCCTTTGACTGTCTTTATGTAAAGCTAAAGGGAGGATGCTGCCAACATCTTTACAATTTTAAAAGCTTATGAGCAAGAAGTCATGTCCTTCTAATCTACCAGAGAGACTGGAAAAGGGTAGCTACACATCAGAAATGCAGGACCTAGGTATCACCTTTTTTTTTTTTGAGCTGACTTTCACAAGACTGTGATTACGAACATAGGTTTGCTATGATGCAGAATAAACAGATTTCTTTTCAATAGAGATTATTCCAGTATAAACACAATATTACGAAAAAAAAAAAATCAGGATAAGCAGACATTACAACAAATAATACTTTTTCTGTCCTTGAAAAGTTAAAGGAAGCTACTAAGGTAAATATGGTTGTGTGTTAAAACTGACAATTCCAAAAAGAAAGAAGTGGGGCCATAGGAGTATGTTCATACATATTAAAACAAAATACCACCTTATCGTGCTTGGTAAGTCTAAGTACTCTGCTTTTTCTAACCCATCTGCCGTGGGCTGTAAAACAGAATTGACCTTTAGTCTCCTTGTAATTAGGATAGCACCCACATTTAAGGATATAATCATGTGTAAAAAATAGTCAATTTTATTTCATCCCACTGTGATAAGTGTTATCTGTCAGAATCTCTGACACTTTGTCTAACAGTTAATTTAGAAGGAATATCTCTTCTCAAGCATAGACGATACATTTCCAGACTACTCTTTCAGAGCCAGCAATCTATGATCCCACTAAACAGGTACAAATGTAATTTTCTCTCCAGCTGCTCGCAGGCTCAGTCACTTGTCTCTTTTCTTGCAGAACGATTCCTGGGGAAAGCAGTACTCATACGCACTCTTCAAAGCCATGAGCCACATGCTCTGCATTGGTTACGGAGCCCGCGCCCCCGTCAGCATGTCCGACCTCTGGATAACCATGCTGAGCATGATCGTGGGGGCTACTTGTTATGCCATGTTTGTCGGACACGCCACTGCCCTCATCCAGTCTCTGGATTCCTCGCGACGACAATACCAAGAGAAGGTAACTCGTGTGCTCGTAACTCCTTAAGTTCTGAGATGGACTGATGGGACTTTTTAACTGTGGAAAAGGCGGTATGACTTTACGTGAAATAATCTAGTGGTGTCTGAATCCTGTGGCAGATGTCATTGAACACAAAGGAGTTCAGAACACCCCATGAGTTCAGTATATTTTTGCAGGAACCTACTTTGCTTAGAGAGCAGCCAGTTCTTGATGTTCAGCTTCCTTTAAACTCTCCTATGAAAACTCTATCCCTTGCTTCAGACCTGTTTTGTATCCCTTTGCTACATTCTGTACATACTTGATCTAGCTAGCTTGAAGAAGAGCCTTGAGCTTGGTAGCTTGGGCATGTCTGTACAATTTCCTGTCATTCCTTTGGAATGCAGTTCAGGGATCACCCTTGAACATGTCAAAAGAATGGCCTTTAAATGAGGATCAGATCAAATCAATTAGTTTCGTTTGTAACTTCCTCAGAGAAGTGCTCAGAAGTGGTCTTCATTTGCTTAGTAACAGTAATGTTTGCATGTGAATCCATGACCTGTGAGGTCCTCGCCAAGGACGAGAAGGATTGTGGCCAAAGGTAGAAAAGTACAGAAGGGTTAGTGGAAGAGAGTCCTTTATGAAGCAGGAAGTAAAAGGTTGTTTTATTCCATGTAAGATTGGAATTAAAAAGACATGAATGGGTACAGGGTGGGAACTTTCTGGAGTAAGTACTGATTAAAAGTGTCAGTTGTGTAATAAAAATCAGAGACAGCTGTGGATGAAGGTATGAAACTGGAAGATACGGCTAGGAATGATGGCATAAGGAAGAAAGAATCAGAATGAACTTCAGCAAGGGACAAAAAGAATGTGCAGAATTACTGACGTGCTTAAAAGATGACAAAATTTGTTATTATAGTAAATGGGGAACTGGAGAAGCCATGCCAGGGGAGAGGTCAGCTGAGCAAAGTAGTGAAATCAGAGTTCACTTCAGCAAATAAGAAACACAGCCTGAGCAATAGTATTTGGCATGTGTCCATAACAAGGTCCAGAAAGGCAAACCGGGCAGAAATCACAGTATGATGTAACACAAACCTGAGGGAGAAACCTGGCAGAGACTAAATAGCAGAGAGGGTAACCCTTCACCCTCTGCTGAGGATGAAGAGGAATGACCTGAATTTGCTGGGCAAGAAAGAAGGTGGGGAAAAAAGTAGGAGGGGTTGGGGGATTTTCTTTACAAGGAAGCAAAGAGGGAGGAAATGAGAATGTGTGGGTGAAGAAGGGTTTATATTCAGTTTTGTTAAGCTCAAATTGAAACAAGATCATGGGTTCAATATATGAGAGACAGGAAGAGGTACTGGATGAGCTGTAAATTCAGTGACAGAAAAATAAGCTTGTGGCTGACAAAACAGCTGTTCAAAACAAGTTTGCAAGAAATTTCATACACCGTAGTGTCATAAAATATAAGTGAAAATAAGAGGTTTAGAAAGAGAGTAGAGATGATCATTAAAACCAAAATCTGAGCTCTGTCAGTGACCATGTGAAACCCCTTTCTTCATCTCAGTATAATGTCAAAGGGCTAATCCTGGTAGGTTACGTAACTCAACTGGCTCATTGGGTCTGTTCTGTGAACAAAAAGGGAAATAATTTTATCCAAATGGGACATTTCTGGGGCAGAAATGGTGAGACAGAAACACCGTAACCATGGACATGAAGTATGACTGCAGTTTCATTAGAGGTTAGGGTCAACATATATTCACGCATATACACAGATTTAAGAAGTCAGAAGAAATGTCACTATTCACCTGAAATCTCATCTTAATCATTATCTTCAGACCGTGCTGGCTGCAGCACTATATCACAATATTTTGAGCGTCAGAAATATAGTACATGTGTAAAGATATCCATGTATTTTAAACTGTGCTGAGTAAAGCCAGTCTCATTTGCACTTTTTTTGTAAATTAAAATCCAGCAGCAGTCAAGCAGTATTGCATTTCTCATCTTTTTGCAAAACAGCAAACAAAACTTTTTGTTTATTTGTTTATTCTCTGATTTTATGCACACTCTTTATTAAACATCAGCATAGAAATATCTGGCATTTTTCAGTTTAAAACATTCATTTTTCCTTTTGTTTTTACTTCTTACGTGTTTCCTGACTTCAGAGGTAAAAAATAGCATGGTATTGACAACCAGAAATTTAAGAAATGAGCCAGAAATGGCATATTTCTATGCTTTAGAAGAAAATGTTTCTACTTTTCTGGAAGCTGTTCTTATGCTGGTTATTAAGGGCTAGCGAAAAGGATGTCTTGAATAAAGAAATTATTTTTTTCTACTGATTCTGAGACCCTGGACCCTGATATATACTATTAACTATTACAACTATACAGACTTGTTTGTACATTCTTAACCATTGCTTTATAATAATTTAATCATATTTTGAAATAAATCTTTGATATGCATAAGAATTATAAGCCATTACTAAAAGTTCCTAATGAGTATTCTATACTTTTCTTTACTCTGCAAACTAGACAAATAGGTATTTCAAAGACCAGTTTATGGTACCTATGTTGTCATATTTTCTAAAATATTTGCAGATAAAAATTGTTTATATTACACATATCTGAGACTTGAGAAAAGGGTAGATGAAATTCCTGCTACAGATTTCAGAGTTTTATACTCCAAGTTTTATACTCAATTATCCATTTTTGCATAGTGCATTGCTTTTTTTTTCTAAAGTTGAAAAATCAGGAGCGTGAGACTTTTTCAATTTTTTGGGCTTAAGGGCTAGGATCAACTTCATTTTTTTAGACGTATATATCTGGAGTTGTATGTTTATTTGCTCCATTGTTTTCCTTGTAAGAATTATGTAATATAATGAAATTAATATGAATTGCTAGGCAACACAGAATGATAGTGGAGGTTAAGGAAGAGGTTGTTATTTGGTTCTTCTCTCAATAACATCATAAATATATCCGTGGAATGCAACTAATAAAAGGAAAGTTCTGGTCCTTTTCACACTGAAAGCAGCTAGAAATAAAATGTTTGCTGAAATCTCCCTCATTCAGATCCTTCCAAAGCTCAAGGTGTGCAAATCTAGAACAGACATAGTTCAAAATGGAAGAACTGCACACAGGAAGACAAGAAAGATATTTTGTTAAGCCAAATATGTCAAACACCATCTAAGAATTTGACCTGTGCCAAGCATTGCATGCTGAGAGAAATCAAAATATGGTAAGGAAGCGAATATTGCTCCACATGTTTACTCTTTTGGGCCAAAACCAAAATGTGTCAGAGAAAATTAAGAGTGATTATAAGCCGTCAGACGTTTGAGTTGGGCAGTAAACTTGTACACCGAGAAGTGGTACAGAAAAGAATGCATTGATACATTCTGGTCACTCTGACGAAGTTCAGGCTTTTTTCTGCTGAAGTCGTGGAACTGTTCTCACAATAAAATTCCTGACTTCGGTATAAGTCAAAGAGGAATGCAGTAATAACTAAAAGCAATATTCTAAGTGACAACATCTTTGCCATTTTCTAGTGCCTAGGAAGTCAGCACATCTGAAAGACTTTTGCCTTTGCAAAGACAATATTCATTTGAAAGAACCAGAAATGCATCTGCGGAACCTGTTAACAATCTCGTGTGAAACAAAGAAGACAAAATGAGCAGTCACTTGACAAGGAGGTGACATTAGCTAAATATTTCCTCCTTTAGATGTTGGCAGTTCCTAACAGGAAGATGTTCGCCTAATGCTGTGAATGTCACTGAATTTTCATGATTGAAGACAGGTTAATATTTTCTCTGTTACATTCTGTCATGAGCGTAAAATATCCAGGAACAACAAGCTAATAGAGGCAAGATTTGTAGTAGCATACAGATTGTCTCATAGCATAAAGACTGTTAAATTGGTTTGATAAAATACCAGGTATTAGCTGGGGAGGTTATTATTTAATTTTATTTTAGTGATCCATTTTCCTTATGCTATCATTTTGTATATTTTGTTTATTCCCTAGTAGAACTCAAACCACACAAGGTCTCAAAAACAGAAAAAAGAATCAGACCAGTTTTGCCGATTGCGAGTAGTATAAGAGACATAAAAATATTTAGTTCAATTATATACATATGGGAAATGGAAAAAAATTACAACCGTCTCCAATGTCACAAAGGACATCTCCTTCTAACCCCATATTTTGCTTTTATTTTATCTCTTAATTTATGATCCTTTAGCACATCTTCCATTAAACCAGTCTAGTTCAAAAGAGGAAAAGAACCTACATACACTTTTTCACAGAGAAAAAGCAATAATTGTATATAAAGTTAATTTAAAAGCAACCAGTAAGTTGTAAGTAGTAAGCAACTACTCCACAATTATGTGATATTGTGCATTTTTGTATAGATAGCATTGGGATTTGAAGCTCAGGATGACCATTTTTCATTTCTTAAGCATCAGAAGAAACATTTAAAAAGACTAACAGAATTAGGGCAGCAGGGCAGCTTTAGATTTTGTGGTGCGAGTCCTTGCCCCAGCTTTTCAAGTCTGTCCCTCACAGCTCCAGTTTGGATATCTAAACTGTCCATGCAGTTGTGGGGAGATGCTCAATAGGCAGAAGTGCCCTGGGGTGCTTTGTGGGAGCTGTGGATGGAGCGTGTTCCCACTTCCCTGCCCCTCCAGGCGGCTGTGGTGTGTGCTCCATCACCTTGGGCAGTGACACATCTGAGATCCTCCCTTCCAAAACTGGGGGCCACCTCTTCGAGCTTCTTTCTCTGAGCAGTTGTTTTAGGGTGCAGTGGAAGGGCTCTGCCACAGAGTAAATCAAGACTTGGTAGCCACTCATTCAGCCTGTGATGCCTCTGCATTTTCTTAAAGAGGAACGGCAGACAGCACTTCCGTGTTTTCTTGAGTTACAAGCATTTGGTGGTTAAACTGAAAGTGGAGCAAGGCAGATACCTAATTCTTGGCATGCTCATTAGAATGACTTCAGTTCTTAGGAAATGTTCCTGGAAAATTTCAGATATTTGTAACTATGTCATCTGTAAGTATCAGGGATTTGTGTATTTCCACAGGAGTGTAGGAAATGGCAGTTCTGGTCATGATGGAAATTGTTAGGGAAGGAAGAGCTATGGCAAACTCAAGACCACTTCACTATTGAACTAGGCTTACACCAGTTTTTGGCGTATATATATATATTATTAAACTAAACATAAATATCCATATACATGTAAATATTCATTTGTCAGCTTGCCCTTGCTGGACTTGAGTCAGATGAAACAGAGTGAAATAGATAAAGAAGTTTCCGTTGCCTGCATATTATATGCCATTCATAAAAATCTTTGAAAATTTTGTTTCATGGCTTTTTTTTTGTCTTAAATTGAACAGATGTTCGAACAAGAAATTGCAAAACCTGAGTTTTAGACACACAGCTGAACTTGCAGTGGAGTTTTAGAATTTTATTCCTGGATCTGGTCTGATCTGAACAGCAAAGTACTCATTAACTACTGATTTCTAAGTTGAGTAGCTTTTCATGGTTTACACATGGCTTTTAAAAATGGAAGTCATGCTTTTCTGGTGCTGATAGTAGTTTTTAGAAAGTCTGACAATACTGTAACACAAAAATATTCTGTGACTCTTTACTTAACAATAGCCTATTTTCATTTATACAGCATAATTTTAGCAATAGGTCATGTCATGTTCAGACTGCTGGAGGAGGTGAGCCACTTGGAAGATAAATCTTGTATTTTCTATGCAGCAGTGCTACAATATAGTTTCCACCCCAAAGGAATTATTTATTTTGGAAAACGATGGGTGGTTTACTTTATCCTGGAATTGTACCTACTTGAACAAAAAAACCAAAACAAAACAGGAAAATAAAGCAAAACCTTTTCGCTCTAGTTTTGCAGGTTATTAGAACATTCCCGTCAACTTGCACAGATATATATCCTATTTAGCTTTGCCACGGTGCAGTATTTAAATAGTAAACAAGTTTTGAAGTGTTTTAGGAATGATTGAGTAAAAGAGTTGCTAACAGTTTTGTACAATTTCAGAACGTCATGACTAAGTATTGATTTTATCAAAAGCCATACAGTCTTTGCAGTATTGTGAATGAGAAAATTAATTATTCCCTAAATATTTAGGCATGGCTGAGAGTCATTGCATGCCACAGTATTTGTGGAATGTTTCTTGTGGTTATAATTCCTGGGTTTGTGATTTTATTTGGAAGTCCAGGGTGTCTTATAGTTAGAAAAGAGTTTGTAAGTGTTGCCTTTTGGATTATTTCTGAACCATCTTATGCTGTTTTGGTATACAGCAGGTCACAGACTGCTAAATGGATAGATGTAGTATTCCTGGCTTCTGTGAGTCTTATTGGTCCTTGCAGAAAGCACTGAGATTTATTAGAATAAAGCAAGCTATTAAAAGATACTTGGTATCGCTCAATAGCAAAACATTCTGAAAGGCAAAAAACAGCTGCATCTCAGAAAAATCTTTTCAAGTACTTCATTTCACAGGATGCATCCTGTTGTTTGATAGAACATGCACATAATAGAACTTGTAGGTACAGTAATCCTTTTATTTATATGCAACTTTAAACTTGGTGCATAATTAAGGCCATCATGAAATCAGCCCACTGACATATAAATGAATATGTAAATTCTCAGTCATGAGAACCAGTGTGGGCTATGCAGACAGAAGCTTATTCATTGAGCATGAAAATATTCGTTGTGTCATTATAAGGCCTTCACTGCCATCATTTGCTTTCTCTTTCTCATCTTTATCAGTTTTTGTTTATAGTGATTACCTGGATTTTTGTCAATTACCTGGATTTTTTTGTCATACTTGTGATATTGACATTGATCTTCACAATTTTTGAAATGGGAAAGAATGATAGATAGTATTGCAAAAAGCAAGGACAAAAGTTATTTTCCCTCTCCCAATCAAAAATCAGAAGTTACTCACCTTTTATGATGAAACATTTAAGAAATAAACTTTTTTTTTTTCTTTACAAGTTGAAATAAATATTATGTTTCGTTTGACTGTAAGACTTTGGAGAGAAATGTAGATTAGTCAGACCATTCCCACTAGACTGCTCCCCTCTTTTGTCCTGATACTTGATTATTGTGTTTCAGGTTCTCATTACGGCCAGTCTTGCTGGGGTAATCAGGCTGGTTATTTTTGCCTTTCATCTCTCGAAAGGTGATTGGTTCCTGCCGGCAGCAGGTACTGTGCAAGCCAAGTGCTCTCCACCCGGCTGCATCATACCTGTGCCAAACTGTAATAGACTCCCACTGCTTCTAAAATGACAGATGGGACTGGCTTTGATTTATTGCTGTGTTGTGGGTAATTTACCTATAAAGTGTTCTGCTGTCTTGCATTATGGATTAGGTTTCTAGCAGTTTTCCATATGAAACTGCAGAGCAAGCTCATTACAATTTCAACCATGTTCATGATGACTATATAAAATTAGCTGTGAAGGCATGAAGTTATTCCAGAGTCAGATTTTACACACAATCTGCTTTCTTTTTACAGTAATTACCATAGATTCCCACATTAAATAGATTAAAAAAAAAATAAAGAGAGAGAGAGAGAAACAAAAACCAAGGAACTAAGTTTTGGGCTTCAAGCTTCCTGTTCAAATGCAGCACAAGTTACAAATTCAGCAAGAAAAAACTCTCTGATTCACACCAGATAGGTATAGCAGGTAGCAATTATCCAAGTTGCACTAGAATTATTGTGCTTATGTCCTGTAGATGGGTAGAAGGAAATAGCAGTCAATATTATCTAATATAATACTAGGAGTGGGAAAGTAATCCTTGCTGTGAAAGATTAGGGTTTTTTTTTTCCTCTACCTTGTTAGGGAAGAAGGGAAGAAAGAAGGATTTATTATTTTTTACTGACTTGAAAATCGTAGTTCTTTCCCAACCTCACCCTTGTTCTCAACATTCAAGTAGTTAAAGCATGTATACTTTGAGAACGTAATAATTTGTATAAATAAGACAACGTGCAATATTTATAAATGCTTCGGAGTGAAGGGGACAGCAGAATGACCAAAACATTTTCTCTGCAAATGAATGTTTTAAATACCCCTTTGTATAGGTTTGTGTGCTAAATTAGTTTAGTCCGAATGGTTACTAACCTTGAAAAAATATTGGAACACTAATTTAAGAAACCTTTATTAGAAAAGAGAAGCAGTAATAAATATAGAAGTAGAATGTTTTTATCTCCATTATTTTCATAAAATACACTAGACCTACCTTTTACATCTTCTGCTACCAAAGGAAAAGAAAAAGAACAAAACCACTGACACCAGAGGCAACCCAAAAGTCTAACTCAAAGAAAAATTGAGGCAGAGAGCCCCGAAAGATATCTAGTCAATGTAACAGAGGTAGTGGAAAGGCATCTCTGGCTTTTTCCTATGGTATGCCTGCAAGGAAAAAGCCAGTTTGCAATGGCAGGAGCCAAAGAATATGTGAGGAAGTGAGGATGAAGAAGAAAAAAACAGGGACTGCACCATGGGGTACAGGATGTTGATTTGTTTTAGTGAAGATCTGTGATCAACAGAGGAGCTTGTAATGAGGGATTTGTTGATGGCTAAGCAAGAACTTCTTATTGGGCAGTACATGACGTTATCTGAAAGAAATGAGGAAGTCATTTGGCACCCGCTCTGAATTTTTGGCAAAGAGATAGAGATGAGCCTTCTATTTCCACCTGCATATCCCCTCACTTCGAACAGCAGCTTCTATGTGTGGACAGTGCAAATAAAATATTAGAAGAGAACTGAGGTGAGGATGATCAATGGAATGATTACCTGGATTACTATATCACATTACCCAGTTCAGCCAGGCAGGAAGTTTTGGGTTGCACGGGCAGAGGCAAGATAACATCTGATAATCCCTGCTCCATCAGGTGCAGCTGTAAGGCAGGCAACAGTATTTACTCTTCCAGCAGTGTTGCTAGAAAAAAAATCTGAAAGGAAGTAAATGGACTGGTATAAAAAGGGAAAAAAGAGATTTAAAACTCGAATGTATATTGGTCCATTGATTTCGAAACAAAGCTATAACAGTGAGAGAGTAATTCTGAATGAAAAGCAATAGCACAATAAAACCAAGAGTATATGTAATTCAGTAAATGAAAAGATATTTTTTCTTGCTGAAAGATTGTTGTTTAGATTTGTTTGCAAAATATTTAGAAACAGGCTTTTGCTCTGCAAAAGTTTATGATTTATGTAAGATAGTAGAGAACAGTATAACCTTGTAAAATAGTGCCAAACCCAGAAGTTATTTGGGACAGACATAAACCTTAACTCTTCCTTGTTTGTACCTCAGCTTTATTTTCTTTCATAGTTTCTCAGTCTACCAGAACTCCCCCCAATCCCCATGTCTCTTTCTAAGGCAGTCTCTGCATCTAGCAGAGACTATTTGTCCTCTTTTCCCTGAAAACCCTCCACAAAAACAGTCTGTTTTGTGGGGTTTAGAGAAGACAGGACACTCATCTAAACCTTGCACCGTGCTTGCCACGGCAGGAAAAGAAAGCTTTCATTTTCCAAACGATTTAGTATCACTTAATGTCAAGAAAGTTAGAGCTTCCTGGGGAGGGTGCAGTGATGTAATTACATAGAACAGTGTGAAAAAGCAGAAAAAAGGGGAAAAAAGTGAATAATGAAAGCTCTGTGCTGTGGCATATCCATTAATATTAGGTGTAAGACACATTGCATGTGGCTTTTAAATTTGCAGTACAGTTCTGAGCAAAGGAGGGATCAATCAGGCAGGCTGAGAAAATGAGCTGTCTCTGTCTGCAGCAGCTGAAGGCAATTCCTGACTGTGTTAGCTTGGATTTCTGTAACACACCAGGGCTAAAGGCAGAAAATTGCTCAAAACAAAGTTTAACATTATAACTTACACTATATGCTATTTCTAACATGCTCTTCCTTGGTGGCAGAGAGGACTTCTGTTTTAGCCATCAATTTGTGCTGTGAAAACCTGAAGGAAGTGTCAGCTTATACTTGAAGTGATTGCTGCTTTAGCCTTTAAAATTGTTAGGTTACCACCTAATTGTTAGGTAGTTATTATTTATAGTGAGGTTCTTATGTAACACTGAAGTTTTACTAGAAGCAATATTCTGTTTCTGTAGTTGTCAGGAATTAGCATTGCAGAGCCCTTGGGTTATATTTGATTATGACTACTCAAAATTTCAGACTGTACAGCTTCAAAATATATTGATTTATTGGGAAGACATTCTGAATTCTTCCAGCTCTTTTTCAGATTCGGTTTAAAAACAAAATGCAAATGAAAAGGCTTTTCTTGCCTCAGCACCTTGTTACCTTGTTGTTTTTCACATAGCCCAGGTGTAGCTTTCTCTACAGGGAGTGTTCTCTTTGCAAGGTTTCCCTTGTGGTCTAGACCAAATATCTCTGGAAGAATGAAAAGGGGCTTGGTCATCTTTTATTTATCCATTGCATGCTTTTATTTTATTTTATTTTATTTTTTTATTTTTATTTATTTTTTTATTTTATTTATTTAAAGGCCCCTTTCAGAACCCTTTTTTTTTTTTTTTTTTTTT
>VZTG01001558.1:1039884-1114095 GCA_013397845.1 Melanocharis versteri
TTTTTAACAAAACCAAGCATTTTGCACTGCCTAGCAGGAAGAACCCTTCTTGGCAGGGCTATGCAGGTGCCTCCTCAGCTTCAGCAGGGGTCCTGCACTGCAGCCTTTCCATGAGACACTGTTGTCAGGGCTGGTAATGGTGTTTGGGATACTAGTTCAGAACAGAAGTGAATTGTCAATTGGCCCTGTGAAACAATATCTATGGCAGACTATCAGACTCACAGCTAGTGGTACTAGAGTGCAAATTGCTTCTCTTGCCCCGGAAATAAAGGATCCTTTATTCGACTCTAAAACTAAGGTAAATTTGCCTAAAATTTCAGAGGCAGAGCAGGGTGCTCCTAAAATACTTAAGACAGGAAGAAGTAAATATGCACTTTATAAACCATATTCCTTTAAGTGAAAGAAAATATGAGGAATCCTTAGGTCTTTAGAATTGTTTTTAGAATTGTTTAAGAACCCTTTATTAGCCTTTTACTCCTTTCATGGTTTTTCCACAGCACCTCAGAGGTGTTTTGCCCACTTTTTCAAGCTTTCTCCTTCTTGTTCTGAAAGAGGGGGAAAAAGAAAATAAAGGTATTATTTCACAGAAGCTCCATTATTTTTCTTGAACGGTTACAGCTCTGTGACTTCACTTTTGAGTGAACTCAGCTATACTGAATAAAAGACTTTCGCTGATGTTTCTGCAGAAATAATCAACACAGAAATACAGTATCAACATTAATTTGAGAATTAAATCTCATAGAGATATGGGAAGTAATTCACTAAGGACTTTTTGCATTGTTTTGGAGTATAAAAAAATAAGACCTACTCTTTATGTAAGATTTGATGTTTTTCGATGATTGAATGGTCGATGCATTGAACTATGTCTTCATAACCAGAACTATTACAGGAATCATTAGTCTATTTGTTTGAAGAAAGCTATATATTGCCTTAAAATTTGTTCTTTGCAGAATGTTTCATTGGCTTTTCCATCCCTGATAGAGCCTGTAATTATCATATATATCTCATTTTTATTCTAATTAAAAAATTATCTCTAAGTCATTAAAAATTGAAGGTTTTTTTTCTTGTACTTAGTGAATAAGTTCCATAATTCTGGAATATAAGAGAATACATTCTGTTGCTCACAGTCATTCCTCTGGAACCATCAAGTCTATAATGATGCTCTCCAGGAGAGTACAAAATGTTGCTTGGAGTATTACTTTCCTGCCATGGCTGTCATTTATCAGAGAAGCCTTCAGATGCCATAAATTTATTTCTCTAAGGATGTCTCTGAAGTGTGTATACTTCAAGACTATAAAAAAGTAAGGGAAGAAAAATAAGATTACAGATAGTTTAGAAGAAGGAATGAAACACAGCAGCTGTGAACATGAAGATGAAGAGCAGTTTGTCAACGTGAAGAATGCATGAATATTGTGTGATACTGTGTGTTAACCTCAGTCTTTTAGATGAAGCTGGAGACCTGAACAGTCTGACAAAGAGTCTTAAATTATCTAAAAAATAAATTATAGTCTTCAAGTCTCCTTTAAAAGTGGAAGGGCTCTTTGTGTCATGCTGCAGTATCTAGCTGTATGCTCGAATAAAATATGCAAGGTTTCACACTGCAGATGTTAAACAATAGTTCATAAAGTAATAATAGTATTAATGAGGTTACCTGTTCAGAGCAGAGGTTGTCTGGTCTCCTTTAAGCTCCTATGGGTCTTAAAAAATCTTAGTACTGCATCTGTCTGGCATTGACTCAGGTGTTTACATGTGAAATGCCTGCAGGGAAGTGGATGAATTGGAGCCAATGGCCCTGTGTAGGCTTTTCTTCCCCACGAGTAGCATCTGCTTGGGGTGACTCTTTATGTATCCCACCACCTTAATTCTAGGTAAGTAATTATGCATTCTTGGAAAAGCAAGGCGAAATGTGATCATCCACATCACTATTTCTATCTTTATGAGGAACAAGAGAACTTTCTGTCTCTATCTTGATACACATGTAATAGACAAGTAGAAAAGACTCTGGGAGATGTCCTGCCTAGCCTAGAGGAACCATCTCCTCATCATTAAGACTCTACTGTGAAATGAAGGAAGGCCAGTGTCGGGTCTCTGATCAGACATCAAGAAAAGCAATACATCCTTTAAATGAGCAACTTTATGTAGTGAGGAATCTCTTTGTTTCTCCCTTTAGCTTTGAAAAGACCTTCCCATGCATGATAAACTCACTGCCGTGCAAGTATCTTGACAAGGAAGTGAAAAATATGAAAATGGGTGCTTTAAAAAAGCAAGTTCTTTTTGATGAATTGGCATTTTTCACTAATTAATACAAAAGGAACTGGGAAGCCATAATTAGGTTTTATCAGAGATAAAATTACCAGGATCAGCAGCTGTATTGTGCCAGTGTTTCTGTCTTGTGTGTGCTGGTGCTGCTGGTAGCATAGCTGTTGGCACAACACCAAGCAGATGTAACAATTACAGTGCTAGTAAAACTTTTTTTCTTCTTCTTTTCATTGCAACTATTAAACAATAGATACAAAGTTACATTATTTCGACCTAATTATACATTTTTCTGTATTACTTTTCTAAATTGCTACTTCAGTTTGCTTCTTGAAATAACTGGATTTCCTGTGGGTGGGATGCTCACAACTAGGCATTCCAATGGCACTGTGGGACACACGGAATTAAGCATTATGCATTGTTTCTGTATGGCAGGATCGATAGGTTGAGGTGAAACCCATGCCACAGGAAACCACTGCTTCTGATAAGCAGACTTAACACGCATCTCCAAAAGACTTGCATTGGGATGGAAATAGGTGATCGACACTTGTGCCCCTGTGCTCAGAGTCAGCATCACAGGTATCTGCAGCGTGCATTCAGTGCCCAGGTCCAGATGTCCCCGTCGTGGGTCCTGGGGCTGCACAAGCTGCTGCTCGTGCCCAGAACTGAACGGAAGACGTGACCCTTCAGAGACAAGCTGATCCCTTCTTTTGCTTCCCCAGACTGCTTGTGGGGAATAACTCCTTTTGTCTCCTGCTCCTCCCCTCTAGGCACTTCTTTTAATGTATATTCTTTTTTACTGGCACAGTAAATTGAAAAAAAAAGGGGGGGGGGAGGGAAGAGAAATTAAAATATTTTAAAAGATAAGGAAAATTGTACAAGATGACAGAATAGGTATTAAATTTCACTTCAAAACTGGCAACTCTAAGGAGGCCATTGCAGCATATCTGATATTTTTAAATAAGTTGTCATCTTTACAGTATCTTTCTCATTAAGAAAGAAAATCATCTTTCCTTAGACTTGATACAGTTTCACCCAGAGTAGCATGGAGGAGAGATGTTTTTCTTCTCATGCCTTAGGGCTCTGATTGTTGTTTCATTAAATCAGAGTCCTGTCATTGCCTCTGTGATGAGAGGCACTGATCCTGGTTTTCATGCTGCTTCACTCCCCTTTTTAAAGCAGTAAAAAGCAAATTTGTGCAAGATAAAGAACAGACTAAGAAAACAAATCCTATTCAGAAATCCCCCTATAACTTAATTAATTTCTCAATTACACTAATTGAAAGGAACAATAATAAGAGATTGTGTATTTTGTGGCAATTGAAAGGAAATGTTTAATTACTGCTTGTAAGTAAAATGACAGTTTAAAGCATTCTTGTAAGCAACAGTGCTCTTTGGGGGGTAATTAGTGAAAAATAGATGGTAAACAGATGATAGCTTTTAGGGTAAACAAATCACTTCAGTTCCATCTCATGATAAAGAACTATGAAAATTAACTTACCATTAACATACCATTCAGTAGGAATACTTGAATTTTATTTTGATCTGTGTTTGATTATAAACTGGTTTTTCATTATGTGCCAATATCTGTATGTTGAGTAAAGTAGCAGTAAAGAAAGTAGATTGTAGAAATATCTCTTGAGCCCTAATAAATTCAACTGTTCAGTGACCGTGGGATGAACAGGTGAGCTTATTACTTTGCCACTGCCAAAATAAAAGAACCAAATTTTTGACTGGCAGCTGCACTGTTTGGTGCCTTTTCTGAACACAGCCAGATCTCTGGTCATTTAAGAGCCATCTGTGCTTACTCATATTTGAGTTATCATCACAGATAATCATCCTGTGAGTTAAAGTTAGTGCTAACTTCAGATCTGACCAAATATTTGGTTAGAGAGTGTCCTTTGGTGCCTTGGTGGTCAGATCAAAAGTTCAGCTGGCTCATGAAATGGCCATTGTATGCCAGAGGACCACGCATAAACAAGAGGTGTTTCTGAAATGGAAATAGCTTGTTTTTCCAGTGTGGATGGGGAAACATGCAAGAGAGGGATGGGAATTGGAGTCTTGTCCCCATTCGAAGCATGGAGATACCTCAACATGCAAAACCTTCCTTTCTTTTCCTAATAACACCAGTCAAAGAAAGGACGAAAAGGAATATAAAAGGATGAACTGTACAAACACCAGACGTAGAGTAACCCTTGCAAGGGGCACAGCAATGTTTCCTGATTCCTAGTTGAATTTCCATTGGGCAGCAAGAGCCCCTATGGCCAACTACCTGAAAACTTGCTGAAGCATGCGTATGAAGCAGTAGCCTAAAGAGATTATTTTTAATGTCAGGACAGAATGAACAAGTCTGCCCCTGTACAGATGAAAAAACTGTTCTATGGAAGAGAATGAGCACTCCAAATAGGAAATGCATATAAGCAGTTACTGAAGATCTATTTCACCTGCTTTTAAATGGCAGGTGAAACTGAACAGACGTTGAGCTTAAAACCTTCAGGAATATTTGTCCAGAATTCTTTCCAGCTTTGGAAGGTATTTGTGGCCTTTCTCTCCTTTCTGTCCCCCAGTAATCTAAAAGCCATTCAGATCCTAACCCAAGGACAGTAGGTCCTTGTGTTTACATAGCGTGAGGTCCTTGCAGTAATAAGGAATTCCCTTATGGTAGAAGAGAGATGATCAGTGATTATGTTCTCCACTTCATTCTGGCTGCTGGTAGCTGAGCTCCAGGCTAGAGCCATCAGCAGAGCTGATAGAGAGCAGCAGACCCAGTCTATTCACTGTGTGGCTCTTTACCTGCGAGTCAGGGCACACAAACAGTTGGTTTGGACGGTGAGGCTGACAATGACTGCATAGAACAGATAATAACTTCAGGGACCTTTTATCATCCAGATGACAGGCTCATTAAATAGCATGGTTTGCAGCATGACACAGAGAGGAGGCATGTAACAATACCCTGAAGTGGCTACATGCCCTGCCCAGACTCCCACTGTCAAACACTGGCAGGGCTGGAAATATGGGTTGCCCATCTTTTTTGAGCAGGAATACCAGTTTTATCTCATTTACACCACTGTGTGTCAGGAGTACTGCTTGTAGCTGGTGGCATGTTAAGGAGTTAAAGAAAAGAAAAATACCAGGTTCTCAGAATAAATGTGACAAGAAAAATTGAAAATTTGTTAAATAGCCATTAATTAATATAAGCTATACAATTCTCATTCCTTTCCCACTACTCTGCAACTTAATGTCTTTTATTTTATTTTAATATAGAACCCACTTATGATGTTAGATTGGAAGTTACTGCAAAAGGAAAAAAGTATAGCCTCGTGTCTATGATTGTCTGATATTATTCAAATTCTTCCTGGGAGAAGCCTCAGGAATAATTTTTTCAGACATTATTTTTACTTATACAGATTCGATTATTCATTTAGCAAACTGAAGCAATGTCATGTGATATTCAGACATCCAACTGTGCAGCTCAGCTAGGGAGTTGGCACTATTGAATATTGGGTTAAGAGATAATTTTAAAAGATTGTAAACAATCCAGTATATAATTTCTCAAATGATTGAGTGAAAAAGCAAAATAATTTATTATTTCGTGTGAGAGAGAAAAAGATACCATACAAAGGGGGATATGTGCCATATGAAATTACACATTCTTTTTTGGAGGAATAATGTAATTTGTATGTACCATTTTAATAGCATTGCATAATAGAATAGAATTTAATTGAAACAGCTTATAAAGTGCTTCAGCAAAGTAGCTGCTCTTAAAGCACTCAAGGTTTTAATTCAAAATAGTATCTATAAATGGAAATCATTTCATTCTGGGATCTTTGTACAGTATTTTGCAAATCTTATTCCTTTATTCTTAAAAAGTATATTTTGCTGAAAGATTGTTTTTAAAAAGTGATATTACGTCTTTTTCATATGGAGAAAAACTGTTCTCCTTTATAATTTTTCAGTAGTCATTCATTGCACTTGCAGTTATCCTTCTGTGCAGAAAGAAATTTCAACAAATGAAATACAGATATGATGCTTAAAAATTAATTGCCTGTGAATTTTTGGTCAGATGAAACTTCAGTCTGTTTTTTTTTCTAAATTTCTTCCTCAATGTAATTTGAGTGAAAAGTCAACACTCAGCTGAATGCCAAATGTAAGTGTAGTACACATTACTGTCATGTGTAAACCAGAATATTATTTTTATATGTTTAATAATTTAACTAGAAATTGAAGTTTCCTGAATATTTATTAGTTTGTGTAATTCCCTGATTGTTTGCTTTCCAAGTCCACCATGTGTTTGAATAATTTTGAGAAAGAGGCAGAAAGCCTCTCGTGCCTTTAGTATGGCAAAGCTTCTCCCCAGGTGCGATTCTCTGCAAATGTGTGATCATCCTTCAGTTCTGTCCCTGTCCATACAGCTTGTGCTGTCTCCAGAGCTGAGCACTAGTGCTGCTTGAGATGGAGGCAGATATTTTTAATAACAAGCACACTTTCCACAAAGTAAAATTTTCCATGAAAACCATTAACTTTTATACATGCCAAGAAAGTTATTTTTTTCATTTAAATAGAAAAAAGAAAAGGAAAAAAAAGACACAAACTAACAAGCAAACAAAAAAAACCAACTAAAACCCAAAAAATCCCAACTGCAACAAAACCCCAACATAATGTTATTTTACTTTATAACACTTTACATTTTGTTTTGGGTAGCCTCAATATTACACTGTATTTGGCTATACAGTTGCTGCAAATGCCATCCCTCCTGTTCTGTATCACGGGATCCCTGTTGAACCTTCCATCTTTTCCTCAAAATTTGTCTGTCTGGTACCTCCTGCAGAGAAATGAGGGGCCTAAAACTCCATAAGTATGCAAATTCTTAAACTGAGTGTTTATATGCTTTGAAACAATTCCCTGTGCTTCTTCCCCCATCCTCCCCCAGGTCCTCCTTAACTACTTCAGAAAGATTTTCTCCCTTTTCTTCACTGGAAAATAAATAAAAATCTTTAAGCAGAAAATAAAACCTTGAGCTCAGCAAAGTGAGGGACAAGAGGTGAGTCAAAGCTCTTCAGTTCCTTCAGTTTGTTTCAAGGCCTTACAGCACAGTAGCACAGAGCAAAAGGACTTTGATATCAATAATTTCTGAGGTGTAAAGCCAGTGAGCTGTCACAGGGATTAAAAAATACTGGAAAATTGTTTTTTAATATTTAAACTGTGTTTATAAAACAATCTACCACTAAAAAGCTATTTGAATACTATAAAAATAGTTGCGCTGTCCCTTTTTATTCAATGCTTGCTTGAAAACCTGTTAAGATCAGCTGGTTTTTTAAATGCTCAGTAACTGTTAGTCACCTGAATCCTAGGTTTAATCAGTACTAAAAACTTCTAAAGGGGGAGATTTTTTAATCATATTTTTTATTAGAATGCTGTCCTTTATACATCAGACCATTCTGTAGTTGGGTGCATTTTGTTAGCTGTTATTCATTGGTGTGTTGGCATACCAACTACCTTTCCCATCCTTCACCCAGGGACAGCCTCGTTTGCTGCCCTTCAATACAGAGCACCCACCTGCTTTTTCTTCATTAGAAATCTCAAATACATGGCAGAAGGGGTTGGAACTAGACTGTCTTTAAAGTCTCTTCCAACCCAAACCATTCTGTGAGTCTATAAAAATCCTCACTTGGCATTTAGTAACTAAATATTCATCAGTGCCTTCCTGTAACATTCTCTTTCTTTGTTTGATAGCCAAATTTATTAAATTTCTTCCTTTAAGGCTAAAACTGTAGAAGTTGTAAGGGTGAATAATGGAACCTGAAAGTCCAGTTGGATCTGTTGGACTATTTACATGTATCACTATAGAAAAATCCATTCAAATAAATGAATTTTTGAATGAGGTTAATTACCCCTTGGTAATCTCACTTTATTTATTAGAGACAGTCAGACTAACTGGTTTAAATTAGGGACTCAGAGAAAGCTGAACTAAGGTATCCAGTTTTGTTGTCAGTCAGTTTTCAAGACTGTTTAGCAAAGAAAGAGAACAGTCTTTATTTTATAATTCTAAAAGATTCTGTTCGAAGTCCAATTTTGATGATAGTCAAGTTTGCTGCCTTTTGATTCTCTTGATTTTTTGAATGTAGTAGCTGATGAAAAATTACAAATATAAAAATCATTTATGTATTAGGATGTATAGGATGTTTCTGGGATCTCTTCTGTGTAGATACTTGCCATTATCTACATTATCTACATATCTATGCCATTAGATTATAACATGTCATCTACACAAAACTGATTTTTGAGGTTATATAAGCCTCATTTTTCTCTCACAAGCGAATCTGGTGAAGGACAGCAATTTTCTTTGCTATCACGTGTGCTACTGCCAGTCTACAGCCCAGTCTGGTTATTTTGGTCCCGTTGCAAGTTTTTATATACCAAGCTGGAGTGAGAGGAGATAGTCTCAAGCTTTGCCAGGGGAGTTTCAGGCTGGACTTTAGGAGAAATTTCTTCATAGAAAACGTGGCTAAGCATCGGAATGGGCTGGTGCCCAAAGAGGTGGTGGGGTCACTGTCCCCGAAGGTGTTTGAGGACATGGCACTCAGAGCCTGCTCTGGTTGGCATTGTGGTGTTCAGTCATAGGCTGGACTTGAAAATCCCAGAGGTCTTTTGCAATCTAATTGATTCTGTGATTCTCTAGTTTAAAAATACTTAAAGGCGTGATATTGCCATTAGGCTTGTGCTAAACAATGGATTGAAGTTTAGGATGGTGAAAAGCTTCAGATGCTAATATTACAGAAAGCTCAAAATAGAATGAACTGAGTTTTAAGAGATGACGTAATAGTAGAATTATGATGAAATTCAGAAACTCAAAATCCAAGGCCTCAGGTACTAGTACAAGGTGCTGTTACAAACTGGGAGATGAAGAGCACAGCAACTGTAAGTGGTAAGGAGAAAATGAGAAATCTGAGTGCTGAAGCTGCTCATAAAATGGCTGTAAACAACATTTTCAATGCATCTTGTTTTTGCAATAGATGGGAAAGAAATTAGTATGAACTGCAAATCGGTGATACTTCCTCTAAAATGTTATGTACTATTCTAGCAATTGCAGTTGGATAAAAATGAACTCAAACTAGAACAAATGCAAGAGAAGAGGGCCAGTTCTGAACAAAAATGCTGTGGTCTGAACAAAAAGCAGAATCGGCTACCTGCATGAGGCTGGGAAGAGACACAATTCACTATAAACACTCCAGAGAGATATACCAAGAGACAGAATCTTTCGGAACTGCTAGATAATTTTGTAACTAATATTAGTTGATTTAAACTGCATCTGAATATATTTAGACCAAAATTTAAAATAAGGTTCAGAACTATATATAAGACCACAGAGCTTCTTGAAACAATAAGTTTGTTATTTAGAAAGGCTTCGTCTTGATCAAATTCCCCCTCTAATCTTTCTGCTCCTTCTCAGTAAGTTAAATCTTCTGCATATTTTAACACTGCGTAAATTCTTCTTTTATACATGGGATCCAAGTATTTTCAAACCATTTTAAGAGAACTGATGGATTTGTTGCACCTAAATTGTGGGACAGAACTTTCTTGATTTACTAGAAGGATTTCCCAAATGATCTCTGGTTTCTTTTACATTTTCAGTCAGCATATAGGATTTTTTTTCCCCACATTTCATTGAACTTTGTATTTGTAAAGCTATGGCTTTGACTGGCTATAAATCTCAATAAAGTGCTATTTATAGTTGCTTGCAGTTTTCTGGGGGAAACTTTCTTAGAAGTGAGGCTCTATTGCCAAGGACAAAATTACTGTATAAAGTGCAAAGGGCCTATTGCTCAAGCTGGACTTTCAAGTGATGGCAGAGGGACCTAGGTTCTTTGAAAAACTAGCCAGTTGTTGAGTGCTGACATTTTGGAAAAATCTGACTTTGGCACTTGTGCCAGAAAAGCATTCAGGTAGTTTAGGTGGGGCCAGTTCCAGGCACATGAAGGTAATTAGTTTCATGGTTTTTTAACTGATACTAATCATGTCTTTCAAATATTTATATAAGTTATTGTATCCAGGACAGAATGCTGAGCTATAAAGATTATTAGGACTCCAAGACATTTTTCAGCTAAAAAGGTCAACTAGTTAGTTATGAAACTTCATGAGGAAAGGACCTGGTAGGCTCAACATGCATACTAAAATATCTTGTGAATGACCAACATTCAGGTTTCTGTTTTACTGGTTTCATTGGGATATTTTCTGTATTATGATACTACATTAATTTCAAAATATTTTCCCTGCATTGGTTGCAAATTTTTATGCACAAGACATCCTTCCTCTCCTTTGCCTTTTCCCATACCTGCTATTTTAAGGATAATGTACTTTCCTAACCAACTCTACTACAGACCCCATATAACTGATGTCATACCTAGTTTACCATTTGCTGGAGGAGCCCATTAGCAGAATTTTGCTACATATAAAGAGCCCATGAATAAGATTATGTTTGAAACAACAAGATTCAATTATTACTGAATGGTGTTTTACATTAAAATATGTGGAATGTTACTTTGAAACTTTGAAATTCGCTTAGCTGTTACCTATTTCAGCAATTCTGCAGCATGTATGAGCATTTTCATTTCAGTGATGGATATAAAACAGATAAAAATTACTGAAATTATGGCAGTGCTATATATAAATCACATTATTATATGTATTCATTTTAGGACAAGCAATTCAATATGCATTTAAAAACATAGTTGTTGAGTGGTCAGCAGCACAGTATTTACTCCATTCAATGAGATATTGAGAAGATCAGGAATACACATTTGTAACAGTTACGGCAGATCCCTTTAGATGTGCACTGATGGAGTCCCTTACTAAATAGTCCTTCCTGGAAAATCAAGTGCTACTTGCAGGAGCAAGGGTGGAAAGACAATTAGAAATTAAAAAGGAGGGGGTTAGCAGAGTCTTTTGTATTCGAATGTAGTCTGGTGCTTCTCATATGACATACAAAAAGGCAGAAATAAAATTAAAATAAAAATTAAAAAATAAAATAAAATAAAATAAAATAAAATAAAATAAAATAAAATAGTCAATCTTGAGGGGACTTACTGTGGCTCTGAAAGTTATTTTACACAAATGTAGTAAGTGCCAGAGGTGTTTTTCATGAAAGTGGAATTAAGACATCTATTTTCTGAATAAACCAATGCAAACAAGAAAAAAGAAACAAAAGTAGCAAAAATCCCACCCCAAAACAAAACACCAAGCAAACCAAAATTTTAAGCCTAGAGGGGAAAAGACAGAGGATGCAGTGTAATGAGAAGAGTTATTAGAAAGAAATTATTTTTCTGACATATAAAAATGCAGGTTCAAATGTCAGGTCTGATGAGTAGCTCAGGATCAGTTACAGACCTTTCAAATATGATTTAAAGATCATTTTTTAAAAAAATTTAACTTTACTGACAATTTTATCCACTTTGGAGCTAAAACTATGCCTAGAAAAATCAAGAAGCTGCTGAATTATCATATTTTTTTTTTCAGGATTCAAAACACTAGTGAAAATTTTTAAATCTTTTTTACATCTTTTATCTTTTCTGGAAAATATTTCAGCTCTCTTAAGCTATTTGCATTTCTGTAATGCGTAAAAAAAGCCCCAGGAATAAAACCCAGTATAATTACATAAAAGTGAAAACTACCTTTATTTCTAACCATTATTGATATCTGTGATGTCCACAAAGAAAATACTCTTCAAAATTAATTTAGGCAAATTCCTGTTTTATTACATAAAATTAAGAAGACCATTTTAGTCTTGCTCTCTTTGTATCTTCATTTCAGCACGCTTGTTTTGCAACTGGCATGTGACACACCACAGTGGCAACTAATCTGGAACACTCACAGTATTGCCAGTAACATGTAGCAGGCTGAAAAAATGAACCTGCTTTTCTGAGGAATTGAAAAAGCAATTATTTCTTGTGCTGAGTTAATGAAAGATACGAGTTGCTGAACAAGAGAAAAATTTAAAAGTCTTGAGGTAACGCTGCGTGTGAACAGAACGTCGAGAAGGGAGTAGCAGAACTGTGAATGATACAGAAAATGAGCCAAAATCACACACTTGAGAAATAGTAGGAAAAGATTGATTAAAGAGATAGTGATAGTATACTACACACTCACAGGCTCAGATATTTACATATGGAAAGGGACCTCGACATTGTATTAGATGGTTAAAGACTTCTGGGAATTGTGGAAGACCTTTAATTTCTTCATAGATTTTTAAAGAAAAGGTTGCTAATATTCAGCTGTGCCTATTATTCTATATATTACTGATTTGCAAACACTTTGAGACATGCCAGTGATAAGCAGTTCATTCCTACTAGTTTTTTTTTTTTCTTTTTCCCTAAAATTCTCATGTGTAAGCATAAATCCTGTTAAAGAAAAGAGCTTGCTGGTGCGGGAGAAAGCTCCCATTCAAATAACAGCACTAATGAAAGGCAGCAGTGGAAATTGCTGCCCAAGCAATTTCCTCATAGCTCGAATTTTCTCTATTTCAAGGTCATTCTGGTATAAAAGTCCTTTGCAGCTTGCTTGCAATATACATATAAATGAATGTATTTCTTTTATTAGCAAGGATTATTTGTTATTAGTGTTACTTAAGCACATTTGTGTGTGAATAAGATTGTGTAGAGGGAGCAGCCTCTGCCCTAAGGGCCACAGTGATGTCTGATTCTAACCCACAATGTATGGATAAATTTCTTCATATCAGAACAGAAACCAAGCAATTCGCAAGCATGCAAATTTAAATCACACATCTAAAGGATGTGGGTGAAGAATTGTTACTGCAGAGGGGCAAAATGACTGTGCAGGGGTTAAATCACTCTTATCTATTCATCATATATTGTTAAATAGTCTCACGCAAAATTACTTTCCTCTTATTTTTGGAATGCATGATGTACATATGGCCTCATCTACTCTTTTCCCACTTTGCAAACCTAAAGCTAATTTCAATTCCAGAAGATAGAACAGTCTTCAACTATATAAGTTTAAGGATATGTGCTGCAGTTCACCAGGAGGGCATGTACATTGTACATTTGCTTAATTGTTCTAAAGAGGTGGCAATCCTAATTAGGACTTCATTGGCTTTTCCATTGAAAACAGTTTAAATTCCCTAATTAAGCATGGAATAATTAATAAAAAAGAAATTAAGACTGTTTACATACGTGGATCAGGTTTCTGCCAAGTTTTAACTCATCTTTCAGCCTGAGATAGTATTTATCCTTCTCTGCCCGAGTGCCTTATCCTTTTCAGCTGAGACAAGGATGAGGGCTCTGAGGGGCAAAAATTTTATTCTAGTGGATTTGACCATTTGCACTTCAGACAACTTGTCCATTTTGTGGTTCTCAGATTATCATGTAGTTTAGTACAATACAACTCTGAGTATGTTGATTCAGGACTTTATTTTCTGAAAATTATGCTATCCAAAAGGGCTTCTGTAAAGGGAAACAAAAAACAAAAAAAACCCCTAAACCTCCAGAATATAGGACAGAGGCCTAGTAAAAACAAGGAAACCAAATGTACAGGGTAAGTGAAGTGAGGTCTTCTAAGTCTCCAGGGTCCTGGTATCTTTTTCTTCCCTCTGTTTCTATTTCCTGATCCCATGCCTGTTTTTCTAGTTTACTTCTCTCTTCTCTTCATCCCTCCTGAAGAATGTTTTCTATTTCATTTTCTCCACAGGTTTTAAATTCATAAGCATACACAACAATAATATGTTGCGTAGTAATACAGCATAGCCAGTTTCTAGAATTTCACACTTCAGCTCTCTCCGAATGTAGTGCTACAGACTAAACACTGTGTACAGCTTTCCTGTCTACTGCATGAGCTAAAAATTGTGTTGGTGTATTTTTGAAGCTCCTGTACAGCTGGGAATTTAGGAAACATATGAGAAGTATGAGAGTTTGGCTTCTAAAACTTATGTATTCATGTGGATATTAGCATTGCTGCTAAAGGTAGGTTCTGTAATTTATAGATGTGCTGTCATCTGAGCAATATTACGTTAATTAGTATTTTTGTGAGGGTCTTCTGACATGTGAAAAAAATGTTATCTTTATAAAATACGTAAAGCTTAAGTGGACACGTGAATTAATTTGTATTTTGTAGGTGCTTTTAGATAGCAAAAATTTGAGGCTTTTTTCTGATTCTTCCTTTTTTTTTTTTTATCCTGACAGTACAAACAAGTGGAACAGTACATGTCATTCCACAAGTTACCTGCTGAAATGCGCCAGAAGATCCATGATTACTACGAGCATCGCTACCAAGGCAAGATCTTTGATGAAGAAAATATTTTGAATGAGCTCAATGATCCTCTCAGGGAGGTAAGATTAAATTATTTGAATAGCTCTTCATGCTATGAAAAAATTTCTTGTCTTTGCTGTTTCTGTGTTGAAATGCTGTTTCTATTCTGTAACATTTCATCTTCTTTAACATAGTCAATGTTAAAGGATAATTAGGATAATTGCCAGGATAATTACATTTATACTAGGTTGACACAAAGAAATAAGCAGATCTACGCTCTATTGAGGACCAGTCTGTCAATCACTGCCACTCAAGGATGTCAAAGAGTAAAGTCCTGTCAAAGAGTAAAACCCCACCCTTATTGTTGACTGAAACTCCTGTTTTTGTGCCACCTTTTAAAACAGACAGTGGCTGGACTAAAATGATCCTGGGTGAAATTCTTTTTCTACTTTTCCTACTTGGTAGCCACACATTTATACAGATAAAACCACTGAAAATCGCCACAGAGAGCTGCTTTGTTTCATTTTGTAAACTAGCATTGTTGGTAAAGGAGGTCTTTACTTGAGATGAGGAAGCTGGAATATTATATCTACAAGCCATTAAAAAAATCTCTTTTGTTGAAACTGTAGTCTGTGTTCCAGCATTGAGGGTTATGCTGTGCTACGTTATGTGATGCGTGGAAGAAGTTGGAATTTTCTTTGCTTGTGTGGGACAAAGGCGGTGTTCATCTTGCAGTAGCAGAAGTAGCTGCTTAATGGGAATATAAATCAGACAGTCTTCTGTTGGGTTGTGCTCATGCCTGACCTGCTCAAGGATGTTGGCTGATATCCTCTACTGAAAGGAAAGGAAAAAAACCCCAGAGAAGAAACAAGTTGAAAAACTCAGAGAGGAGAGAGCATAAACAGGGAAAAGAGAAACAAGAAAAGTAAGGGTGGAACAGTCTGGTATGTGATGAAATCTGTGTTAATTTTCAGTGCTACCAAGTAATGCCTTTAAATAAGCCTTGCTTTTGGAGGAGTGGTGCTGATTATGTGTCCATATGTGTGTGTATATATATGGCTGTGTAATGTATGTGTAACAGGGCACAGCATGACATCTGTACTTTTGGAAACATAGGTGAAGGTTGGTCAGGTTTTTTTCAAGTTTTGAGGCATAAGGAGAGAATAGGTCTGTGGTGGATTGTCTGTACTGCTGAATCCTGCGCTTCGTTGGAAAGGGAAAACATGTCATTCAAGTTCCATATTTAAAATAGCCATAAGAAACAAAACCTTGCCAAGTCACAGTTTATCCACGTCTTTGTTATGGAAGTCCAATAGTAGCCTCCCTCCTACAAACTGCCAAGTGGCAATGGTGAGGGCTACCCAAAATTGCTGGGTCTTTCCTAGATGCTTCAAGTCAAAATCGGGCCAAACCATGATTGTTCTAACAATTTAATAGCCCATGACTGAATTCCAGATCATGGACCTACTCAATTCCCTCACACAGGTGTAGCCTGAGGCCTTCCTTTATGTTGTGAGTTTGTGTTTTGGAGTGCAGGTAGAGGGTCCTTGGCTTCTGCATGGCCACTGTGTTTACACTGTGGCTCCCCTTGGTAGCTTTTGAAATGTCAGGAGGAGAATGTACTACAAAAATCTGCCAGGTGGGACAGGAAAAGTGTGGGAATTATCCCTAGACTACAGTGACAGTCAAAACATGAATCTTGGCTGGTATGGAGCTTGTGTTTTGTTAAGAGAACAGAAGCATGTACAGACACATCAGGCACAGACATCAGAAACAGTTTCAGCTGTTTCCACTTCTAAGGAAAGCATTTCTCCAAAAGTAAAGCCTAATACCTTTCCATTGCAAAATACTATTTTACTAACAGCAATTTGCAATCGTGGCACTCTGATTACTTTTCCTTCCTCCCTCTTTGTTTCATCTCTTCCACCCTTCCTCCCCTAGCCCTGTCCCCTTCCCCTCCTTTTTTTCTTATAGCTTAGAAGCAGGAAGGGAAATTTGGTCAAGCATAAAAAATAAAAAGCACTTCTGGTGAGAGATCAAGCATGGAAAATTTCAAAAATTAATAAGCCCCTAAAAACATGAAAGAATAATAGAATTTCATGGAAGGAGTGGCTTCTGATTTTGCTGTGGTTATGCTGTACTTAGCAGGTCTTCTTTGTTCTCTCTATTATATAACAAAAAATTAGCTACAATCAGGTTGCACACCACCCTGCTGATAACACAGTAGTGTTCCAGAGAAAGGTCAAAAAAAGAAAGAGAAAAAATAAGAACTGGACACTGGCAGTGCCAGAACAGTTTCTCAGTGAATCTGTCCAAATTTTCATGGCAGCTTATGCACTGTGGCCTGAAAACATCACTTAGGTATTTTGCTTAGTTAATAGTTTCAAATTCTGTTTTAGCTACCTCTTCAGTATGTGCAGTTTAGTAGTGCAGGTAGTGGCTTTTTGATGTAAATAATGGATAATAAATTAGAGCCTTTTAAAGGTGGAACACAGTTGTTCATATATTGGATGGGCTTTACCATCTTACATGCCAGTAACTGCACAAGGCTATAATAGGTAACAACACAGATACCCTGGCTGCATCATGGAAGAATAAATATTTACTGTGTTTCTTAAGTTTTTAATTAATCCTACATTTGATTATACTTGGAATTTAGCATAGGGTAAACATTCAGAGTCTCCACAGGACATACTTAGCTTGATGAAAGTAGCTTCTGACGAAGATATTAATCTGAAACCATTATTTCCTGACTTGGAGTAAGCAGAACAAAAGAAACCATACAAACTGCTGTGTAATTATAGCATAATGAAATGTTATGAAAAATATTGCAGGGTTTTCACTACTTGTTCTCAGCCATTCAAATTTACTGTATGGGCTGAATTTTTCCACAGTTATGCTTCCTTTAAGAGTGATGACCTTCTTTTTGGTTCACGTTTTAAAATTTTGGTTTTTTTTTTAGCAGGAAGGTAATTATGCATGATATAAATATGATCATTAGCCATTAAAAATAGCTAAAGTACATAGAATTAGCAGCAAAAATCTGGTGTAGAAATAATTCTTATATGATAAATGCTAGTAATAAAGCTGCATATGCTTATAGAATCAGAAAATCAGAGAACATGCTGAGTTGAAAGGGACCCACAAGGATCACTGAGTCCAACTCCTGGCCCTGCACAGCACCATCCCCAAGAGTCACACCCAGTGCCTGAGAGCACTGTCCAAACACTTCTTGAGCTCTGTCAGGCTGCTGCTGTGACCACTGCCCTGGGGAGCCTGTTCAAGTGCCCAGCCACCCTCTGGGGGAAAAACCTTTTTCTAATAGCCAACCTAAACCTCCCCTGACACAACTTCAGGTCATTCCCTCAGGTCCTGTCACTGGTCTCACAGAGAAGAGATCAGTGTCTGCCCCTCCTCTTCTCCTCACAAGGAAGTTGTGACTGCAATGGGGTCTCCCCTCAGTCTCCTCCAGGCTGAGCAGAACAAGTGACCCCCGCCACTCTTCATATAGCTTCCCCTCAAGGCCCTTCACCATCCTTGTGACTCTCCCTGTAATAGTTAAATGTCTTTTTTATACTGTGGCACCCAAAACTCCACACAGGACTCAAGGTGAGGTCACACCAGTGCAGAGCAGAGCAGGACAACCACCTGCCTTGATAGCAGAGGTCAAGACTTTCTTTGTAGAAGAGGATGGATGTTCTTTTTAATGAGCTTCTGAACATTATGTATGGAAAATTCATAGTAGATTGGATGAATAATATAATGAAAATCTGAGAAAAGATTTGATGCATGCATGTGAGTGCCTAGCTTTGTTGGATAATAGAAATAGAGTCGTGTTTATTGTAGGGAATTAACTAAGGCTTCATAAAAAAAAAAAGGAAAAAGGAATCCTGAACCTTTTTAAATTGTACAAGGCTCTGTCTAAGTGCTTCGAAGCTGACTAAAGCAACTACTGGCTGACCTGTATCCTTCAAGGATAATCTGGTATTAACAAAGAGATTGCGTTTGATGACTGGGTACTAAGGGAACATTTATATGACTGAAAAACTCTATATTGCCCCCCATTTAGTTAATTGCACAATTTGGGTGTATTAGTCCATTGTCAATGCAATTAATTGGATACTCTTAGCTCTACACACTCAAATTTAATTTACCGTAAATTGCAACATGTTATATGCATACCTGCTTGTAAGGACACATGCTCTCTGAAAAAAGTAAAGGACAAGGGTTTCTTTTCATTAAATTCAGAAATTTCACTTGAACTGAAAGCATATGCCCTTTGTCACAGTTAGACTTATCTGATCATAAGAGTCCAGTCTTCTCAAGAACAGGATAATCAAGGGACTCCTGGCAGTTACAGTTTTGGTAGAGATGAAAGATTTTAAATTGCTTCTTAGAGGCCACGCAGGGTTGGATTCGTCAAACCTATCTGTAGCTCCATACAAGTTCTGCAACAAGTCTGAGATAATCATCAGGCTCTCTCTGCACACACCACCCACACACACATGCTCTCACGGTAAAGAAAACCTAGCTGACTAGCTTAGAAAAAAGGCTACATCTTCTAACAGCAGTTGACATGTGAAATAAATTCTGTCTTTAATAGCATTTGCAATTAACTGTCTCTCTCCCTCATTTCTTTATGTAGTGATTGAAATTGGTAACAATTAGCATGTTTCCCTTATATAAATATGATCTCTAGTTCTTCAGCAGACAGAGATATTAAACTTCACATTTTTTAACTTGCAAATTCTTACCACCTGCAAAGCTTGAACATCATTTGGCCTCAGAAGGCCTTAATCCCAGAAGTGGTCTTTGTAACTGTCATGACATGAAATGGAGATGCTACAGACAAGATGTCAAAAAACGACCAAACACAACAAAACCCACACAGACCTAAGAGAAATATATTCCAAAAGCACACCTGAATTACAGAAGTTGAAAGACATATACATTGCTAGTTCCATCTTTTAACTGAGTAGACGTCAAAGTGACTCAGCTCTGGCGTTTGTCTGAGCCACCAGTCTCGCCAGCAGTGGCTGTGGGTGGATGCCCATGGAAGAACAAGAACAGGGCAAGTATGGTGTGTCCCTAATGACTCTCCTAGACTCACAATATTTTCAGGCCGAGGCATGCTCTGAGACTGATGGGATTTGACTGCTGACTAATCCTTAATACACATCTCTTCCAATTACTTATTTGCATTCTTTAATCGATGTACTCTCTGCAAGCACACCATCCTTTGTCAAAGAGCACAGGTCTGACCCCTCCTGAATGAGAAACCACCACCTTCTTTTGGGCTTGAACATGGTTTCAAATGTTTTTTTTTGTTTTGATGGCCATTAATTCTTGTAGCAAAATTGATACAGTACAGTCCATTTTTACCGACTGGATGCCAGTAACGATTTTATACAGTTATATGATAACATCCTTTAACTGTGGTTTTTTTGACGGTGAAGAGACATATTCTATATAATTCTTTCTTGCATGGAAGCTAGATCATTCTTCTTGCCATTTTCATATTTTTTTTCCCCTCGGGCTACTATAACCATTTAGAGCTGAGAGCACCAGGTCTGCAGTGAGTATATGGATGCTATAATAATACAAATAATTCCTAACATTAATTTGCTTTTTAATCACTGCCAGCCATTGAGCTTACTTTTTGTTTTAAATTGTAATGGTAAAAACTAACTCTAAGAGGTAACAAATACATTATTTTATGTATTTATTTAGATGTGTCACTTAATATTGCTCTCCACCAGTAACTTCCAACCAGACCATAAGAAGCTTCTTGTAGTTTCTTTTTAACAAGCTTCTCCACCTTTACATGGTGCTGTTTCTGGAACTGAGCAGAATTGTGTGAAGTCCTTGACCTTTGTTGTTCCCATAGGGACAGTGAATGTAGGTACATTGTGGTACCTATTACAGCCTAATGAGTCAGGTGTAAGGTTTTGAGGAACATCTTGCACAGTACTCAGTGTTGCATCAAGAGTGGCATTTCGTGACAGTTCATCTAAGGAAAGTACTCTCACAATAAAGCAAAGGAAAGCTTCCATTACTGGATTTATAATTTATATTGTATCTAAGTGAAAACTGGACCCAAACCAGATGGTTTGGTACTTTTAGATAAGTTATGTATTTTTGCAGAGAAATTATTTTGTGTGTTTAAAGTCAGTTTTAAAATTATCAATTTGGTAACCTTGGTGTTATTTCCTAATTGTAGACCTCCTTTTCCCCATTAAAACTTACCTTCTTTTTTAATATCTTTCTTTATATTTAGTATTTATCTTTGGAAATCACAAAGCAATATTTTCTTATGTAGACTATACTATAATCCTGTGCACAAAAGATGAAGCATCTCCAGAGTAATGGTGTAGGGCCAAAATGGGGTGTGATTAGACTACAGAGTGCTTTGATCCTTTTTAAGAGTGTAGTCATTATGATTTTGGGCTATGGACTTTCAAACATTAAAATAATGGTAGAAAATAAAATTATTTTATTAAAACATAATAAAGTATCAGGGGAATATTTGAATTTGGAGATTTTGGTTCTATAACAACTTACATCCATAAATTTATCTCATAAAAGACAGAAAGGTAACTATTTCATTGCAATCCACTGTACTTTTCTGCATTTTAATATGCAATGATCCTTAGTATGAAGCTTAAAGAGAAGAACTAAGAAAAATGTATCCATAGTAGTATGTATCCCATGTAGTCACATTGGAAGTCATTTAAATATCTCCTTATCTTTAACTAGTGAATTAAAGGGGTTTTTTGTTTGTTTGTTTGTTTGTTTTTCTCAGAGGCACAGATAAAGTATAACTGTAGTTATTATTCTGGAATACTGAATTATGAGTGAATTATGCAGCATGTCAGTCTTGCAGAATAAATGCTGATATACCACAGCATTATTTATTCGACTAATGATGAAAAAGAAAATTGGTGGTTTTCAAATATCTATGTAAATTATGCCTAAATTGCAGTCCAAGTACACAAGGCTGAAATAAAAGTTCTCAAAAGGAACTATAATGAAGTTTTTAGAATTTAAAATAGTAGCAAATGGCCATTTTAATGTGGAAATGGGCAGACAATCACCAGGTGATTGGCTTATTGTGTTTTAAGATTATTTTCCCCAGCAGGTGTGACATGGTAAGAAACGGTGTGCACACTCAAGGCTGTTTCCCGGGGACCTAAGACAATGTGGTTTGATTTGCAGAGCTCTGGGGAGTGTGTTTGCCCTTTGATGTGTGCACATTCACAGTGTACATGCTGCGACAGAATTGTCAACCACTTCCATTGCTGTTCCACATGTTCAAGAAACTTTGATCACAGTCCTTTCTGTGTTTGACATGCTTTATTAGCAAATCCATCCCGGGCTGAGACAAGCTTTGACAAGTCCCAGATATAACTGCTTCCAATAATACAGATAATAATACACCAGCAATTCTCAGTAGTTATGATTTTGAATAGTCATGTTACTGCACCTACGAGATTCCTTTGTTGTAATTGTTTAATAAATATTTCAGACATGGCAGTTCTTTCATGAGCTCTTCAAATATACTAATCCAAATAAATGCCCAATTCTTAGTGCAGTACTTGTCTTTCAGATAAAGAAAAGTAAGTCGTTTGATAAAAGTTCCAAACTATTTAGAAGCAAACTGGATGCTGTGAGAGAATCAAATCCTGTTTGAGAGGTGAAATCCTGTTACAGACAAGCAAATCCAGTCTGTGCCTGCTCCTGTCTGAACTGCTATGCAGGCATCTAAAGAGCAGAATCAGAAAGGTTTTTGTGGGCACCAGGTCCAGTGCAATGAGACAATAGCAGCTGTCCTACAGAGGCAAAATTCACCTATTGCCTTATTCTGCCCAGGATCCCACTTCCAAGTGTTTCTCATGTCTCAGTTTTTAACCGACCAGAGAATTGCTCAGCTACTTGATACCCAGGTGGTGCTCAGGGCAGTGGATGGAAAGAGCCAAACACCTCTTTTTTATCTCCATGCCGTTTCTGGTGAAAGCTAGGAGAGGTTGCTGCATATTGGTCCCTACCGCAACATGTTCATTTTTATCAGATCTGAATATGTTATTGCAATTAGAGATAGCATTGCTGATTTTTAGGAGGTTCAAAAGAGTAATAGTAACATACTTCAGTAACTCCTGAGTTAGTTCTTCTTATGTAAACACATTCTTTTAATACCATGCTTGCTTTGGCTTGACAGGTGTCCTTTTTGGTAGGATATGGAAATTTTTGGTTTATTTAGCTAAAACCAAGTGATCTTTGGCCCTAACCCCTGAATTGTGACTATGAATGCATTACAGTAAAACAACAGCATTTAAAATATGTTCCTCTGAACCCTTTGGAGAATAAGCGAAGATAAATGAAAAATAAGTAAATTAAAATTCTTTATGCAGAGCTGGAAATTACATTGTCTCTCTTAAGTCAAGATTAGGAGATGCAGGATCTGCCACTGTGGTACCTACCAGGGTTCTCCATTTCTTGTTCATAGACGTCTGCAATAAAAAGTCATGGTATTCCATAATGAGAGCATGGGAAGGGGAAGGGGGAAAGCAAGAGGGCAGGATGCAGCCAGGACTCCAGGAGAAAACATATTTGAGACAAGACAGGGATGCACAGTGTAGACAGGCCCACATCCCTTTCCTGTAAGCCTCATTAATGGAGGTGGGTGAGAGTGAACACCTTTTCCTTGAGTTTTCACTGTGGAATTTAAATTCAGAAAGCGCATTTGTTTGGAACCAGTAAAAATGCTGTGGGGGGCATGTAATACAAAAGTTTCTGTGTCGAGGGGGCACCCTTTACATGTGCCACTGTCCAAGAAAGTCACCACAAATAAAGATTGGAGCTGTGGCTCACCGCCAGCAAAAGGAGATAAATATGCCATGAACTGTTTGATGCAGAAGCAAATGCATGTGCCTATTTTTATGCACTCAGTTGCACATTATGGTAGTAACAGCATACAGAAGGATACACAGCACTTCCCATGCATAAATCTGGAGTTGCCTTTTAAAAGCATGTGATCTCAAAGGCAAAGACAAGGAGACCAAAAAACAGTGGAGCACAAAATCTGTTCTGAATGCACATTTATGAACTTAATTTCCAGTTGGTACACTGATGATTCAGGAAGGTGAATCTAGTTAAAGCTGTGGGAGATAATCCAAGTTAAATTTTGCACTTCAAGGCAATGCTAAACCATTGTTTTACTTTCATCCTAGTGCTACTTGAGAAAGAAAATAGTTGAACATTAATTTGAAACCTGCACAAAACTGTGTCTAATCTGTACTTTTGTATTGTTGCTGTTACCTAGAAGATGCAATAAGCAAATACTTAAAATCTTTTCTCCAGATACTTTCTTGCAGGTAAGTCAAATTTGAAAAACTGAAATTTTTTAGTACCTGAAAAATCTGGAGTCTCCTCTACAGCTCCAAAATAATATTTTGAAAATCTAATCTCTTTTGATGAATAATTTTTATTCAAGAGATTAAATAGAAATGGAAATCGAATTTAAAAATTTGAAATTATTATAAATGGACAGATAATGAAATATAGCATAGATATGGATGCACGAGGTGTTGAATTACACTTGTTTCATTTAAAGATAAGTGTCTAACAATGAAAAAAACTTAGTAAGTAATACTTCTAGTGATTAATGAGAGTCTCAGAGATGAGTGAAATTAAAAGCTGGTGCAAAATGTGGAGTCTGACACTGTGAGTACAGGTACAGACTTCCTGGTAGCTCCTGGACTGGGTTCAAGGCAATATTTTTATCTGTCCCCACTGCCTCTTTCACGATACCTTTGCACAGTCCTGGCTCAGTGGTAGCACTGGATCCTAAGCCAGCCGTGGTAGTAGTAGAGCACTGACAGGCAAGGAGTTCCCTGAAAAGGATTTTAATCTCCTACCTAGTTCCATGGAGTCTATTTTTTTCCTCAATAAATCTGTTTTTCTTTTCCCTCACTTGTGAAAAAAATAAAAAAAAAAAATTATATGGTTGGCTGAAAGGATACAAATGTGGTGCCCTAAGACATGAACAGTTGCAAGTTTATGACCTGATCGTTGCATGTTTGTGCACTCACTGAAGCAATGGATGATGCCTTGCTAGAAGACTGAAATATTTTGCAGATAAAATAAATACCTGCGTGGTAAATATATCAATTTAAAGAAAAGACACATTCTTTGTAACTAGCAGTTTTCACTTTAGCCTGTATGGCTGCCATTAAATCACTGTGCCACTGAAAACTATAATTTTTGTGATCTCATGAATATCCTATACATGTATTAAAAAATTAAGTTTATGTCATTGTGAGGATTTTTTATTTTACTAAATTCAAAATTAGGAAGTAACAATGTATCTGCGTCTATTAAAAAAGTAAGAAAAGAGCAGAATTATTGAGAAGCATTTGAAAAATCTGCATTATGCTATGGGAGTTGTAACAGATGATTTAGGAAATACAGCTAATACAGATAACCACAGTCCCCAAAACAAAAATCCAGCAACTCGATGTACCAAGCGTTGCCACACATTGAATAAACGCTTGTGTGTTTATGAAAATAAGAGTATTCACAGTCATCCATATTTCACCAAGAGTAGAGAGTCTCCTGCCCTGCAGGGTTGGAAATGAAATAGTTCATGCTTTTTAATGCCTGGCAGAAAACAGATTCACTACTTACAGGAAGAGAAATGCTGTCAGTATTGTGTGTGGATAGCTTAATATATATAGCAGAAGGAATTAAGGAGCAAAGGAATTTAGAGGAATTGAGAGGCAAAGACATCTGTAGAGAAGTAGAAATGGAGGTGTATGTAGCTTGCTTTGTCATTCTCAAACACCAAATACGTTCCTCATGATATTGATACTTACAGCAATGGGACAAACTTAGAATGTGAGAAAGAGGTTAATACCCTTCCTGAGCCATTATTTAAAGTTCATGGCTGGCCTATTTTTAGGCCACCATGTGAGAAGATGTTGGCTGAAAATAGATACAGATCATGTGTCCTTGCAGAATATAGAACATCAGGACATTTCATTTCCAAAGAACATAATTGGGACTCAGAGCAGAATCTTCTTTCCTCTCACCACTTTGCTTGGAGATTATAACTTGGGTTATACAAGCACACACTCTTACGTGAGTTGTATCAACCTCTAAATAAGATAACTAAATCTAATTTGAAATATAGTTCTAATGGGACACATTAATCCGTTACACTTTGATTTTTTTTTTTCATTTAACGTACAAACACATACATCTGTAGACATACAGGTATGTCCATGTACCCACATAAATACATGTGTGGGAGAGCATATATATGCATATGAATATATGTGTGTATATACATATATATATACATACATACACACACATCTATACATATATTCTGACACATACATGGAAACACATGTCCAAGATGTCTGTGTGAGAAGAATGCTGTATAAAACTCTGTTGATATCTTTGCCTAGTACTAAGTGCTTATATTGCATGAGGTACTCTATATGGTCTCTCTGTTTCTACTGTTGCCATATATCTCAGCACATATTTCCTATGCCACCAGACTATATTTATAATATATTACCTTAAAATGAATTGTAGTTACAAGGGGTTTAGGGGTCCTCCTATGATATAAAATCAATATAGATAAATCTATTCATAAAGGTAGAGATTAAGATATAGTCTAAAGATCATTTAAAGAACTTTCTGAATAAATTATAGGAATATATTTCTTATGGAAATAAACCTCAGCCTATGTTTAATTCACTAAGGGAGCAACTTAATTATATATATATATAATTTAATTTAATGCTATTAATAGTTAAATTTTAAACTTTGGGCAAGCAGATGAACTGAAATTGTTTTGAAAAAGAGTATTAAACTGATGTAAAGAACTGCCTCCCCTGGCTGCCTGGGCTGATGCACAGATGCTAATGGCAGTTCCTGGGTGCCCTGCTGTCATCAGGCCCCTTTGCTTTTAGTGCATGTCCAATCCTGGAGCGGAAGCGCAAGCACAAGCATTTAAGGCCTCAGTGATGGCATTCAGAGAGCAAACAGAGCAACAGTAGTAAATGTAGATCGCAGACAGCTGTAGGTATCTCCCCTGGTTTCTTGTTTATTATTTACGTAGCTGCTTCTTCTCCATGTTCTACAGAGTAAGATTTTTCAGGATGTACAAATGCCGAGCGTGTCCTGGTGCATCCTTGGTCTGTCAAGTCTCGACCGTGATTTGGCTCCTGGTTGTAAAGTGACTCTTTGTTACTCTGATGCCATGCCATTATTTAGTGTGTCTGCCTACTGGATGTTTAAAGTCTGACACATTACTTTTACTCTAGCTGTTATTACTAATACACATTGACTGGTCTACTCCTGCCAGATTGCCTTCTCTTTGCTCCACATGATCTGCTATTGAGGCTGTTTTTGCTGTCACCATTTGCGCTCCTCAGAATTTTTTCCACTCTTTACAACTCCCTTGCCATTTATTCATCTCTTTTCCCTGCAGCTACCAATATTAGCCAAAGTGGTACTCTCAAGCAAAGTCTGTCTTGAGGGCTGTCTGGCTGACACTCTACTAAATTATTCCCAGAAACTTCATCTTCATTTTTATGACCTGCTGATAACTTTTCTGGAGCCGGCTCTCCATGTCTCACCCTTACAACTGAGCATCATCCTCATGTTTCACTGTGAACAAGGGCTCTAAAATCAGCACTTTCAGTATTTTTCTATTTCTGCATGCTTGGGCTCTGATGCACTGGCCTGAATGTGGGTCATGGGCTTCTTACACCTGTATTGCAAGTTGCTGCTCACAACAGAAGATCACTGAGCCCTTGCACCTGATCCCACGCCAGCATCCTTGTCAGTAGTTTCCTTTAGAAGGCAAATTCAAATGGTATTACAATTAGCTTGTCCCAGTTCCCATTGCAAAGCAGTGACGAAGGCCGAGTCAGAATTAGAAAGGGATTGTGCATCCTCCTTATCTTTCTTTTTATATCCTTCAGTTATATATAGATGTGTACATCTATAGCTGGCATTGTAAATATTCTAGCACATGCACACACAGGCATTCAGGGTCCTGTCACACGTTTGCCTAAGAAATCTAAATAATTCTCATTCGTTATAAAAGTTCTTTTTTACCACTTTAAGTTATGGAATATACATTGTCTAACAATGTCTAAATTTTGTGTGTTAGGTAAAGTTAAGAATTTGATGTTTCTTGCTCATAATATAGAGTAGGCCTTCATTGAATAGTTACAAATCAAATTAGATGTGAACTGAAATATACTTAAAAACACTAAACATAATTTCAGTGTGGATATTTGAAGCTCAGCTAACTGGGATTTATCCAGTATAATCAGTAAGATTTAATTTAAGCCACTTAATAAATTTATAGAGAGAGCCTTGGAACCAATGGGCTTTTAATTCATAATGAGAAGAGTAAGTGTTAAACTAGCAATTAACAAGATAACAGTATTTCTCAACCAGAGCTGCTCAAGAGCTGTAAAATAACTCAATAAACAAATTACCATTGATTTTTAAATAACTGTTTCCTGGTTTTTGTTGCTACTGTGTCAACTAAACCATACACATAGGGTGTAGATAAAGCACATTCTCTTTAGAACTTTGTTCTTGCTCAGTTTTGGCCATTTGGGTTGCAGCACATAGGGGGCAGAAGAAGAGAAAAGAGAACAAAGAGGGAGAGGTGGAATTGCAGAAGGAATTCCTTGGCTGTTTCAGAGCACACAATAAACTCTCCATGGAAGCATTCACAGCTTCAGTTCCTGATCTTGATCAAACAAGTGCAAATCAGAAATAACACAAAAAACTGTATCCAAGCCATAGCTTTCCATTTCTTCTAAGGCATGTTTATATTTTCCCACCACCTCGTTCTTTGTTTCATACTTTGTTTTAGCCCCCAGTGATCCCCGATAGCTTCAAACACAGATTTCTTCCTCCCTGTTTTCATCCACAAGTTATTCTGTTCATGGCCTTCCCTTTCCCAAGTGAGAGAAACTCTTCCGGTCTGGCCTGCATTCTAACTGATGTGTTTTAAACAATAAAGCACCCCAATCAATATATTTTACCTAGTAATTCACACAAATGTAACTCAGGGTGCCTTTGTGAAATTCCGCTGTCTCCTCTTTTTCTTTCTCTCAAGCACAATTACTATCCCTTGCTATCAGATGAATCGAGCACTGTCCTGAGAACAGCAGCACTATTCTAAAAAATAAACCTTTTTCTTGTGGCAATCAGGTGAAATCTCACTCACTTCGGTGGATATAAGGGGTTGTCTTCATTGAGCAAAGCTGTAAATAGGAATTGAACTGGTTTTTTTGGAGGATGTAGTATTAAAAAATAGTAGCTGCCACACAGATGACATACAAGATCAACCACATACTGATTGGTAATGGCAAGTGGAGTTTCAGTACAAATGCATAGTAGTGAAAATGGTTTCCAGAACCAGCAGATCACCAGCTGGAGGAGGTGACTGGAGGCTCCAAAGGCAGTGGAAAAGCAGTGCTGCAGTAGAGACTAACTTGGGAGCAAGCAGACTGGACAAAGTTCTGTGATTACTAGCAAAACTTTCTCTCTCTTAATCACTGAAAGTGATGCTTAGAAAAACATGAAAGGTGCTTCATTCATTGTCAAGCAAACATGATTTCTAACTTGTGCCGCTCTTGTTTGCACTAATACAAAATATGGATAGTCATATAAATAACCAATAGGATATCGGTGCCGATAGGATTTTTTCAACTTCACATCTGTTAGGATTCAGTTTCTGCTGCAGTTTTAAAGTACTTGTGTTTAAATCTGTATTCTCACTGGCACAATGGGCAACTTCTATATTTCAAATGCCTGCTAAACAAAGATTTCAGACTCAATTACCCCCTCCCCACAAGATATTATTTTTTAAATACTATGTAGGATTAGCAAATATAACACTCCAGCATACACACACACAAATGGGAATGAAGATATTTAGTTACTCAGGGGCAGAAAACTGAAATAGTGATTGTTAAATACTTTTGCAAATTGCAGTTTATTTAGTTAGTTAATAAGAGAGAACCATCTCTACAGCAACTGCTGTTATGGTATAGCACTAATTCCATATTACCTGTAATAAACTGTCATTTTAAAAAAAGCATGCATAAGAGGAAGTTTGTTCAGCAGAACAGTTCAAAGAGTAAAACCTTCAAGAAGTAGAGACTGGTCAGCTGGCCCAAACTTTAAGTACTTATCTGAATTATCAGGACTTCTCAGGGTTTTGAAATTAGACTGGCTATCTCTCTTTTACAGACTGCCTTAAAACACTGGCTGTGTTGCTGCTCCCATTTTAAAGCCTCTCGTCCTTTTCCCAGATGGAAAACGAACCTAAGCAGCATTGAACATTTCAGAACATTGAAGAAGATGAAAGCTAAATTCCTTTTTAAAATAGTTAGAGAATGGATAAGCAGTTGGATGAATGAAAGGGTGGATAGATAGAGACTTTTTTCTTTCTTTTTCTCTTTTTTTAATCTTCTAAATATAATGGACAATCCAAAGAGGAGCTTGAGATGCACAGAACTGCTTTCTCTTAAGCTCCATTAAATCAATTAACAAGCTGGGAAAAAGATGGATATCTCTCATCAGAATGACTTTATTGGAGGATTGGTTGAACCATATTGCCTCAAAAGGATTATTCTGTCTGCATTTGAATTTAATGCAATAATAATACTGAGTCATAAAAACTGCATATAAGGAGGTGAATAGAAAATTCCAATCAAGAAGGGAATGACAGAAAAATATGCAGAAGGCCAACACTTAATCAACGAAGCCAAGAAAATATAATTGGTCAAAGCTTTATGCTTCCTGATTGCGAATGCATAAAAAAGATTGCTTTCTCTTAGAAGACAGCAATACCAGCTACCATATGCTCTGTTTAGGGTTGACTTGTCTTAATCTGATTTGAACAGAGCTAGACAGAAAAAAAAAACCCTGCTTTGACTCAGTCCTGTCAGTCCTGGTAGAATCGGAATTTCATTCATTTTTTTGTGCTGCAAAGCCTATGTATTCCTTCCTTCATTTTCCCTGAGTTTACCTAACAGCTGGCTGGCAAATTTTCTGCATGTGGATTAAGCTGTATCCAGGTATAATGGGTGTCTTGGGAACTGCAGGGCTTTGAAAATGTAGACAGGCTGGTCACTGGTTTTCAAGGCAATTGAGATCCCATGGACTCTCTTTGCCTTAGAGATCAGAGGGTTTTTTTCAGGTTTTGTGCTTTGTCTGCAACTCATATATGTTGGCTACCTCAGACCAGAGCATTCCTGGGCTTTGAAATATATAACCAAAGGGGCTGCACAGGGAGCTTTTCTAAAACAGACACAAGCAGCATCCAGCTACATTAACAGAATGACAAAATACCAAGTCCTGAAGAAAAAAGAATAGTGTTTCTTGACACAGCTCCAGACGAATTACAATATTTTAATTATATTTTAAGCAGAGTCTCTGTGTTGAAACTGATCAATGTAATTGAAATATGGAAAATTGTGGCAATCCCATTCAAAGAGAAAAAATGTACATAGTTGTTCTTACTTACATGAAAGGCCTCTGAGCAGAATTTATTTTTAAGTCATACACTCTGTAGAGGTGATTAAACAGAATGTGTCAAAGCAATTTGAACAATTTCAGGTGCACCAGAAATGAAGAATATTGCATGCCATTGCCACATGTAGATTTTCTGGCATTTAACAAGTTGTTAGATAATGATGTAGTCATTCCCTCAGTGGGGTACTAATCCTAGTCCTCCTGACTGCCTGCTGTCATAAAACCTGTGAGAACTTAGTATCAGTGAGATGCCTCCTTTCTGCCAAACCTGACTATAATTGACCTATGGGTTAAAAAAATTACAGGAAATCATGAACACATACAGGACATAGCTCCTTAAAACCGGGTTTAAATATATCTAACCTGCTCAAACAGCCCCAAATCCCTAAATATAATGCCTTTTCCTATAGTTCTCTCTTAATGATGGTTCGGTAATTTTTCATTTGCGAGTTATTTCTAAGAGAAAAAATAGTTTTCTTAGTAAAGTGATTTCTCCCTTTCAATGATCAGGAAATTAAGACTGTTTTAGTTTCACATCCTTTGAAAGCAAAATGTAAAGGAAGAATGCTCTGAAAAAAAAGTTCATTGTTACAGTTATACACCAGATTTTTGCAATAATATGTAGAAGTGACCTAACAAAGCTAAGCTATTTTTCTAAATGGCCTACACATAAAAAGAACTTAGTGGTAGATGGAAGTAGTGCCTTTTATTAGCTCAACGGGATTACTGAGAAAAAGTAAAGAACTTTTCAGGCATCCAGATCTTTCAAGAACTTTTCCTTTTTCATAACAACAGGATTTTCAAGTCAATCTAGCCAAAAGCACTACATTTATCTAAAAATCTTCTGGAAAAGAGGTCCTAAAAACTTCTAGAGATGCCATCAGAGAACCCCAGTCACAGCTGGGACAACCTTGTGACTGCTTCTGTAACATCTTAAGATGCTTCAGAGCAGCCATCAAGAAATACTGAACCCACACAAAATGATAATATTTGATGCTTTAATATCAGTTTGAAAAAATATACAGGAAGGTCAAGGTGAGTAAGAAATCTAATACACTACAAAGGAGCAGAAGCCAGTGTAATTACCTAACCAATCTCTTATATAAAGCAGACCAATTTACTGACTTAATTCTTGTGTAAGAGACCAGCAATTGGAATAGATCAACACTTGTTCCATGTAGGTCTGATGCATTCTTGTTCTTTAACCATTTCAGCTTTATAATGTACTCTTAATCCCTTCTTCAAGCTTCATTTGGTATTTTCTTCCCTGATCCTTTCCTCAGGCTTCATTTGGTATATTCTTCAAGTAGAGGTGAGACAAAATCTCATTTAGTGAAGATACCGTATTGGGCAGCATAGTCTGGTTCCAGTCTTGCTCCAAAGAATCAAAAGAAAAATATGAGTGAAAGATTTTTCTCTGTACAAAATGTCAACTCTTAATTTGTCAGTTGTTCTTTTGTTACCTCCCTTTTAAAACACAGAACTTTTTCTCCTAGTACTTTCTGAGTTACATAAAACACTTTCATAATCTTTACTGTTTCTTTCTCCCCAGGATGATATTTAAAGTCATACACAAGAACCTGAAATTGCAGAACTGGCTGTGATTAAGACTCAGGGAAATGTATTTTACTTGCTCTGAATGATCTCATATTTAAATAAAAGAACACTTTAAAGAAAAACAAAGCACTTAAAAATGACACATTTCTTTCTCCCTCGGTAATTTTCCACCTTCTAACATCTTAAATAAGGGAAGTTTGTACTTTAGCACAAACTTTCGTAGAAAATTAATCAACAAAATGAATGCATTACTAGGAATAACAGCTGAAATTACCACAGCAGGGTGGTTTTGTAGCTATGTTGGTACCTTCATTAGGCAACTCAGGCTGAGCAGGATAATGTGTGTGTATACATGGGTATATCCAGATACAGATTACATAATGCGAGCAAGATGGGCAGAAGATTGAGCCGCAAAAAGACACGAGATTCCAAGGGCGAAAATCCTCTTTCAAGGGTGTGTTTTGTTGGGATTCCCAAGATGAAATGAATTCCTTTCTGGGTGGGCAGGACTGGGTCTGCACAAAGGAGTCATCCAGGTCTGAATTCTCCTCTCTCTATGTATCATGGTCTCTCCCAACATACTGTTAAAGATATGTTACAGATAATTTCTCTTTTGTTTCCCATTTCCCTTTTGTTTACTTCATCTGCCCTACATCTCAGCTTTCACTCCAGACACCTGTTCTCCAGGTTTTGTGTTCCTGTGTTCTCACTTTTCAGTAATTTCCATTTCTCAACCTGTTTTTAAAGTCAAGATTCCTGCCTTCTCTCTTTTTTTTTTTTTTCCTGTTTATTTTTTTTCTAGGTCTTTGTGTTCCTTCTTTTTGTTTTCCTCCCATTCTCTCTTTTGTAGTACTACTCCACCTAAGTCTATTTTACTCTTTCTTCCAAATCTTGACTGGAGTTGAACTTTCTACTCTCCCAGCCTTTTCTGTGCTTCCCCACCAGCTTCTATATAATTTCCAGTCAATTTTTACTTTCTTTAGTAATTTCCTTTCTCTGCCTCCCGGGCATGCAAGACAAGCTATTCACTTTCAGAAGCAGAAAACAAGCAGCAAGCCTGCTGAAAAGTCCCTAAGCAAGACAAGACAAGTAATAGTTATTGCCAGCATCCATGGAGACGGCAGCAAGGCAGTCTCACAGGGAGCGGAGGATGTTGTCTGGGGCTCCTCATGGGATACCACCATACTGCGAGCAGTGGGAGAAGCAAATAACTTTCCTTTGGGAGGGAGGTGATGGCTGAAGCTTTACTAAGAAATGTAGAGTTTAAACAAGAGGGAAGGCAAGCTTCTCCTCATGCCTGAGAAACACAGACAGTTGGAATCCCATTATGATACTTATTGCCTCATAAAGAATATACTTAGAGGGTATCTTGGAATTACCCCTCTTGACCTACTGACTCAGCAGTATTCATAGATTTTAATGTCACCTGTCTGGCAGATCACATGCTGTTACCTGAGATCATTTTTTGATTCAGGAAAACAGAAGATATCTTGCATCAAATTTACCATGTGTTTTTACAAGGAAGACTAGTTTGTGGGGTGCCTGGTCAGACATTTTGTTCCAATTTACTTTTCTAAGTCCCAATAGATTTATTTGGAAAGGATGTGATTGCTCAGGGAAAGGTGGTTGTTTCTTCACTCTCCTCACTCTTAATGCACTTGCCAGTTAGTTGCTTCAGTAGCAAATGGCTTCCCTTCAGACGGGAATTCCCTCTTCTTTCCCTCCATGCAAGGGAACTTGCATCCCAGATGCAAGGGAACTGATTTGAAGAACCCACTATGGTTTTGTTGCTTATGGTGTGAAATTACCTGAACTTCCCCAACATGTCTACAAAGCAGGATATTGCATTGTGGAACTGCGAGAGGAAAAGAATTTGTCTGATCTGTGGATAATTATATCTGAGCTTCATGCTCAGGGAGTTATCTGCATGGCATATATGAGATATATGAGACAGCAGATGCATGGGAAGTTGAAAGAGCCACTTCCAGCAGGAAGGCAGTCAAAGGAATGAGAGCACTGGTAGGTGGAATGTCTCCTTTACATCAATCTTGAAGCCTTAGATTAGTGTAAGAAATGCTAGGGGTACTTCACTGACAATAAAGGCATATTTAGTTTTGCAAAGCAGTTAAATGGTTCCTGGCTGTATTTTTCTTTTATTTTCTCCGTTTGCATTTATATACAGATGATTATATTTGCTCTTCCTGTCATGTTGGGTTTGCTATCTCTGTAGATGCTGCCTGCCTGACCCCCTCTCCGTGTGTAACACTGATTAGTCTCAGTTTTTCAATACAATGTTAAATCTGTAATGGCAACTGACCATGTTAATTTCCCAAGGCAATGTAAGGTCTGCAGGAATGAGCTTGAAAATATTTCATAAATTGTTCAGAGGGCTTTGTTTTGCTTTTATTTATTTAAAGCAAGTATGACATTTACAGCTCTTTTTGGTACTAATCTTTTCATGTAGATGTGCTCATCGTGTGCTCTGTAAATATGAATGCAGTTTCTCCTTGGTAGGAGAAACTCTTAAGGCCCTAGGAAAATAATAGTGCTTTCTGCATATAGCGGTCTACCTTATACACATCGCTTTAAAGGGCAGAAATGTATGTCTCTGTGTTTATAAAATTAATTAGAAACTGTGAAGGAAATTTTCCTGTTGATTTCAACTAGATGACTGTAATATATATTTATATTACCACTAGATATGGTCAAACCAGAAAGATATTACTAGTGCAATATTTAGAAATACAGGGCTTGCATAATTTCATCACTTAATACAGCTGTTGCAACAGCCAGTCTGGTTGTCAATCGGTGAAATTCCTATTTAATTTTTACCTTTCTGTCATATTGTCCCCTTAAACTCCAATGAGAATAATAAATTACATGTGAAAAGTCACCAGAAGAAGACAACCTTTAACCTTAGAAATACAAGTCAGACTGCACTTTTCTTTCAATCACTTCACTAGAAACAGATGAAAATACATTATAAAGTAAGCACTGAGACACAGAAATGTCCAATATGAGCATGAAGAAATTCTTTGTGAAGAAAGCAGAAAGTCTTTTTTTCAATGCCCATCATATTGGAAATATTTATTGACCATTATTATTATGATGTTTCCTTCCCATTTAGGAGATTGTCAACTTCAACTGTCGGAAGCTGGTAGCTACAATGCCTCTTTTTGCTAATGCAGACCCAAATTTTGTGACTGCCATGCTAAGCAAACTGAGATTTGAGGTATTCCAGCCTGGAGATTATATTATCCGAGAAGGAGCTGTCGGTAAGAAGATGTATTTCATTCAACACGGTGTTGCTGGTGTCATCACCAAATCCAACAAGGAGCTGAAACTGACAGATGGCTCTTACTTTGGAGGTGAGTAGGAAGAAATGAATGATAACACTGGAGTGAATGCACTAGAACAAAACATATTCAGCTAACAGACAAAAAGAGACTTCTGAATAAGTTAGCTAAGAGTCACTTGCCTAGACAATTCAAACTGCAGTGAAGAGTATGCAAAATATTTCTGAATAAATGGAGTCTGCTTACTGTTGTGAGGACAGCTATTACAAATACAGAATGACCTTCCAGAATTCTGAAGTTATTTTGTATTAAGATCACTGGTATTTAACCGAAAATATTTAAATAAAAATATAATAACTTACATAGTAATTTTGTAGCTTTTTAAAGGTAAAATTGACAGGATTAATCTTTAAAAAAGAATACAATTTTTTGAGTCATAAATCTGAAAGTAAAAATCATAGTAAGAATTGCAAAATTAGCAATGAATAGAAGACCATTATTTACATGGGATATTCTGTAATTCATGAATATTTCAAGATGTTATTAATGCTTTTTCACTGAATTTTAGTACACATCAATGTTTTTCCTTCCAATATATACTGTGAGAAACTGGATTTCCTATCTGACTGGGTACTTCTCTAACAGATGTATATTAATAAAAATCAGGCATGAATTTTAATCCTAATTAAATTAATCTGGTAATCCTAATGAAAAATAGTTTTTTGCTTAGATGAAGGCATCTGAATATTTATATTTTGATGAAAGCAATTGCTTTTCTTACATATAATAATTGAGGATATAAAATAGTTGTTGCCTATGACTGTAAATGGTCTTTGTGCAATAGAATAGGTGTCTGCTTTCATAAGCAGCAGAAAGTCTGGTTTTCAGAAGCTGCTTGAATATTTGTGTGGGTACCACTGCTGCCCATGAGACTTGCAGTTAGCTGGTCATTGTATTAATTTGCTGTTGAATTCCATGAATGATCCCATAACTGACCTGAATGCCCTTCAGTAAATGCTCAATTGAAAGCCTAATCAGTGCCATTTAGTTGGTATACAGAAGGGGGAAGCTAAGAAAAGTGAATTGGGCTCAGCGTTTGAATTGGGCTATAGAGTTACTTAACTAATCCCATTTTAGAATAATACGCTAAAGCAACTCCTACTGATCTGGCCAGCAGACCTTGTCACTCCGAAGTAGCCTCTGCAAGGTGATTTGTATCACCAGTATTTGTAGAAGCACTTTGGTAAAGAGGTCTTGTGCTTATCCCACAGGATTAAACTGTAGATGCTGAAGACAGGAGATTAAGCAGAAAGCAAAGGTAAATGCTGAGGATGAAGAAACAGAGCAACCTTGGTCTTGGTCTCCTCTATGCTTAGCAGTGCCCTAGTTTATGAAAATGAGTTTGCAAGAGCCTGCGTGCTGAATCTGGCCATAATACTCCTCTGAACCAGCAGAGGATCAGAGGAGATTGCACATGAAAGTATTTTACATAACTGTCAGCCTGTTGTTGCAGTGCAAACAACTATTTAGCTCATCCCGTTCATCTGCTACCCTTCTTAACAGGAATGCAGACAAAAAAATAAGCTACTTGCAATACCCAGACACTACAGGAACTTACTACACTGCATACCAAAGCACTTTTGCACATCCAAACTGCAGCTGGGATGAGACAGGTGTTGCAAAAATGGGTGGTAATGCATCCAAAGCCTGAGAGCTGCTGGGGCAAACAGAAGGTAATAGGTGCTGCTGTAGCGTGGAGGGGAGAGGTGAGGAAAGGCAAATGCACAGGGAGAGAGAACCTGAGAAAGGAAATGCCCCAAGGTCCAAACTGGTGTGCCTCAGACCTGTTGCAGCAAAACACCATATATATTCTGAATTTCCAGAAGTGGATTTCCAACTTGAGAGAAGAAAGACCTATCTGGATCAGAGAAGCTGTGGATGCCCAATCCACAGAAGTCTTCGAGGCCAGGCCGGATGGGGCCCTGAGCAACCTGATCTAGTGAATGGCATCCCACCCCACATCAAGGGTGTTGGAACCAGATGATCTTTAAGGTCCCTTATAACTCAAAACATTCTATGATTTTATAATTCTATGACTGCAGCTGAAAAGAGAGGAAACAAGCTGCAAATCAGGTATCTGTGAATTGAAAACGTTTGGATTGTCAAAGCAGAAAATAAATAACAGTTCTAACATTCTTATCTCCCTGGAGAACACCCACTTTCCCTGAAGCGTGTATCAGAATCTGAATAAAACTTCCTGACCAAAGCAGACACAAGGAATATTGCACAGTGATAAAATAATAAACTGGAAGATCAAAGCTGCATTCAGATCCTAAGACCAATAAATCCTTTTTTGCTTAATAGAGACATGAGAAATCTGAGGCTGACACCATGTTTAAGAAGATGCTACTTATAACAACAGATCTGTATAGCTCCCAGGTCTGACACAATACATCAGTATCAACACCTGTGCCCCCAAAAGCAAGTAAAGAGCACACAGGTGGCAGGGTGCCATGACTAAACAGATCCTTTTTCAATTTTTAAATGTCTTACGTTTTGAAAGTTCCTCGTCTCAGCTCAGAGATGCTAACTTCTGTCTGTCAGGTATGTCCCAGAACTGAGTTACCTGCAGGCCTTGACTCTGGAGGGATTTGTAGGCTCACCTTCAGAACTCAATGGAGGGTTTCACCAGCATCCTGCCTTGGATTTGGAAAACATTTCTCAAACTCCTAATATGTAAAATATTTGTGTGCTAACAACATTATATCAGTAAATATTTTAGGTAAAAAAACTTAACAGTGAAAAACAGCAACTCTTAAATTGTGGGAGAACTGGAGATTAGTGTGAAAGCCAAGATTTAAGAGGAACCAAAGCAGAATCACCAGTATTTGGGAATGACTTGAATGGAGACTGTTGGGAGAATGAAAGCCTGGAAAACCAAAAGTTGCAGTAAAAAAAGACGAAATATCTTGATGTTTGAGGGCTGATGTTGAATATTTAAATTCTCTTGCCTGATCTTTGTTTTTAATTAAAAACAGGCTTTCCTACAGATCTGGTCTAATAGGAAACTAGATAAACCTTACAATTGGTTGGTAATTCTTCTCAAAAAGAGCATGCCTGGATAACCACCAGTGGAATTCATGAATCAGACTACATCTGTGCTGTACATTTTCTGTTCATTTTTGAGGGACATGCAAAGCGGTGACAGTAGAAAGATCTGGGCTTGACTACTGTCTTCCTCCTTCCTCATCTGTGCTCAGTGGTTTCTCCTTTTGGGAGGGTAGGAGTAAATACAAAACTGTAACCACAGAGATCTTGTGGTTTGTTCCTTGGTATTTCTGTTGGAAGAGCATTCTGTCCCTTGACCTTGATGCGTGTCCATAAATGTAATCTTCTTGAACTCTGTATGCAGGAGCATTATTTAGTCCAGCAATGTGTAGGATGCTCATTTTCATCCCAATAACTGTTTTTTTTGTCAGACTGCTGGTTGAAGGACATTATCATCCTACATATCTCCTCCAAGTGCTAGTAGGAATTTGAAAGCATTTTCTGGTACTATCCTTTTCAATAGGCCATATTCCCCCTACCATTTTTCTGGCATTTGTAGAAAACAGTAACTTTTTACTGCCTTACCTTAGAATCCCTGTCCTCACATGATATTCTCATGTGAACTTTTATAAAAGGGACAGGAATTAGACAAGGCAGAATACATGAAACTAATTTTCACTATACTGTGCAGTTATATAGTCATTTCTACATCAGTGAAATGAGGTGAGCCAGTTACCAGTGAAGAATCATAGGATTTTAATACTCTATAGTGGCTTTTATTGGATTTATTTTTAATTTTTATTTATATTTTATTTTTTTGAAACATCAGTGGATTTTTTTTTATGTCCTCCTTAATTTTTTACTCTCTGTTTGCTAATAGTTCCCCATTATTAGAAATTTTGCTCCCAGTTCCCCATTATTAGAAATGGGATTCCTGCCACTATCAGCATAGCAGTAGATGCATCTTTTCCTTTTACAAGTACAAGAGAAACTTCTCACACTGATGCAGTTTTCATATGGGAGGAAATAAGGCTGCCCTTAAAAGAAATTACCATAGAATCATAGAAAGCCTTAGGTTGAAAGGGATGTTTAACATCATCTAGTTCTGTTCCCCCCAGCATGGTCAGGGACACCTTTCACTAGACCACGTTGCTAAGAGCCCCATCTAAGTGTTCACCCTTGAACTCTTTCAAGGATGGGGCAGCCACAGCTTCTCTGGACAACCTGTGCCAGTGCCTGACCACTCTCACAGTTAAGATTTTTTTCCTAATATCTAATGTAAACCTACTCTCTTTCAGTTTGAAGCCATTTCTCCTTGTCCTTTCACTACATGCTCTTGTAAAAAGTTTCTCTCCATCTTTCTAGGAGACTCCCTCCAGGTACCAGTGTCTTAATTAGGTCACCTCTAAGCCATCTCTTTTTCAGGCTGAAAAAAGCCAATTCTTGCAGCCTTGCCTTATAGGAGAGGTGTTCTAGCCTTCTGATCATCTTTGCCTCCTCTGGACTTGTTCCAACAGGTGCAAGTCCTTCCTATCTTGGAGACCCCAGCCCTGGATGCAGTGCTCCAGGTGGGTCTCACCAGAGCAGAGCAGAAAGGCAGAATCCCCTCCCTCCCCTGCTGCCCACGGGGCTCTGGATGCAGCCCAGGACACGTTTGGCTCTCTGGGCTGTGAGTGCTCATGGCTGCCTCATGTCCAGCCTCTCACCCACCAGCACCCCCAAGTCCTTCTCTCAGGGCTGCTCTGATCTGTTCATGCCCAGCCTGTGCTGATACCAGGGGCTGTCCCTACCCAGGTGCAGCACCAGCACTCGGCCTTGTTAAACCTCATCAGATTCCCATGGGCCGCTTCTCGAGCTTGTCTAGGTCCATCTAGATGGCATCCCATCCTTCAGGAGTGTCAACTGCACTGCTGAGTTTGGATTCATCAGCAAATTTGCTGAGAGTGCACTTGATTCCTTCATTTATTTCATTAATGAAGACACTACACAAGACTGGTCCCAGTATGGACCCCTGAAGGACACCACTTGCCGCTGATGTCCATCAGAACTCTGAGCCATTGACTACTACCCTCTGGATGGGACCATACAACCAGTTCTTTATCCAAGGAATTACGATCTCCTTCTAGCTGCTTCTGTAGGGTGAGTGACATGTGAAGGAAGGTCAGGAGAGAATGAATGGATGGTGTGGACTATGTTAACACTTAGGACAAAGCTGTAGGGAAAAGTGTGGGTAGCGAGAGAGATGTCAACAGAGAGAGGACTCTGTGGGTAGGAGTCAGGTTGTGAGCGGTGCAAATAAATGGGAGACAGAGCAGCTGACAGTGCAGGGGAACATCATGGGCATGAGACTGATGGGAAAGGGAGGAAAACGCAAGTGGCAAGCACACATCTGAACAACTTCCAGAAGATAGGAAAGAGTGGGAAGGTGCTCACACCTATCCCTTTCGAATAGCAAGTAGGAAAACCTGACTGCACACGTGTTTGCAGTTAAGCTGAATTGAAAGCTTGAGATTGACACACTTGAACTCAGCCTTCCTGGGATGGAGAATGAGAATCAGGATGCAGGTGAAAAATGTAAGCAATTGTATTGTGAGGATGTTTTGATTATGAAGTTGTTTAATTTTTTTGTCATCTTGTCCATGCTCCTGAGTATACTTAAAATACAAAGTTAAGTACACAGCAGTGGATGATGACAGCTCCCCCATTTTTGCTTTCTCTGTCTCAGTGCATATTTGTCTTTCTCTTTAATATCTTGGTAGTTCAAACTAATTAATGATATAATCCCAGTAATAAATGGTAAAAAGGAAATTGCCAGGTTTCAATCCTATTGAACCTTTTCCTCTCAGTGCCAGGTGATTGGATTAGAAATTACTCTTGTGACAGGAGAAATTATTGAATGAACTGTGTATTAATTCTTCACTATAAATATAAAATTTGTAAAATGCAAAGATTTTGACATCTTCAGAGATGAAGCACAAGAACATCAGTCTTTTGCTTATAGAAAATATTATTTCATCACTTACTAGGGCTTTACAGAGCAGAATTACTAGCGTATCTAATGACCCTAATACTAATCTAATTTACCTATACCAATACATATTGACAGAAACTGATGTAATACAACTGCTGTGCAAAAATTCTGATTTTTGCTGTGGTTTTTCAGAATCACCCCATAATAATATTATGTAAGTTGGTAATTCAACATCTCTGATAATTAATCACATCAAACATGTAGGAGTGTAATAAACTAAAGAGATGTTTGCTTTAATAAAAGAAATCCTTTCCAATTATCTCCTTCCTCTTACTCAGATGGCTCCATGTGTGGCTTTTAGGGCTACTTCAGTTATCACAGTAAGATCAGGCCCTGCAATTTCTCCCTCCCTTCTGGAAAGGCCTTTTGCTCCCTGATACCTTGTGACCCTCCACTTCTCTGCATACCCCTCACCTCAGACTCAGTCAGAGGGTGTTCCCATGCACTCCGCTACAGACAGCAGGCTCCTGCTTGGAGAACAAAGTGGAAAAGCAGCTTTCAACCATTTGATATCTTGCCTGAGATTGCTACCCCTGCAAACATAGAAATTTCAAGCTGTCCCAAAGCTAGTGCAGAGGACTTTGACGATCAGGAGTGGTTTCATGAGGTCCTGTGCCCCTCCAGCCACCAGCGCTGTGGAATCAGAGGAGACTCAGGACAGGTAGTCCTGGTTCCGATAGGCGCATGCTGAGTTGCCTCCATGAACTGGTGTGTTAGAGTGGGGCTGACATGCCTACAGAGAGAAGAAAGGAATACATCCCGCACTACCCAACCAGTGAGGCTCAGCACAGCTTACTCAGAGGAGGATTTCTGGGAACACGTTCAGGACTCTGCTGTTACTTCATTTGCTTTCTCGCTGGTGGACAGAGGCCTGGTTGTTCGCTGTGGTCTCATCCTGCTCTTTTCTGTAGTCACTGGCACAATTCCTCTCAGCCACAAAGGACACAAGATAAGACTGGTCTCCCTGCTATCTTTTCCTTTCTCCATCTGTTTCCCCACCTGTGTTTACACAGGCTTTCCTTCATGCAGCAGCCCAGACATATGTTCCAGGAAATTTAACCCCTTTTCTTCTGTTTTTAACAGATACTGTGTTAGAGCTGAAGGAATGCCGATTTTGCTAGGGAAATCCAAACTGAGTGTTCAGAAAGTGCAGATACATTTTTATTATTTGGGTCTGGGGGCCCCGTGGAGGTTTTGTTAGTTGAAGGAGTTCCCTAATTCCAGTAGATAAGTCTGCAGTAATTCATGCTGCCCAATTTTTGATGTATCCATTGCAGATCCCGCTCCCCATTTTTTTTACCCCCACTAAAAATCCCAATGGTATCATGCCACTTGGAGTCAGTAGATAAATCAGTTTTTAGACTAACTAAAACTCATACTGCTAAATATTTTTGTCCTATCAACTTCCAGGTATGCTGAACATGAAGAAATGAATGTGATTTTTAAAAAAATTTTTATGATGTGTATATATGAGAGTTACTGTGTGTGAATATGAAACTGTATTGGCCGATCTCTTGCATTGTAATAAGAGACAAATACATGTTTTATTTTACTTACTCAAAGGCAGATATCACTATCTGTGCTTCATGTCATCATTCATCTAGCAAATCTATCTAGAAACCAGATTCTCATTGCCATCTTCCCAGACAATGTCCCAGAGACATATTATAGCATCTTTTCTTTTTTGGTTTATTTTTTGTAACATGTATTTCATGGAATAATTTCAATTTTAAATGTTTTATTTTGCTTAAATTATTTAATGCAGTTTTAACATTTACCCTTCTGCACTTGAAATTCTAATAAACTCGATCTTGCATTTGCTTCAGCTTGTAGAAGGCCAATTAGACAGAACTTCTTTGACCTACCTATTATTTATGGAGCTTTTCCCCCTTTCAGAACAGGAACTGTCAGTATATTTTAGACCAGTGCAGTGGAAAATAATACCATGGGAAATGTTGAGTCACTTTAGATTATATTTTGCCACTTATTTTTTTCTGGTTACACTCTAGGTGCTTCCTTTTGATAGAATACTTTAAAAGATTTGCAGTATAATACTGATTATAAACAGAAAAAAAATCTGTTGAAGTGCTTTACATATGGACAATATGATATGATATGATATGATATATAATTTTACATTTTGCAAAAATACTGCATATGGCTATTTCTTATTCAAGGTAGTGGTGGATTAAGTCTTTCAATATTCATACTATAATCCAGATAGTTAATTATAAGTAGCCCCACTGAGGTGCGATTATTCGTATTCTTAATGGCAGGGACATAATTAAATGCTTTAAGAGAGCAAGATCTCCACATCTCCATGCCAACTCGTTTGTAAAACATTTTTCAGCTGAACAGTATAGAACATTTTTCTAAAAATATTGTCTGCAAGAGGGCCTAAAAATTAAATGTCTTTTTGGCACAGACTAATCTGCCATTTTGAGGCTACGTAATACGCAATATTCTTCATAATACTGCATAATTTCTTGTTGACAAGAAATTGTTGTGTTTTTCTTTTGGCATATTTTATATGGAAAATAATAATCACAAGGACTTCTTGCTATTCAAACTCAATATTCTTTTTAAAAGTAAGTCCAAGAGAATTTTTAGGAAGAGAGAATGAAAATAAGTTACTCTTTTATGCTAAAAGGTAGAAGTTGATTTGGGTTTAGGAGTTTTATTAGTTAGCAAACATAAATATAAAATTAACAGTATTCATAATAATAACACAAGTAATAAGTATTGCAATCTAAAAGCATAAATAAATTATAACTCTAATTCTGCAAATTCATTAACAGTATCCATTTTTAATTTAAACTTTATATAACTAGACTCAAGTAAAATATCACATAGCACGCCTTGGAAATCTAATGTGGTCAACACAGATAAACCAGAAGAAGATCTTGCAAGTACCTTCAATTTCACGCAGTAGAATTTTAACTAAATATTTGAGTTTAGATTAAATATTTAATCTAAATATTTAATTCCAAACTGACAGTCTCTCTCAGATATTTTTTAATAATTTAATGAAAAAAAAAAGGTACAATATTTTTATAGCCAACTTTAATTTGTTACTGTTTGCCAAACTCAAGATTACAAGAGCATACCACTGAATACATAAGGAACTAAGTGGCTTTTTTCGATATGCAATAAGCATCCATCTGAATAAAAGTAGGAGTAAATTAATTACATAAAATCACTTTTGGCCTTTGACACAGCGAGTATGAAAATAAAATCTGTACTTAGGCATATTATCTTAGAATCTAAGCTTAGTTATTTTTTTTTATGGCATATGAAATTATTGTCAGTAAAGTTGTGAGCTTTTACAAGATAATAAATAGACTATCTTAATATCTCTTCGTAGAAAGAATACTTTAATAAATTAGAAGGAAAACGTATGGATGCTTTGTTATAAATAGCATTAAAGATAAAATATGCACTTTTATTTCTTTTTTACAAAATTATCCTAAGCTTCTGTTCTGTCTAACAGAGCTTTCTTAGAAGAATTTGATTGAACACTGGAAAACAGTCAGGATGTAAGAAATGTTCATAAGACTGGATGTGGCACTCAGTGCCAGGGTCTGGCTGACCGGGCGGTGTTCAGTTAAAGGTTGGACTTGATGATCTCAGGCATCTTTTCCAACCTCAATGATTCTGTGTTTTCTGTTACTGGTTTTTGTTTGCTCTAGTCATGAAAACTTGGCCACAGCTATTTTCAGTAGCTGCACATGGAAAAAAGCAAAGAGAGGTCAGGATGAAAAATAAAAAGTCCCGGGTCAGATAACTTGCCACTTTTTATTAAGACAAGAAACTGATTTCTCCTAGGTAAGTGTCATAAAAGACACATTTAGAGCTCAGTAAATAAAGGACCATACTCTCAGGGTTGTTGGAAAACCCTAAATAAATATTAAATGTTTTTCAAAATAAGTATTTGTCTATAAATTCTATCAAAGTTTGGGTCAATTAAATGTCGGCAGTTCTTTTCAGATGAATAATTTTTCCCCAAGTAAATTTTAGCTATCTCTTTTGCTATTGTTGCATTAAGCTAAATAAAATACCATAAATTAAACAATGAACATGCGGGGAGCTCAGGTGTTGGTCTTCAGAGACAGAAATTTCAAATTACTACAAACAGGCAATAAAAATGTCAGCTAAACTAAGCTATGTGGTTTTTGTTTGGGAGGCTTCAGGGTTTTTTTATTATTTGTTTGGGTTTTTTAATAGGATGACTAATAAGGACAACAGCTATCACAAATTACAAATAGATATATTTAAAATAGGTTTAGGTAAATAGTTTAAAAAGTGATGAACCCAGATATCTGAAATCAATTCAACAGATAATTATTGCTGTCATAATTTAAATGAAGAGGTCAGGCAGTATCTGCTAATTCAAACTGACTTGTTTGCAATTCCATATTTAGTGTAAACATGGTGGCAAAACCTGCAGGTTTTGCATAGCTTGCTTTTGGACAGTCCAGATTACAAATCTGGCTGTAAAAGGCAAGAATTATCTCCATTTTCCTCTCTCCATCAGTTGCAGAAATGTTCCTCTTGAGCAGTGACTGTATTTTAGGGTTTCTTAAATGTAGGACTGAATTTTTTATAACATAGATTACTGAAATTCATTTAATTGGATCAAACTACATTCTGAGTAATTGTAAGACCTGGTGGTAGTTATTTTAGTAACTATATCAAAAAGCAGCATATCTCTGGGTTTACCATTGTGTACACTAGCAATAATATACTGAAAGATAATAAGAACGCATTAAAAATAAGGAAAAAATATAGATAAATGCATTTCATGTTTTCCAGAGTTTAATAATGAAAAAGGAAACAGAAATGCAGATATTTATGTTAAAGTAACATGTCATCATATGAAACAGCTTCTTCCCTCTTTTCTGTATTGGAGGTGCTTAAGTCAACATGGAACTGGAAAGTCACTCAATTTCTGAAAGAATGGAGTTCCTAGAAGCTTACTGATTTTTTTTTTTTAATTGCTTGAAGTGTATATAGTCCTTTCCTAAAGGGGAAAAAAGAACCCAACCATACTCATACTATCTGTTGTAAAGCTGGGAACAGAGTGCCCCATGCTGAATGTCCCTTGCTGTGACTGGCACAACGAAGTGCCCATTCCCTATTTTCTGCTCAGTGGGCAACTTCAGCAGCTTGACAGAAGTAAAGAACTATAAATCTTTGTAACATGCCAAGGAGTTGTTGTTATGAAGAGCTGTTAGAAAGTAAGAATAGCCTAAACATGATGGTTTTCGGAAGCTTACTCTGAACTCTTACAAGATGGGTGGATGGAAAAAGCCCTTGTACATTTAAGTTTTGTCTATGGTAGTTTAGTAATAGTAACTCATTGCTTTCTATAAAATAAACAATATTCTAATCCACTGTCCTGTTATCAGAAAACATTCCCAAGTGTGTTAGACTGACTGACCCAAGCTTTTGATTTGCTCTGATTTTCCATCTTTCTTCTGCTGCTGGAAGTAATCAGCCTGAAGAGCTGCTTGCCCATTTGCACAACAGCAACCTACATGCCCACTACAAGAACAAGTTTCCTGCTGAGGAACCGAAGCAGTAGTCAGCTGTCCTCAGCTGGAAGGACATCTCACTAGATCCTGTAATGTTAAATCTGACAGATGATGGGAAATCACACAGCTTTGGAAGGGGACAGAAATGCATAAAAACTGCTAGTTGTTTTTAATTGTTTTTAATATAGACACTAAACAGCTAAAATACTGTTGAATTAATTAATTCATTACTACAAAAATTGAATTTCTGCACCTAGTCAAGTGTACTTGTGCTTTAGTTCTGATCTTTGTGTCCCTGCAAGACAAAGATACATATATAACAATTCATTGTATGAATTTTTTATTTATACAATGTAACATCCTAAACTAAGAAATATGATACATGGAGACAGGACTGGTTTGGTGTCCTTCAGTGAACTTGCTAACTACTGGACTCATAACTTACCTTTATCAACACAGTTCATCTGTTGGTGGACACATTTTGTCTGCAAGGCAACATTTTATTGATATTTGAATTTCTGCAGATTTTAATCTCTAGTCAAATGGTAATGTGACATACGAGGTTGAGTAATTACATCTAGAATACAATTTATATGTAAAATGAACAGATGATGAATGGACAAGTATACACTCTCAGATAAACTCTACTGCTTCTCAGAGTAAAAAAGGAATCCTCCTAGTCTGTATAAAATGGAAACCAGAAATTATGGCTAGGATGGCCAGTCAATACATACCCATCCAGGGAAGACTAAAGAAGAGATCAACGTCATACATGGTGCTAGTGATTAATCTCCTCCACATCCATAAACAGTACTTATTTTCTCCAAGAAAAAATGTTTAGGCATCACATAGCAACAGGAGAGGGAAAAAGTTATCACCTACAGAGGCCATCAGTACATGCCATAAGAACAACGAACATGGTCTCAGCTGGAATCAAAACTTGATCCTTACAAAAGGCCTATTAATCCTATTCTTTAAAATGCATCCTGTGGGCTATAACACTCACTTTAACTCATTCTGATTTTCCTGAAGTCAGCCTTCTTTATTGCTGTCTTTCAGGTATGTAGAATTTCCTATGCAGAGTGTTCTGTCACACTAATGTGATAGTAAAATACAACCCGTGCATCCCCTGTTTTATGGGAAACCAATATGGGCAAGGTCCTTTAGAAGTTCATAGTGTTCCAAAAATTGAACCTGATTCAGCTTTTGCTGAAATCCTGCCATAGAATCAGAGAATCACTTAGATTGAAAAGATCATTAAGTCCGGCCATTAACCCAGCACTAACAACTCCATCACAAAGCCATGTCCCGCGTATGTGTGCAACTGATATGTTGGTGATTGGTTTTGATTATTGTAATTTTCAGAACAAGCTTAGCTTTAAACTTTTATCATTGTACATTTCAGTTAGTCTTCACAGCAGAAAGTACATTGTATTTGAGCCCACTGACATATTCTTTTGAGGGCTGTATTTTTCTGTGGAAAAGACCTGATCCTAGCAGACCACGAATTATGATTTTCATGAATGAATTACATTTGCATTAAATATGGACTGTAAGAACAAATTAATGTTTTTAGCATCATTTAGTGCTTTCACTTTTCATTATGGCAGTGATTGACATTTGTTTCATAATGTTCTAGGTAACAGTTGTCCAAAGAGATTAAATAATTAAAAGTAAAATTTGCATTCAGAATTGAATTACAGGTTCATTGTCACATAATACATAATTATTAACTGGAATTGAAGACATCCTTTTGTTTGGAAAGGAAAGATAGTAGTATTTGACACACTGGAAGTGTCAGCGTGAAGGCAATGCACCATGCCAAATGCAGATGGGAGTATCAGTGAGTAATTTGCTGCCGACACTTTATTTTTATGCTAATAGAGAACCTTGTTTATCCAAGCTGTTTAAAAATAGTCTATGCCTTTTGTGTTTCACTACACATTCCTATGCTATTATTGTATTTCCTAGTCTATTTCAATCAACTGAACATCAAGGAGAGCATAATTCTTAAGGGCACCTGGTGTACTTGATACCACTAAGACTCATTTTAAAGATGACATGGATATCTTCATTACTTTATTCTTTTCATGAAAAACAAACACTTTGGTTTATTTAAATGAGCACAAGTGTTTAATGGGAACACATTTCAATATTCTGTGTTCTTCCTCTCTGGTCCAGGTAAGGAAGATTTCATATATTATGTCTTACTATGCTTGAGGGTCTGTTCCAAACAAATAGCTGATAGATTAACACAGACAATTAACAAACACATACATACAAATCTTTTGGACAGGCTACAAATGATGCCATTGATACATATAACAAGGCAGTATAGGTGATCTGTCAGTGACTATAATACAGTTCTAATCAGTCGAGAAACACTGCTGGAAATGCAGTACGTGGGTATTCATCACACAGTATTTTTTCTGTAAGAGAACTGTAGTTCATCTTTTGAATGAGACCATTCAACTGGAATTGAAACACAAAGATTTCCTTGCTTACTGAGCAGGCAGGCTCCACTCCTGCTCAGCAGCACTCCCTGACCAGTTTCTGGGCACTGGGACGTTTGTCATATCTTTTCTGACCCATTCTTTATTATATTATCTAACTAGTAGGATTACAGATATTAAAAGCCTTCCAGACATATACTCTTCAACCAGAAGTTGTGGGTTGACAGAGTCTGCAGATCATAGTTTTCACTGATTTTTTTTTTCCACTTCACCTTACTTGACAAGAATAACAGAAGGTGAAAGAAGAAGAAATAAAGTAATTCTATTTGTTGAAGTAATATCCATGAATTCTATGGACCCATTGTCCTGTGATGAAATCTAACATTATCTCTTATGGTTTCTTCCCATCCTTCTTGTTTAAGTAATCTACAATACAGTGGTCAAGATTATTAATGATGAAAACTGTACTTTCCTTGATTTTTTCTGCACTTTTCAGAATGACGGGGATTTAGGAGATGCTTGTTTTGTTTAGGGCATTTGATGCTTTTTAAACTCAAGTATTTATTGAGAGTTGCAGAAGACACCTCCTAATGTGTCTTGTATTGTTTGCAGCAGTTTTAATTGAAGAGAGCTGAAAATCAAGATGTGATCATTAGTCACACAGACTTTCCAGACAGTTTTCTCTAAATTCAACCACGTATTGTAAAACTTTATCCTCTGTGAGACCTAAAGAGTATCTTAGGAAATGGAACAGGTATTGACCACATTTAACTGCTCCCTTTGGGCAAAATGTCCTCTTGTAACTAAAATGCAGTGGGTTCAATCTAAGGAGAAGAGGTCAGGCTAACCTAGGAGTGAGAAAAGGAAAGGACTGACTTCTGTCATACCTGGCTGGTTCTTTACAGTAAAATGTCATTATTTCATGGGCATCAAGTTTTGTGAGGGATTCTAGGTCAAGTCTCTTACCAGTCTTCTCTATAAATTCTCTACTCTACTCTCCCAGTAGTCTCTATAAATTCTCCCCAAAGCTGTTGGGGTTTAAGTACATTCTGTGCTAGTACTGGTCCAATGTTAATTTACTTTGATTTATCCACTATAATTTAAGCACCTTATGCCCTAATCCTTCAAGGTTAGGTAGCATGTGAAAATTCCTCAACAAGAAGTATGAGACGAGAAAACCATCAAGGTTCTTCATATCCTAGATTAATAAAATATATATTTCTTAAAGACATACAGCAAAAAAAACCCAAACCAAAATAGCAAGCCGACAAGAACTATGTTGGTACTTTGCAGAAATGAAGCCTGCAGAATTATTTATTATTTGGTTTTCCACACTTAAAAATGATAGTTTGATTGAAATTGAGCATGTGATGGACAAAAAAGCAAGGTAGGAGACAACTTCCTAATTTTGTATTTAAAAACTAAGTATGAACTTGCAGCCCTTGGCTGCTGGAACTGAGTAGGGAGACTATCTCTCACCCTGCCTGAGCTCAAGAATTCTTGATATTTCGAAGTGTGTTCTTAGTCCCCAGTTTGAAAATGGGATCAACTCAAACACTATTTTTTGCAAATTACTTTCTAATTTTCTGTATTTTAATCTAAATACATAAATAAATATTCTACCCCACATGTTTTGCTGTTACAAGCCTCAGACACTGACTTTGGCCTCTATGCAGTCACCCTGTTACTGTGGGTTGGAGAATTAGAAGTCAAACATTTGGGGCTGTTTCTTGGGACTCTGCCCATAGCTTCAGTTTCCACTGTTCCAGAAAAATGAATTCCTGTCGGGGGCACTTGCAGAGAAAGGCTACTAGACTAATCATATGAATTCCATTTTTTTAATCTAATGAGAAAAAAAGTCTAAAGTCGTAAGTTTTCTCTCCCAAAATATCTAGGACATAAACACCAAGGAAGCAGAAGGCATTTGCATGCTTCAAGTGTTCTTTTTTCCTCAGAACAGCTCTTATATTCAAGTATCATTGTATCATGATATCATGTATTGCATTAGTTTAGTAAATCTGGTGAATGATTAAAAGGATTGGTCCTCTATGGCAGGTGTATATTGAAAAGAAAATCAGTGGAATCACTAGGGTTAATTCAGCACTTGGGTTAATCGAAGTCATCAAGCTGTGTTTGACAGCTGATGCATCGTTTCTTAGAACTTGAAGCACTATTTTAAAAAGGCTTGATAAAATCAGTTCATACTGAGAAAACCTATAGGTAGGGCTCTTAAAGGACATGAATTATTTTTTCAGAGAAGCAAAAATAGAATCAAATACCTTCAGAATTGTCCCTGCAACCTTATGTAAGCAGAAATAGAAAAACTGCTGCTGAGTACTAAATTATTACTTGTTAGCACTGAGTCAATTTCTAACTTTAAAGTTTCACATGGTTCAGTAACTTCTTTGTTTTCAGTGTGTGCTGAATTTTTCTCTCCCCAGAGATTTGCCTTTTGACCAAGGGCCGTCGAACTGCCAGTGTACGAGCAGACACGTACTGTCGCCTGTACTCCCTCTCAGTGGACAACTTCAACGAGGTCCTGGAAGAGTACCCCATGATGAGAAGGGCCTTCGAAACAGTGGCAATTGATAGACTTGACAGGATAGGTATTTATTTCATTTTTTTGCATGTGATTAATTCTTAAAACCCTTCCGCATTTTCTTTCCCTTGAGCTGCATGATAAAATACCCTTCTTTAAAAGTTTTTTTCTGTTACACTGCAGTAAATGTTTTCTTGATCTATAAATAACACGTGTGCAGACAAGAAATTTTGCAATCTCACTTTTAAATAATAAAAACCACCGAGTTTTAGAAAGCTCTGGTACTCCTCTGAGGATTATTTTTCATACTTTAATTATCATTAGTATTATTTATTAATCCTGTAGATTTCTTTTGCTGCCTTCAGCACTTGATAGGATTTATGCTGTGTCACGAGCAGTAGATGACATTTTCCTAAATAAATTGCTTACAGATGACATCTATAATGCTGGGAAGAGCTGAAGCCTCTCAGCACTCATAAACCCGTTGTTTGTTGAAGTGAATTAATCCTTTGCAGCAGGGCTCTCATTTTCCTCACAACATGGGCACTGCTAGCCTTGATGTCTGCACACTGGCACTTGCTCAGATCTGCCTGCAATGAGAAAAGCAGGCCAACAATATTCAAGTGAAAGGTATGGCAGATTATCAAAATGAGAGGTGTGAACTTGCTGTTCCAGTATTTGGGACCTCTCTAACAGGACATAATAGGCAAACCATACAGTCTTTGGTAAGGAGAATTGGACTCTGATCATCATTACTGACATTGATTTTAAAACACAGCTGTGCAAAAAAAAAAAAANAAAAAAAAAAAAAAAAAAAAAAAAAAAAAAAAAAAAAAATCACTTATCCTGTTTGGTGGTGTTTCCTCAACTTCTCAAGAAAACTTCAGTCTGAGGATTTTTCCACATCAACTCAATGCATTAAACTCCTACAATTTTTGCTGCAAGACTCTCTGTAAATGCAGTCCAACTCTAAGTAATGTGTGCTTGAAAAATATTAGCAGTAAAGCTCCAGTCTGTTCTTGGAGTAGCAATCCCATCTGAAGCACAGTGTTTTATCCAAAAAAAAAAAAAGAGCAATTGAGTGCCATTGTGTTCCCGAGCATCTGATGACTCAGATAGAATACTGTCTACATCCTACAGACACTATGAGCCATCAAGCAGACATCAGGTCACAGTGTACAGCAGTCCTCACTGTGCAAGCAGGTGTCACATTATCCACGAGTTCATATAGGTTCACAAACATCTAAAAACACTGGTAACTGATGTCTGGTAACTAGTTCCCAGAAATGTGCTAGAGGGCAGGTGTACTTTTAAAATACACAACTGTTTATAGGGGAAATTCAGACAGTTTTGCAACGGAGAGAAAGGTGATATAGATGCAGAGCACGATGACTTTTTCTGACAGTTGTTCAGGAAATTACGGTTCGTCTATGTAACTGCAGTAGTACCAGTAAACTGCAAGTGAAGAGGCGGGGAAAGGGCAGGTGTCAGAGTGCGGCGCTGCTCCCGAGGCCCGGGTGCGGGCAGGCCCGTGGGCTGGCCGCATGCGGGGCACGGCCGCGGAGAGCTGCGGCAGGGCCAGCGCGGCACAGCCCCCTCCTGCCGTGGGCTGGCGGCCGAGCAACGCCCCGCTCAGCCACCCGCAGCCTGCTGAGGCTTGTACAACACACAGCCCTCACGATGGGTGTGAAACACAAAGCCAGAGCGGGGCTCTGGCCCTGCGCCTCAGGCTCACTAACTCTTCTGCCTCTCTGTGAAGGGAAGAAGAACTCGATCCTGCTGCAGAAGTTCCAGAAGGACCTCAACACCGGCGTTTTCAACAACCAGGAGAATGAGATCTTGAAGCAGATCGTGAAGCACGACAGGGAGATGGTGCAGACCATCGCCGCCCCGGTGAGCCTGCAGCAGATGCCAGCCCTCAACTCCAGCACCTCGGCCTCGTCGTCGCGCGGCAGGACGCAGTCCCCTCCCGTGTACACCAGCAGCAGCCTCTCGCACACCAACCTGCACTCGCCCTCGCCCAGCACGCAGCCGCCCCAGCAGGCTGTCATCCTGTCGCCCTGCTCCTACACCACGGCCGTCTGCAGCCCGCCGGTACAGAGCCCGCTGGCCGGCCGAACTTTCCAGTACGCCTCGCCGACCGCCTCGCAGCTCTCCCTCATGCAGCAGCAGCAACAACAGCAGCAGCAGCAGCCGCAGGCGCCGCAGCAGCCGCCGGGAGCCGCGCAGAAGAACGAGGTGCACAAGAGCACCCAGGCCCTCCACAACACCAACCTGACGCGGGAGGTGCGGCCGCTCTCCGCCTCGCAGCCCTCCCTGCCGCACGAGATCTCCACGCTGATCGCCAGGCCTCACCCCACGGTGGGGGAGTCGCTGGCGTCGCTGCCGCAGCCCGCGCCGGGCCCCGGCGTGCCCCCGGCCGGCCGGGCCAGCGTGCCGCAGCGGGTCTCGCTGTTCCGGCAGATGTCCTCGGGAGCCATCCCCCCGAACCGCGGGGCCGCGCCGCCCGCTGCCCCGCTGCAAAGGGATTCTTCCACAGTCTTAAGCACAGAGCCCGAGGGAGACAAACCGCGGTTCGCCTCAAACTTATGATCCCTGGTGACTGTGAGCAACAGACTTGCGGCAAACCGAGCACCATCCCCCGAACTGTTTTAGCCTGTTTCCTAATGTGCCCCAGCAGTCTACTATGAGAAAAATAATTTAGACAGCTTTGCCCTATGTAACGAATGTAAAAGTTTTATATATATATATATCTAAGTATATATATATATAAAAGCAATTTAAAAAACTTGTTTGAGTTCATGTCTTCCTTTTTCGCAACCATTACAGAAGATTAAACTTAGCTCTAATATTACATATTTTTAATGTGTTGACTTTAAAATCAGCCTAACCGATTTCTCTGTTCATGGGATTGGCTGTTTTCATGGGGAAATTGTCAACACAACGACAAACTTCAAACAAGTATATTTAAAAAAAATAATAAAAAAAAGTAAAAAAAATCAATTTAACTAACACATAGCACTGACTGATATTCTGAAACCTTTGTTACTTCATTTATTGCATATATGTTGTTAATTTCTCGTGAAGAATTCAGTTGTTATTTCACATTACATTTCATGTGTTAGCACCATCCATTGGAATTTAGATTGGAAAAGAATTATATTGCAAACACCTGCAGTGTAAAGGGAAGCACTAGCACTCCTCTGGATAGGTTGTAACCTCATGGCATGTCAACCCTTCTGTTGTCTAAGAGAATTGGGTGGACTTTGATCTTCACACTGCTAAAGACTTTTCAAAGACTAAATATTGCCATTGTAAATAACTTTTTAGACCCAAGCAAAAATAGCTGCTGTGTGGTGTACCATTGCAAGGTCTTTGTTTAGGAATTTAGGTTCCGCTTTTCACTTCAAAATTTACGGTTTTAAAATTTGTTAAAGCTAAGTGCAACACAACTGTTAAATTGTAATGCAATGGCTTAAAACCTACAGTGTTACTTTTACATGCAATGTTTTATGCAAAATTGTACGCTTGATCCTGCAAACCGCTTGTACTTCACCAATGCCATCACTTTTCTTCTTGCCCTCAATAGCATCTGAGAATATTCCATGCATGCTTTGGAAAAAAAAAGACAATAAAAATAGGTTTGGTCAGTAGGAAAAGGCTTTACGGTATCTTAGAAAATAATAACCATTCATTAATTGTGTCTACCTTAAAATTCCTATAATGCTGACTTTGAATCTCTGGTTTAAGTCTAGAAGTGAGGTTTTTCATTTAAAGGATTATTTGTAAACCACAGCTTGATTTAGACTTTCAGGTGCTTTCTGTGTCTTCACTGTAGTTTTGTAGTTGACTGTGGTGTTAATTTACAAAAATAAATATAATATAGCATCAAGTCTGTCTGGAAATGCACGATTTGCTCTGTGTATATTGTAATTAAATGGTTAGTATATCCTAAGGCATGTAGTGTCAAACATAGCCCATAGGTATGAGGTTTATTATTTTTTATGTCTTCAAAACAGAAAGGAAATGGTGACAGAAAGCAGGGTTAAAGCATACTGTTTTGTGAACATTTTGTTTTGTTTGCTCAAACCTTCACATTATCTTATCCACAAAAAAAAAGAAAAAAAAATCGTAATCATTTGTGCCTGATTTGTCACATTAAATAGAGATTGAAACTAAATGTGTCATAATTTAACTCACTGAAAAATCAGCATTATGGATATGATACAAGCATATATTCTGTTCCTTAAAACCCAGCTGACTGTGTAAAGGAAGTGAATGCAAAGGAGTTCTTCTCTTCCCATCAATGCTGAGTTTAACGATGCATGGAAAAAATTAAATAACATCACAAACTACGTAATGCAGTGAATCCAGATGTACTTGAGAGCCAAGTAAATACTCTAAAGCTAACAGAGCTTGAACCCATGCTGCCTGTTATACCTTTTACTAAAGTGGTATATCAAATAAAATTTTTAAAAATCTTCCATTTTTTTTTTGCTGACTCACATTCACCAGTAAAGATCGATGTAATTAACCCACTAACATGCTGCTGCCATTAATTTAAGTGACCTGGAGTGGAAATGGGGAAATGATTGTTTAAAAAAGTGTCTCAAACATTATGGATACGCTGCAAGACCATTTATTTATGAGTACAATACCCCTTATATTATTTTAATGCTAACAAATTCTGTCAGTTAATTAAGATCATATACTGATCTTGAAAACTGTTTAAGGTTTACATTTAATAGGAGAAATGGGGTTAGTAGCAAAATATTTTTATATATATTTTTATTTTATTTTAAGCACTATGAAGAAATATTAATTCACATGGTCTTTCAGTGAAACCATAAATAATTTTTAATGACTTTGTAATAGAGTGGACAATATCTAGGATTTGTATGTTAATTAAAAAAATGGTACAGGGTATAAAATTATATACGTATATATATATATGTATGTATGAATGTATATATACTTAGATTAAGAAACAAATGACTCACATTCCTGTAATATAAAGGTCCATTGCTAGTTTCAGAAGTGACCTATTTTCTCTGTACATAAGTAGGCCCATAAGTACGAAATCTCACATCTGTACAAGATGAAATGTATTAATGAAAAAGGTTGGATCTTACTGCTGCTGGGAAGACTATAGATCTGGTTCTTACAATAATTGTATGATCAGGGATGAGTTAGATTTTTTTCTTTTGTCTTTGCTCAAAGCCATAAATAAACAAATATAAAAGATTATTAATAAATTGAAAAAATATATAAAAAATAAAACCATGATTTTTTTTTTCCTTCCAGTATCTCTATAACTGAGCAAGTTTTGCTTTACCATAAAAGAAGAACTGCTTGCTTATCTCTTTTCTTTATTCTGAGCCCGGAAGTGATATGCACTAAGTATGGGGAGGTGGAAAAAATGCTGCCTGAGTAATTCTATGCATTCCTGTAATAAGAAGGCATAGAAATTCAAGGATACTACCTGATTTACACAAGCAATTCCTAAGCTGTGTTTCCTCTGCAGATTAGAGAAATTTATTTCCCCACAAAACTGTCATTTAAGCTATTACCATTTATCTGAAATACGTTATGAGCACAAACATTTGAAAGTTAAGCTTGTTTTTATATATTAAATATCCTGGGGGAGATTTGCAAATAGTTGTTAGTGTAACTTAAGGAAAGTGTATTCTATCATATTTTCACTTTTTTCTTACTGTCTGTACCAATCACAGATTATGTACTCTGAACTTGTGTGTAAGAGTTGAGATTTTAAGGGAACATTGACATGGAAGTAATGTTCATTAATCACAATTTAGGTCATTGTAAATTAAAAAGCACAGTCCATTCAAATCATTAGCACACTGTGTGTTTTACGTTAACTTCAGTAGCATCAATAGAATCCTAGATTGATAAACTGATTTTAAGCAAGCGTGAGTAGCTGTATTTTAAAATTGCACTCAAAAGTGTATTGTGAATTCCTTTCACTGGTATTTCTTCTTTTTTTTTTACTTTGCATTACTAAGGTATAGCTCTATTCCAATGTAGGCAATTAGGTGATTTTCAAAAATACCAGAATTGCACCAGAAGAATTTTGTTATGCAGCAAAATTTAGTTCTCCTGTCTGCATTTGACCACTTCACAGAGTATACTTTGCTCTCTGGTCCAGTCTTATTATTTCATACATGTTTGTGTCCAGAACCAAACAAAACAAAGGGTTGTTTTTAAGTGGTATTTCATATCACTAAATGTGATATTGATGTGTATTTGCACACTAATTTATCTATTTTTAGAATCTCTCCATATTTAATATCTCTATCTACCTCAACCTACTTCCTACCTTACCTTGGACTGGAACCAAAGTATATTTTATTTTAAATAGCGAACCTTCATGCCTTGATGTGTGTCATTAAGAGTTAAGCTTAATATTTCTATTTTCAAAATTTGAGTTCTCACATTGTCTTCAGTATTTCTATACATCTGCATTGTTTTCTACTGTATAAGTGACATTGTTCAGTGAAGAAAAAGCGTTTTAAAAATAAGATGTTAAACTTTTACATTAATCTGAAATTCAGCTGCTCTGGGAATACTCAGTGACAGTAATTTCCGCTGTTCAAAAGTCCTCTGTTTGCATAAAAAAATTGCTACAATATAGGAGCAGAAAGTGTTTACAAGTCATAGTTCTGACCTATAAGCATTATTTGAACACTCTATAAGAATTGGGTGTGCAAATTTATTTCTTTAGTGATTTGACCTTTCCTCTCCTTCCTTTTTTTTTTTTTTTTAAATCAGGGAACTGTAAAAGCATTAATATTGCCGTAGACTATGTCCTAGGAGAAATGCATGCTGTGAATTTTGAATTTGCAGATTTTTTGCCAACAATCACTACGCAGTGCTTGCATACTTCACACTGTGAATCACCTTCTTGATCATCTTAATGTCACAAAATCTGTTATGTTCTGTGGGTTGTACATTGAGTATTACCACTATTCATTCTTATCTTTTCTTCAGAAAGCCAAATATGTGCAGTCTGTTTCCTGTTTTGTCACTGCAGTGTAGAGGTTTTGAGTAGAGATCTGGTTCTAAAGTTTAAAAAGTTCCAGTGTATCAGAAGACAATAACTGCAGATCTCAGTTTTCATGTGGGCAGTTAGGCATTTTGGGTTTCTAGGCCAGGCTCTTCTTGAATCGGACTTTTTTATTTCTCTGCAAAGTCAACATTCGTAATGGGTTTGCTGTGTTTGTTACACCAAATGTGCAGTCTGTATTTTTGAGGAGAGGCCTGCAGTGTTTTATAGTATTTAATTTTTTCTAAGTGCTGGAAAATTTACATCCAATTATATTCATTCCTCTAGATCAGCCAAGAGGCAGTGTGAGCAGTAACTATTGCGAGGTCATCGTCCACTGCAACAGGAAATCTAGGTAAAGCAAGAACATGGACAGCAGTATTAGATGTGGTCTTACAAAGAACCAGAAATACTCCTAAATATGAATCAGACTGATCAATTCACATCTGAGCCTTCTATGATAAAGTAGATTATATTGCAATTGCAGACTTTGCTTTTTTTAAATCTGCTAGTCAATACCCATTTTGTCTGTAATTTGTCTTCATCCTCTCCTACGTCGTCTTGGCAACAGAAATGTGTACCATATTTGTAGGCAATGCATCTCAACTGTATTTCAGCTTAGCTGATTCCTGCATGTTAAATATCAAAAAATACTAAGAAATTAAAAAAAAAAAAAAAAAAAAGCAAACAAATGCCAAAAAGCAACCAAACATGATAAAGGAAATGCATTGTGTGCATTTTACCAGCTGGTATTATGGTAATGCCCACCTTCAGGAAGGACTCAAGTACATTCCCTGATTCACTTGGACCTTTGATATTATATCACAGATAATGGTGCCCTCGGCAGAAATGGTGAATGCCATGGGAAGATTCTAGAGAATGGCTTTGACATCTCCTTTGTTTTCTCCAGTAGCAAGAAGTTGTTCATCAGATCCACCAGAAAAATAAGATTACAGATGGTGTAGTTCAAGGCTGTTGCTTTTGTTCATGGCTGTTTTGCAAGGCTAAAAGATGTGGACAATTCAGAACTGCTAGTGAAAACCTTGACTGAATTAATGCACATAGAGAAATTACAGACTATATGCTAATCTTAGCACATAACAGTGGAAAACGAGCTTTTAGACCATGAAAAAAAAATTCATTTGTTCACCACTCCATACATGACTTAAAGTGGTATGTGACCCTAAACACTGTGTAATCTGTCTGTGTGTTAGATCAAAGACAACCTCTGAGCCAGAAAGTGAGAAACTGCGTCTTTAGGCTTTTAATCTCCCATTTTGCCTGTACACATTTAAATGTCCCAGAATAACAAATCCAGACACAGCAACAACAAAAAAAGGACATTACAAATCCCTAAGGTTTTGATCCTCTATAAATGAGCATTCCAACTGGGTTTCTGTTTTCTGTGAGAGCTGCATTAATCATAATGAAAGTGTCTCACATATGTCATCTCTTAGATTTGCAGTTTGAGAAGATGAATACTGTATAACTGTTATTTTCTTGCTTGTGTCTATGACAGTGAAGTGTTCTGTGAGAGGAGTCATGTTTTTAACCGGTCTTCTGTCATTGTTTTAACAGCTTGCTAAGAAAAAGAAAGTTGGCATTGTTAATAAGTGGCAAAACCTGACATATCTGGGGTAAACTTCCATAGTGTAGGCAGTGTTATTACAGCAGACAACACTGAGCGCGGAGCACCATATGTCATGGTCCTGGTTACGCTGGCTATTTCAAGTCCATGATTGTTAATGAGGTCACACATTGTTTATTGCTGCACTCTGCTTGGGTCACCTATTGTTCTCTTATCCTGTCCCTAATACTCCTGTGCAAGACAGACATACGAATATTTGGAACATACAGAAATTGTTCTGTCTTCTAGGACAGTTTTTTCATCATTTCAGCTATGATAGGTGAAAAAATTCATTGCATCAATTGGAATGATTGTTCTCTAGGGTTTTTTTCTCCATTTTGTGTTTTGGGTTTTTTTGGTTTTTTGGGGGTTTTTTTTGGGTTTTTTTGGTTTTTTGTTTTTTGGGGGTTTTTTCATGGTGTTTGGAGATGGTTCTCAGTAGTAATGTGAAATACTGATGTCATTGCCTAAGCACAATGAAAAGAGCAAAAGTGACAATAACAATGAGTAGATGAAAGGCAAAGAGAATTGCCAGAGGCAGGAAAAAAATTATTTCCTTGAAATAAGGCGTTTGTGTTGAGATTCCCTGAAGGACATGAAAGGGATAGGGGAGGAAAGATGACAACATGTCATGTCCTATTTAAGGCTGCCAAGCAGCTCTGTCATGAGGGTAGCACTAAAGCAGGAGGAGCAGGAGAAATCAATCTCTCTTGTTCCTGTCACAAATACTGGACTTCTTCTGGGTTATTTATTTTATTTTGAATACTGAAAGTTGATAGACCCATTTTGCTGGTTGCTTCTGTTGATACCAGAGATGGGCCTGCTAGAAGAAGGATGTAAGAGAGATGGTCAAGAACATCACAAAGCTGGTGGGTATTCTGGGTATTTTATGTCACTATTATAATGAATCCTTGTAGCACCTTTTCTACATAGAAAAATGCTGTAGTATTTTTTTTTTCTTGTTACAATAGCATTGCACTTTGTGTCTAAAAATTACTTCTTTAATTATTGGAAAATGTGCACAAGATTTGTCAACATTGCTAATTTAACTTCAGAATAGGCTGAAACAAGTTTAATGTGAATCAGTCCAAATAACTGAAATGAAACGCCTGAAAAAATACTACCAGTCAGGGCTTGGTGGAGGCTGGGACGCAGCATAAGTAGCATATGAGATTTCTAATGAAGTTTTTTCCAAAGATTTATTCTAACTTAGATCCTACACATCACCCTATCTTTCTGGTGTTTTTGGTTTTGTTTTGTTTTTTTTTTTTGCACATCCTGTAAGTCATTTGTTGGCTTCTGGGAGTGGAGCCAGAACATCACTGTACTGATGGTGGAAGTCAACAAATCATGACAGTACCCTAGAAAACTGTGATAAAACTGTCTTTGGCAGTCAGAGACTATAATCAGGAAAGGTTACTTGTTTGCTTCATGGTGTGGTCTGCCAATATTAAAGAGAGCCATTTGTTATTTTGAAATCCATCAAGAATAAAATAACTAGACTATGGTTGAATTCTGTCTATACATTAAGTTTTAACACTATAGTTGAGGAAAAGCAAGCTCATCACAGATAAAAACAGCAAATACAGGATAAATAAATATACTGCCCAGTGACTACACCTAACATCCTACAACAAATTAGTCTTGGCAGGAAAAGAGATGTCACTCATTTAACCATTAACATCTAAGAACACTCGTACAAACTGCATTTTGTAGTGAAGCATCTTATCTCAATAGGGCTCATGTAAATTAGTTGAAATTTTATTAGTATTAGCATTTTGAATATATGCCCTTACAACAAAATGATGGAAAGCTATTCAGTAATGTATAATTATATAAATAAATCAAATGGTATCGAATAGAACAAAACTGAAACAGTTATCTACGTATATCTAAATCTTGTGCATGGGCTTTTATGCAGGTAGCAGTACAGCCCAGCCTTCTATACCCTGAATCCAAAGACTGCACATTGGATATTAAGTTGTTTACAGCCATCTGTAGTCTCCAGCCACTGCTAAGTGCATGCGATACCATCAGGGGCTGATGGGATGTTTCATCAGTCAGCAAAAGAATGTTGTACTCAAAACTATTCCTTTTAAACTCTAGGTGCAGGGAAATAATTAAGCAGAAAGTATTTCCTAATCTTAAACTGTTAACTAGTTATGAAAATATTAAATGTAATACTTCAGACATTTTATTTTAGATTTTTTTTCAGCAAGTAGAACCCTCATTTAGATCATATATTAGGTTTATACCATGTACTGAGATTAAGGTAACTTAACACTAGGGATAAGTTTTGATTATTACCTTAATTTCTTGTATTTTATGATTTTAGAGGACAGTGTTGGAATGCAAGAAAGAAACCCTAACGCAATAGAACTGGACAGAGGGATTTCTTTAAGGGCTGGAGTAAAGAAATCTCACCCACTGTGAAGCACTATGAAAAAATTCTTGAGCTCTGTTCACCAAGCCTCATGGCAGTACCAGTCCTTCAGCTTTGGTGCATCTCTTCTGCTCAGGGTTATACATGTAGCAGTCAGTTAATTCACTAGCCTTTTTGCTAGTCTTCCCTAGTCCGGCTTGAATTTTTACTTTTTTTCAGGGCAAACACAGGCCATTTACTGCAATTCCCTGTCTTTTAAGGCAGTTCAAATGATGTGTTCAACCATTTGCATGGGTTGTGGGGTGGGTGGACAGTCCAGCTGACAGCCAGTAACTGGCAGCATCCCTCTGGCTTCACTGTTCAGGCCAATACAGTTCAATTCCTTTATAACTCTGATGGTGGGAGAAAGTGCACTTTCTGCAAATCTGCCAGCACCCCACAGTTGACAGGGGACAGGGCGGGCAAGCAATTAGTGTGACAGAGGGCAGGGGCATTTGGTGGGCCCTCAGCAGGCTGGACAAACGAGCTGACATCTCATGAAGCTCAACAAAGCAAGTGCAAAGTCTTGGAACTGGTGTGGAAGAACCCTATTCAACATTACAGCCTGAGGGATATTTGTGTAGAAAACAATTTTGCAGGAGAGCTGGGGACACGAGGAGTCCTGTGGATAACAAGAGCTTGAGCCAGGGTTGTGCTCCAGCAGCAAAGGCAGCACTTGACATGCTTGGCTGTATTAGCAAGGCAGCAGCCAGCAGGCTGAGGGAAGTGATCTTTTTCCTCAATGCAGCACTTGTGGGATGAAATTCAAGAGTATTGTGTCTAGTTTGGGGCTCCCCAATGCAGGAAAACCATTGAACAATGGAGCAAGTCCAGCAAAGGATGCACAAGATATCCAGGGTGACGGACAAGAAGAGGTTGAACAAGCTGAGCTGTGGGTGGGCCTTGAGGAGGCCTGATTGAGGTCTGTGAATACCTGATCAGAGGATACAGATGTACTGGAGCCAGACTCTTCTTGCTGGTGCAAGCAGTGGGTTGAGAGGTGATGGACATAAGTTGGAACAGATGAAGTTCCAAATAGATATAAAGGAAAAATGGTTTTTGCTAATAGGGCATACAATTACTGGAAAACAACCTGTTTTCCAGTAAGCCACTGCTGCTTTGTTGTTAATATGGAGACCTTTTCTGGCTTGGATGCTGTAGAGCAGCCCTTGTACAAGATGCTTTAGGAGCAGTGGAGTTCCCTGGAATCACTCCTCAAGTTAAATGCAAGAGAGAAAGCGAACAGAGAGGAGTGGGGAAAAGCAGTGAAATGTCCCAGGTGATACAGTGTCCTATCTGCTGAAAAATTCTTAGTTAAAACTGCCCATTTTTTCCTCAGGCAGTGTTGTTTCTGCATGCACTCAAGCCTCTTCTGTTCACTCAGCTGACAAGTATCTTTACTATCTCTCACACTTAACACTATGGTGCCAGCAGGCTGGGCTGCATTCCCTTCTGTCTCCTGCTATAAACCGGAACAAAAACTGTCAGCAAACTTGTAGTTATGCAGCCAAAACTCAGTCTTCATTTGTGGCAGAAATGCGGCAGGTAGTACTAAACCTGATAGAAGCATCTTGCTTATGCTTCTGTGTGGATTGTAGCCCAGCATCCTCATCTGTAATACAGAAACCACGGTGTATTTGTTTTGCATGTATTTTCTCTACACACAAGCTGAACATAGCCTTGCATGTTCGCTCCGTATTGAAGGAAATTAAATATTTTATTCAACTACAAATCAAACTGATCTTGTGTGCGTGCAGTGATTTTTATCCAATAATACTGAAAAAAATTAAAAGTAGGAAGGAAAACTAGTACCTGTAAAAGCTGGTGTGTGAGGAGACAGCCGTTTGTGTGCTTCTTCCAGACGTGCCTGGATTGTGTGACAGTCATTGCTGTCATTCAAGAAGTGGTTTCAGTTAGGCTTCAAAAAGGTTGTTATCAACTTTGTTTCATTTTTAAGGTTAAAAGGTGCTTTCTGGTTGAAATCTGAGCAGTAGAGCGGCCTCTCTGGCTTTGTTGGCTGAGTGACATTCTAAAGGTTTCTACAAACTGAAGTTGCCTTAAGTTACTGAGATTGTTTTATTATTTCAGGTGACAGACTCCAGGCATTTTGAAAAATTTCCTTCCATTTCTCAGACCTTGCATCTAGAAGCAAGTTAAGAAGAGCCCAAGAGAGGAGTTGCTATTCAATGCAGCTGAAGACTACTCTTAATAGTATCTTACTTAATTTGGATTTTAAATGTTAGCATGAAGGAGTGGTATACTGCATATTGCTGCAAGTTAATTATTATTATCATTATTATTTATCTCAAAGAAGGGGTAGGCTGTCTATGTGTGTCAAATGAAGTTTTAGTCATTTTCAGGTACATGCTGCAAAATCCAAACCTCTGTGCTCAGTTAGTTACTGAGCAGATAACCATGGTAACCATATTACCATTTTAACTGTGCTCATCAGTTAATCTAAGTAGCCAGGTGAGGTGCTCCACTACCACTCAGAGTCAGCTCTGAATCATTATGCTATAAGTAGAGGTTTCTGCAAGCAGTTGGTATCACAAGAAACGTCTACTTTCCTTTTGGCTTGCCTACCATACTCAGGAATACGTATTCAAATGAATCATCTTCCTGAGGATGATGCATAAGCCAAAAGGAACACAGTAGAATATTCTTATCCCAAGGGCAGCCTTCTGGCCATGTTTCTGGAAGAGAAAAAAAACAAGTTGTGCTTTGAACAAATGTATTTTACAGCCTTTGAGGCACATAAGATGCAGAGCCTTAAACAGATGAGTTTTTATGGTCACTTTTGCAAGAATGATGTTTTTTCCCAGTTTGTTATATCTTGGATTGTGTGGAACCTGTATTTGTCATACAGCATAAAAAATTGCAAAGTGCTGCATTACACTGTGTGGCCCCACACAGACATTCCTTATTTTGTAGAATACATAGTGGTCAGCTTCCTTTATTCCTTGCAATGAAAAATCTGAGGAAGTCTGAAAGTTCAAATAGCAATATATGCATCTGCCAGTGCCACTCTCTTATTTAAAATTTCTTTTCCATGCTTCCTTGGCTTCTTATCCTTGCATTCATTTCTGTCTCCATTATAAAAATGTCCTCTTTTATTCATTTTAATTACTTTATTTTTTGGAAATCTGTGCTTTTTTTTATCAACTTCTCTTAACAGTTAATGATGATTTACTTTACTTAATGCTAGCCTTATATCCAAAAGATGTAAAGATAATTCGCAAGCCCTTCTAATTAATTAAAGTGTAAAGTCAATCTAGTAATTTTGTTTATTGCCATAAGGTTTACTGATGCTACTCAGCCTTAAATATATTGCCAAATGACTGATGCTGAAGCAGAAGCATCTTAATAGCTCTGCTGGCCCGTGTGCGTATGAGCAGTGTCTATACCCAAATTCCAGAAGAAAATCCAATTGTATTAACTGATGATGTACAGGAAGCCATTTTTCCTGTGACGTGAAAGCTGTCTTGCAACTTTTGCTTCTCTAGTTTCTATCATGTGCAATGGGATGAAAGAAAGTCCTACGGAACATTGTGAAGTAGGGACTGAGACTGTTGACTGAAATGTAAATGTAGTTTCCAAGATAAGTGCTCTAAATGGGAAAGGTACAGTTTCAATCTATACAGTCTGCAAAATGCTCATCCAGTGAATGAGATGAGCAACTCTGCTAATGCTAGAGTTTTGCTGATCAATGTTTTTGTGCAGGAGGGATCCTGCAGCTCCGGGACTCCGTGTATCTTTGTTGCAGCTGTGTCAGCAGAACGCTGGAGTGCAAGCTCAAGAAACAAGTTGTTATGTGCAACCTTAGTGACTTCATTAGAATTCACAGAGTCAACCACTTGAACAAACTTTTCCTGAGCTAATCTGTGATCTGAAGATGTGCTTAGTCTGTTTCCATAACAAGTCAAGCTTTATTTTTCTTGGGCCTGGAAATCTTTATTTAAGAATCATATACTGCTAAAGAAAAAAATTATTATATAAACCCATTTTACAGTGTTTGTGATAGTGGTTGTGTTCATTCTAGGTGAAATAGAAGACAAGCCACATTAATTACATATCAGGCACAGTTCATATCGGTGACAGAATAGTCCTGTGTTGAAAAGGCGGCGTCAGCAAAGACCTGTTAGTGCAATGGAAACTGAGAAGCTGGGTGTGATTAGCTCAGGAAAGATTGCTGTCCCTTCTCTTAATTGCACTTTCTGTGAATTACAGATGGATTATATCTTCCAAGTTTTTTGTGACTTCATTAAAGTCTTGTTAGAGTAGCGCGTATGGGCATGGGTTTAGTGATATGACAGACAGCATTTAGATTTGAGGTTTCTGAAATTGTAAAGACCTGAGCTTAAATGAGATACATAAACTTATTTTCAGTTCTTAGTAATTTTTTTCCTCCTCAAAATAGTGACATAAGAACAAAGTTGATTAATATCTCTGTATGAATAAAACACATATCTTCTGATATAATTTCCAATTTGCCTTCCCATGAAAACTTGAGGAAGTGGCACAAATTTTCTTTTATTCATATCAGAACCACTCCTTTTCCACAGCGCATGTAACTGCTGCTTTAGGGAGCTTACAATAGTGCCAAAACCATGCACTGTGATTTCTGCCAAACATTTCCTTATGTTGAGAAAATATTTTACGAGTTAATTATCCTAAAATTAATCAAGATTCTTTTCAGCAATGTAGAATCAGCTGTCCTGAAATAAGTTTTTCTTAAAATGTGTGGGGTACAACTCATGCCCTGTATTTCATGGTGTGTGAATTGAGAAATACAGGTAGTCAGGGAGACCACCAAACCACAGCTAAAATGCCAAGTAGATTTATTATCATTACCTTGCTAACAACACCAGGCAGCAGAGGCACGCGGGGCACAGGCTCTGGTAGGCTCAGCTTATCCTAATGGGCAGAGACACAAGGGCCACAGGCTCCATCAAGATCAGCTCATCCTAGTGGGCAGAGACACCCAGGGACACAGGCTCCATCAGGTTCAGATCATCCTCACAGGCAGTGGAGGGGCCCCACTGCCTGCCCCAGTGTAAGAAAGGGCTTTGCCACATGCACTTTATCACAAGGCTGTGCTCTCGTGTTCTCTCTTCCCCAGCAGGAGGCTCAGGCGTGTCTGTGAGAGTGTCTCTACACAGGAATTGTGCTTCTCAGAACAGGTGCGAAATGAATGCTCGGCATGAGTGGAGTTTTCCCATACTTATATTCCTAGTATTCCCAGCTGCAAGGTGACTTTGAGTGAAATTATTGACTCCTCACCAAATCTTCTGGTTTTAACCCTTTCCTCCCAATACGTGGTGTAATGCTTAGTGGAAGGAGTATATTTTAATATTCTCACAGAATATGCGGGCCTGCTTGAAACAAGGAGTAAAACAAGCCTCCACAGTCACACTCAAAATTTAGACACTGGACTTCAGTCAAAATGAGCTCAAAAGGCAAAAGAAGTAGAGAACTAGGAGATAGGATTCTCTTTTCTTTGACATTAGCTTGGCTGCTTGAAGACCAAGATCCATTTTCAGAGATTCCTTGTTAACCAGATAATTTATCAACCTTTCAGTTAAGATCTTGCAACATGAAAGGAAAGCACATGAGCAAAGCATACAGAAAAGTCTCCTTGCCTTTCAGTTGCTTGTGTCACTTCACACCAGTGCTCTGTTGTGTCACTTGTCAGCTGTGTGCCTCTGCCATGGTGTTAGGCTACCTACTGAGAGTGCAGATGAAAGATTCCCTCATAGGTTTAAACCAGTATGTCGAAAATAGCAGCAGCATCCAGGCATATGTTGCTTCACTTCCATGTCTTGGTTTTACAAGTTTCTATTTTAGGTCATGCTCTGCAAGACCTTTTGGTAAAGAGTAAGGTAAAATGGGGTCGTTCAACAATAAAGTAAATAGCTGCTCAGAAAGCGGTTAACTAATTACTTAAAAAACCCTCCCATAACCAACAAACTTTTATTCTGAGTCAAAACCTCTTCCTATCTCGAATCTTCCTAAAGAATTAGTGCCACTGAATATGCCTTGATTTTGTATCTAAATGGATCTCTTTTTGAATCAAACAATCTGAGAGAATGTGAAGCACATAGTTAGTGGAAGTTCTTATAAAAATTTTGTGCAAACAGCAATGCCCAGTAATGTTTGTTACAGTCATCTTATTATGGTACAGTGTTACCAATCCTCACTAATTTACTGTGACTCTTCTGCTATTTCATAGTTTTCATAGCAGCCCTGAAACTAGAATAATGAACATATCAGCATGTCAGCTTCACTAAAAGAAAAATCAAGTAAATCTAGCCAAGCTGAAAATATGTTCAGGATGTAAGGTAAACAAGAAAAGGAGCAGAGTTTCACTCTTATTTAGCTCTAATGCATGATTTTTGAAAGCTAAAGTTTGTCACTGTCAGTCTTGTTTGAGTGCAACAAAAGAAAAGCCTGACAGACTGACACCCACTCCTTCCCTGGTGTCACTGCAACCGATGCAAGCATGGGTGGAGGGACAAAAGGCATTTTGTTTTCCACTTTGCTGCCTGAGTTCTTCACTGCGGGCAGCAGCCTGTCTCTAACATGGTGCATCCTAAGAATTATTGCATTGGGCTATTTCGAAATACTCCAGAGTGCTAATACTATTTGATTAATTACACTCTAGTCATGGGGTACAAAAGGCAGGTTAAATTTTTATACTGTCTTGGGCTCAATATTCCACCAATTGCTATTTCTGCACTAATTTTAATAAATGTGAATTGTTAAAGTGACAGAAAAATTCAGCATTCTGATGGATGACACAAAACTCCTTATTTGCTTACTGTAACTAATCTGCAGCTGATACGGATGTAAGTATCCCATTTTAAATTGAAATCATTTTAACAGTCTAAGGAAACATTTGTGAAAAGTAAAAATGGCTTTTAAAGATACTCAGTACATTAATTTGATTTGTATTTGCTTTTCAATGAGGTAAATTTGATCTTTATTACCACTGGGGATTTTAATAGAAACCTAGTTTTCAGAGCTGTTATACACACATTTGTATGCATTATGAAACAATTAGAGTTTGTAAGCATGACTTATTATTTTCACATTCTTTCCTTGATTTTTTTTAAGAAAAAAATCAATAACTTACAAGGCAATATTAAATACTTATTGATGGCTGTGTTCTCAACTCTTCATGCAAGGTAGGCCAGGCCTCTGAATGCTGTGCTTTGTTGTAATATATGGGTCTCATCAGGTGTTTACTGAACTGACTATTCTCCACTAATTCAGAGAATTCTAAACTGAGTCTAAAAAAGCGAGATGTATTTCTTTACAATACAGAAAGAACAAGGACTTGCATGACCTGCATTTTATAAGCTTTGGGAAAAGATTAAAATTATGCATTTGGACTTATACGCATATATGTGTGCACATATGTATATATTTATATCTTTATACATTTATGTGTTTATATGTATGTAGCTGCCACTTGTCAGTTTTTCTAGACTCTTATCCTGCTTCCCCTCAGAAACTACTTCTTTATTCCTAGAGACAAATGAGGTAAAGATGTTAAGGAAAAAGAGATTTGTTCCCTCACATGTTCCAGACTAATTCGTTACTGCATCTTCTTGTAGATAGAGCAAGTTCTGTCCTCTGTCTATGTTTTAGGCTGTGCCGACATTAGTATTTTGTTTCAGAGCAGTTGTGGTTTTCAAGAAATTTCCCTGCTCATTCCCCAGGTTGATTCTGGTTGCACAAGGGCTCAGTTACCTTTGCAGCCTTTGAGTCTGCAACCTTTTGGCCTCAGCACCAGCTGTTTCAGTCTATTGATTTGTTGATACCATAGCAAATTACTTGTTGTTTGGCCCTGCAAAAGGTTGTGTGGGGAAAGGGGTGTGTTGCCTCTTTTGCCTTCTCAGTCTTTTGTCATGGGAGTGTATTACATTTGGGCATACTGGGTTGAGTACTCCTGTTCTTTGGTCTTGGAAGTTAAATAGTTCTGGACTATTAATGCATGTTTAGGGTACAATCTAAAAGTACAAAGGTTTGTAAGAGTAAGTCACAGTCACAGAACATCAGATCACAGAAATCAAAACTTACATTGAAAGACTGTTGTCACAAACCAGCTGCATTAATGAATGTGTATAAAATGACCTATATAGTAGAAGACCTGATCAAATGCTAGATTTTTGCTACTTTCTCTTATTCATTTCATGCTTTGCCGCTCCTTGAACATGCCACTCCTTCCTCCAATACAGGGACAAATCCCATTAAACATCTTTGTTAATGACCTGGGTGATGAGACACAGTTTTCAGCAAGTTTTCAGACGATGCTAAGTTGGAAAGAGTACCTGATACACCAGTTGTTTCTGCCGCCAGTTGTTTCTGCCACTATTCAAAATATGTGGGTCAACAGGAAACCCACTGAGTTAAACAAAAGCAAATGCAAAATCCTACACCTTGGAAGGAATAACCCCTGGCATGAGTAAATGCTGACTTAGAAAGAAGCTTTGCAGAGAAGAATCTGAGGGTCCTGGTAAATGAGAGAGTTGGCCATTGGGCAGCAATAGGCCTTTGTGTCAAAGAAGGCTAAAAACATCCTGGGCTGCATTAGGACAGTTGGCAGCAGGTTGTGCAAGGTATTCAACTCCTCCACTCAACACTGGTAAAACACAGCTGGAGTTGTTTTCCTAATAAAATAAAGGACACACTAGACAGAGTGTAACAAAGAGTCACTAAGATGACTGAGGCTCAGCTTAAAGCATCAGGCATACCATGAGAGACTGAGAGAGCTGAAGGGGTTTATCCCAGAGAAGGGAAAGGTCAGGGAAAATCTTATCAAATTGTAACTGCCTGATGGGAGAAAATAAGGAAGATGAAGTCATACTCTTCTCAGTGGTACCCAGAGACAGGACAAAAAGAAATAAGCACAAATTGCATTTCCACTTGGAATTATGAAGGACATTTTTATTTCTGTGGTGGTGATCAAACAGTGGATCAGACTGCCCAAAGAGTGTTGACTTTGCATCCTTGAGGGTATTCAAAACCTTACTCACCGTGCCACACAGCCCACTTTGGCCCAGATCGAGAGCCGCGGACGCAGCCTTCCTGTGGGTGCCTCGGATGGCAGACAGTGATCCACTTGCTCGGCGGGGAAGCTGGCCAGGCTCACGCAGGGCTCACCTAGCTTCCCGGTGATGATGGTGCCAAGGAGAAGATAAGGAGGCGAGGAGGGACTCTTTGGAGGGTAAACAGGGTAGGTTTATTCAATGATGAGGGTCCAGGTTGTGAGGGTCTCAGAATGAGCGTCCAGGAGCATGGGGGTAACAATGCCGAAGAGGCCAGAGCACGGCGGTGCAGAGGGTTAAATACTGAGTGAAACATGGAGGAGTTACAGAGCTATAACCAATGAGGAGTGAGGGCATAGGCGGAGCCTAAGGTAAACAACCAATACACATAAACTGGGGAGGGGACAACTATCACAGGACTTGTCAAACTAAGAGTGACAGAGAACTTACTAGAACATGAACCTTAAAAGGAGAAACTGGGCAAGCCACAACTAGAACAGGGATGAGATCATTGCCCAACCTACTTGTTCAGGGAGAGACCTCGGGGGTCGCCCAGTGGACCTTCTTTGTGGCACGGACTGAGTTCTGCTTAGGTTCTGAGGTCCAGTGGGAGACCACCGCTACACTTACTGGACATGGCTTTGAGCAATCTGCCGTAGGTGACCCTGCTCTGAACAAAGCAGATGGAAAAGTTGGTCTCCAGAGGTGCTATCCACTCTCAGGTATTCTGTGAGTCTGTAATTTTGGCGTGGAAAAGGTACTTCAGGCTTTGTCTCGTAGCTGTGGGGTTGACGTGACATCCTTTTATGCTCACCTGGGCTGATACTTTAATGAGTGCTTCATCAGGAGCAGACGTACTAAATCTATCTTCCCTTCCAAATGCTCCTCTGGTATTGCAACTATGAAAGAAAATACATCTCTCCCTGTACCTAACTTACAATAAATTGAAATTTTTCGTCAGCTTTTAATTTCAAAATGTCCATGTGGCAGCCATTTTCTTGCTCAGAGCATCCCTTTTGAGTTACATGCTGTGAAACCTTTTTACCTCTGGATTACTTCTCTGTGTGTTTACATTCTTCCTGTGATCTCTTGAGACTTACATATGCTTTTCTGCTCATCCATTTCTGAGGAGCTGAAGGGGAGTGCTGTGAGAGCTGCCTTCAGTTTGAGCAGATGACAAGGTGGGGGCAGACATGAGAGGTGCTGTTCCTGCAGAGATGGAGTAGGCTGTGGCTGTTTGAAAAACAGCTGGTCACATTGCAAGTAACTGCCTTGATACTGGAGCACAGGTTGCTGCAGCATTCAAACCCTTACGAGGCCTTTCTCTAAAGCATAATAGATTTTTCTTGATGGATTTTAAAAGCACTGTGTAGTAAATAAGTTATAGGATTACACTGACAAGCTGAGAGCCTGCAAAGTGCCCCTTGAAAGTTCCTTGAAAGACAGACCAGCACCTCAGAGAGCCAGGTCCTGTCACTGCTCGCCAGAGAGAAGAGATCA
>VZTG01001562.1:0-27700 GCA_013397845.1 Melanocharis versteri
TAAGCCATTACCCATAACATTTCTGTGTGACACCCAGAAGCATGTTTGTTTATTTTGTGCCTCAGTCAGGCGGTTAACAGAGGGACAGGTTTGATACCTGAAAAGCAAGGAGTGCATCTTTTGAGAGTATAAATGAGATTAAATTTTCTTGTGTGAATCACTTAATACAAAATTATGAGGTCCAGCTGCCACCTAGTACTCTTTCAAACATTTTTTTATCTTTCTGTTTACTGTCATTCTTACTAGTAGAATTTCCTCTTGAGCTACAGTGTTATTGACAGTGGTACGGCAGACAAGAACACTTTTCCTTGGTTGATTTGTCCCACTTCAGCACTGAGCAATTCTCTGTAATGAAAAAAAAAGTGCACCTGCAGCCAGTTTCTAGAGAATCGAAATAATGCTGTCCCTTGCAGCATTATATGCCTTTTAATCACATATAATGGCTTAACAGAGGACCGCAATGTCACCAGCCCAAGAGAAGTACAGACCTGAAGGCAAGATTAAAGAAATGACACACATCCCACTGTCAATACGTGCCACAATTTCTCCATGGGCCAGACACTAAGATTTGGATCATAGGATGAATCTGTATATTGGGATGAAGGGGTGGTGAGGGAAGAAGAATAACACAGGGAGTTCGTCAAGGTGTTAGAAAAAAAAGATGAAGAAATTGGAGGCAATGGGAGGAAAGTATGGAAATCAGAGGTTGTTCTAAATGGTACAGTGGGATGGAGATAAGGGATCATTTATATGGACCAAGAGACAGAAACAAAAGAGTGATGGTCACGTTAGGCAGGCATAGATAGGGACACCCAACTGTGTCCCCCCACATCTCCCACTTAAAAAAAAAAAAACAAACAAAGATAAAAAACAAAACAAAAAATGAGATAAACCAATTTTAAAACTAACATGAATTCTAGCCTGAAGGCCGTGAGAGCTCTTTTTTTTTTTTTTTTTTTTTTTTTAATATTGAGTCACTCAGATGAAGAAAAAAACAAAATCCTTTGGCACTTCTATCTCCCTTTCTGTTCGCTGTGTGAGGTCCATCTTCACATTACCCAGACATTGTATAAGAAAATATGCTGGTCCAAAAGAGAAATGGCCCATGGCTCTTCAGTCCAGATATAGTCTGTGTGGGTAGCGAGCTAGCAAGACGTGACCTGTAGCAATCTTTGCAAAATCATTTGTGAAATGTGCCAAGCTCTGGCTGCCTGCACTTTAAGCAGCAGGTCATTTTTGGTTCTGGTAACAGAAGTACCTTTTGTGTACCTCAGGCACCTTTTTGTTTGTTCGACTGTATTTGTCTTCCTATAACTCCATCTCAACAAGTAAGACACCTGTCTGGGAATTAGTCCTGTGTTTTTGATTAAACATCACTGCTTGTTTTTCCATCCTCATTCTTATTCCATCCTGGTTTTGAAAGAGGAAAAACAAAACTCATAGCAGAACCCATCCAAACCATAGTGAACTCTTAACAGACAATCTTTCATGTTACTTAGGAATGTAAATGAGTATTAGATTCAATAGAAGTTATATTTAACTGTGTTATTAAGCTCTTTACCTGTGAAAGTATATTGAAAAGGGGCACGTGATAAGACTGTTATCTTACCGCTCTTCTGTAATTAATTACCTGAGTGAAACAAACAAAAGGCCTGACAATTCCCAGTTAGGATATTATCCCCATTTGGACTATGAATGTTCTCCAGGATTAAAGAATTTGTGGGCCATATCATCTGAAGTGGTCTCATTTTCCATACCTCCATTATGGCCAGTGGAGCTAGGACAATTTACAAGGGTGGAATATCTGACCTGATGTCAATGTGACAGATAAAATGATACTTTATTCTCATTATCCTCCGTGTCAGCACATATGCCACTTCTATGGGATACAATTCCCTTAGCGCACAGCAAATATTTACTCAGCTCCTCTCTTTGCTTGAGCTGAACCATGGGTGACCAGCTGCCATCATCAATCAATTCATCAAGTGAAAGGATTTGACCCTTACTTTATAAGAGCCCCTGACTGAACAGGTTTCTTCACGAGAGAGTGTCCAAATTCAACAGAATGATGATTCTTATGTCACTTGTAGTACTCGGCAGTAATATTTTACAATCTTTTGGAAAACTACTGGTGATATGAAGCCTGTTAAGAGTTTCAGTTTATTTTGGAGGGAGGAACAGGGCTGAAGGACACCTTTATGGTATGGAGACTCTGTATGCTTTTGAATGTTAGTATGAAAAGTATGATTACTTTCACCTCTATTTGAAATAAACATTGAATGCCAAATATACCAAGGTGCTTGATATGCAATATGAGATGTGAGACCCTCCATTCTGATGACAGTAACAAAGGCTATTCTGAAATCCAAAAGTCTCAATGCCTTGAAAAATTCATTCTCTCAGAGTTTTGGTTTATATAACATATATAATTCAACAGCACTGGATGGCAAAACTACAGTGGCAAATTACAAGTGTTATGAAAAATTCTCTTTCAAGCTAATATCAAGTAATCAAAAAAATGGTATACTCCTGACCCTTTTGCCAAAGTGTAAATTAGCAGCCTAATGGTAATATTCAAATGTAAGCTCCTTTTGATGAAAATAATATAGGAAAGTGCTTCCCTACTGTGAATCATCTTAACATGAGGAATAGAATTTGGGTACTATGATCTCTGCAAAGGGCACAGCAAGCTGGCAAATATGGAAATAAAAGATGAAAGCAATTTTGTGCATCTCTTGCCTATGTTTTATTCCCTTTTTAGTTATTATATAGAACCCAAATATTTCAATGCACTTCTCTATGTTGTTATAAAAACAAATTACTTGCCTGACCAATTAAATGTTTTCCTTAAAAAAACTGTAGTCATGAATATAAGTTAGAGACAAAGCATGTAATATACTCACCATGCTTAAGAATGTTTCTTGTAGATATTTTCATCTATCAATAATACCTGCTTTTACTGAAACATTTATAATTACATATTTGAAGATAGACAAAAAGCAGTGATTTGAAATAAGATTGTTACAAAATTGCAGATACGTTAAATTTTTTCTTCCATAACTATATATTTTAGGAAAAGAGCTTTTAAGAATTCTTAAGTATAGAGAAAACAGATTTTTTTAATTTGTCACACCCAACTAAGACCACCCAGGGCAAAGGCTGTATAGCCTAAAATTCCTCAGTGCTGGAAAATCCCCTTTTCACTACTAAAAGCTTTATTATACCATGCTAGTTACTTTTGCTTTTTTTGTGATGGAAATTAGACTACTCGTTGCCATAGGTGTTAATATCCTTAAGTTCATTTCAATGTATGTATCAGACAGCTGTGCCTTTCCCATCACTAATTTTGCTTGCTTTCATTCACTTTTAGTGGACACATCTACTAAAATGTGTACTTTTCATCAAATGATGACCCAGGTTACTTTCCAAGGTTGCTGATAAGACTGGAAAGAATTGTAATAAAGAAAAAATGGATATTCCTGTTACATCTTTATCTTGACAATCCCAAGTGAGAGGTGAGAGCATTCTTAATGATTCATTTAATTACTTCTTCACAACCTATCTGACTTGAAAGCTTCATCCCCTGAGGACAGATCTTTCCACCCACATATCACTAATACTCAGAAGAACTCCTGAAATCAATGATGTTCTGCTTTGGACTGAAATTCACCTAGTTTTTTATCACTAATAATTAATAAATAACCTTACATAGGTCTTAAAGTAAAATGGACAGCTAAAATGAGCGTTTACGGTGATCAGTAGAACTTGTGTTGGTTGCTATTGAAAGCTATTTTATAGTTCTTTAAATCTTCCACGTTCTTTGGCCTGGTATATTCTGTACAGCAGCACATTTGGGTGCATGACTGTAATTAGCTGAAGGCCGTGATAAGCAATAAAAGCAGGGAATATGGAGCCAAAATACAAAAAAAAAGGTTAGTTGAGAACTTGAACTCAGAATCAACCATAGACTTTGGTCATTGGCAAATGGAAGTAACTTAAGGTAGTTATGGAAATGAACTGATATTTCTCCTCTTCACCTGATGTTATTGCACTTATGGTTGACATGTTCCAAGTAAAGTGATTTGGTAGTCCAGCAGTCACTAAGTTTGGTAGGATCTCTAAAGGAGCTCCTTAATTACAGCTGAGAAAAACCCTCCAGAAGCTCCAGGCTCTACACAGATGATCTGTATGCATACATAGTTGAGTAAATGGTTCCTGTCTCCTTTAAAACAGGGAGTAAACAGCTTATTATTGGTCAAATTGTATCTTGGATCTCTCTGAGTCACTACACTTTAATGATGGTTAAGGTGCTTGTGCACAGGTGTTGTGGGGTGAAATGAACTGGGTATTGTAAGGTTAGGGGCACTGTGGATGTTTACACATTAATGTTCTGTACATTAAGGTTATGTGGTTGGCTGCACCAGCAAGGTTTCTTATGATTTAGTGAATTGTGATGATAAAACCTTTTGAATTGGTGAAAGAATGGTGCTAAAAATGCCATTCACTTAAGAGTTGGACTTGGTGATCCTTGTGGATACCTTCCAACTCAGGAAATTCTATGATCCCGTGAGTAGCAAATATTGTGAATTGCGTTTCCTAGAGAGCTATATAATCTAGCCTCATACTAAAAATAACTGTATCTTTGTCACATATTTTTTGTTGTCCATGTAAGAAGGCTAAGTCATAAGCAAACTTCGTAAGAATATGGAGAGAGGTGAGAATGCCTGAAAAGAAGTGTGAACACAATTTAGGTACAGATTTTAAATGATTAGTTAAAAATCAGGCGTATTGATGTACATCTGGCTGTCACTTGTAATGTCAGAATCATTCCATTTCCTTCTCTCTTAAAACAGCTTCTTTCACAAAATTGCCTCTTCAGTCCACAATACCAATCTTATACTTCTTGTTATTTAATCCAACTTTCCTTGAGACTTAAAGTTCATTTATAAGGAAGGGACACTTCTTACATATTAAAAATGACAAACTTTGCCGTGTACAGTGAGAACGCATCAGTTGCAGGGTTTCAGAGAACAGCTTCACCTCTACTGTGGACGGGAGGGCAAACACCAGAAAGAAGCATCCTGCTCTAAAACCTTTCCTGCATCAGCTCATTGGGCATTATGATAATTAGATCATCTGTCTAAATAGGCTCCATATGGTGATTTTTCCGTAAATGTTTTCTTTACTTGAACACAGTGTATTACTCTATTTACAGCTCCACATTGAAATTAACCTTGGAGACTGGATGATTAGAAGCTGGGCTGAGTAGTAGAAAAGTCTTTTATTACTCAGGGCAGGGGTGATGGAAACATTAGACATACTTCCTCTGGTTCTGAAGTGTAGGAAACAAGTTAGAGATAAATGAAGACATGAAGCTGGCAGTGCAGGCATGCTCAGATCAGCTCAGAAAGTCTAGTGTCAGAAAATCCTGGACAAATTTGCCGATACGGTTACTATATTTTGTTTAAAAGTGCAGCAAATCAGCAAAACACCCTGGTCTCCCTTAGTCCACAGGCTGTAAAGTGTGCAAATCATAGTTATGGCTCTGTACGAGCAGCCAGCTGGAACACTAAGAGCGTGGTGTTTAAATAAACTTAAATCCCACAAAATAACAACATCTCGCTGCAATTTCAGCAGAGAGCAGTTTAATGAAATTATTATTAATAGTCATCACCTTAATAAATAACTAGAAGATAAAACAGAGAGGAATCTCCTTCATTTAACCTCAAGATAGTCTTAGTGTGGGTGAGTAAAAGTGTTCAGTGAACATTCAGAAGCCGAACTGCCTGGCTGGGCTGTTACACCTCAGCGTCTACACTGGTGGCCATGGTGGTTGCCCCATCAGGCATGACGAGCCACTGGCCCTGGGGCTCCAGGGAGGAGCATCTTGTGCCTGGTTTTCACTGCATGTCTGAGGCAATGTCACAATGCCAGTTCACGTCCAGGAGGTCTCTTTTTGTGATCAGGGGCTGATGAAGGTCCTAGCCTGTTACTCATTTGCAAGAAAGCTGACACCTTTTGGGACATCTGCCCTGCTTTTGGAGGAGTTAGTTGATTAAAAGAGGGTGCAGGAGCTCTGCAGGTAACAAGCAATGATTTAATGGATAATTAGTGGAGGGCCTTTCTTTGGTGGGTTATCTTGGCACAGGACCTTTTTAAGACTTTGGGGTTGACTTGCTGGATTAGATTCTTATTTATTTATGCATTTCACCTTTGAAAGAGTTTTTATGTTTTCCTTGCACAAGATATTCTTATATCTGCCCAAAAATATTTTGGATGACTTTGGACCACTACTGTACTCAACAATGCTACATACTTCTCTGCATGATTTTGCTTTTTGAAAAAAATAAAATTGTAGCACTATTTCCTTTTTTAAAAGAGGTCTAGAGCTGCAGTCTTACACTTCACCTTTTCTGTTTTTTCTCAGTGTTGGGAACCAATTATTAAGAGATGTCTCTGCCTGAATTAGGGTGCCAACAAGACCATATGCCAAAGTCAAAACTATGGATTTTATTTAACAGTGAATATGAGAAATAGGAGAGGGGAGAGGCAAAGAGAAGGAGAGTGAGAGAGAGAAATTAAGCAAAGATATCACCACCATGTGGAATCCTGCGACATCCCTCTGGTGCTTCTTCACCCTGGTCTGTTTGGTAGTGGGTGTCCCTGATATCCATGGGGCATATGTGCTGTTCCCACTACTTGGGATGGCATGTGGGTAAGCAGCTGCTTCCTTTCTCACAGTTTGCCGTGGTGGGATATTTGTCTGTAGAGGTTACCCAGGTCTGTCTCACCAGGCCTGGCATCTTCCTGGCGTTGCTGTCTGCGCTTTTCCCACAGTCTGCACGGCTGAGTCTTGTCCAGTATGCTAATTCCAAACCTTTCACCTTCGTGTGGGCCTGAAATTAATGTCTTCTTCTTTGCCATCTGTGTCTTTTGTGGTAGTTTATCTTGTGGGAACTTCCTCCTTTGTCAGTGTTCGAGACAATTTATTATGCTTCTCTAAGTCGTCACACAGAGTCAGCTGGTCCAGACACTTTGTTTGAAAGCACACCCAGCTCATCCTCTCCAGCTCTGAGGGTACTAAACCTGCCTCACAGTGACAGAACTTCATGTGGAGTTGCATGACTTCCCCCTTTCTAAGACCTTTTTCAGAGTTTGCACTTACTGTTCTAATGACAGACCGTAAGCCCCCAAAAATTGGCTCCACAAGTGTCTTAAAAGGGCTTATGGGATTTTTGAAGTACTCTGAGTTAGACACACAGGTGAAATACTGACAAGATATTCAAGATCAAAACAACAAAAATACTTTACTGTCAACTTCAGAAAATCAGAGAACTTTGTTGAAAGTTTAGAGCAGCATTTTCACTTCTAGAGATAGGCATATGTCAATTTTTACATCCTATTCAAAAAAGTTCTGAGTTTGCACACATCAGGAATCTTTATGATCAAATAGGACCACCCTCCTGTCACTTGATTTTTGAATTAAAAAAAAAATAAATTAGGCCGTTTTCGCTAGCATCATCAATCCTCCCAAGAGGATAAAAATAGTCAAAGGTAAGTGCTGCTACTATGATGTGAAATCCATGTAAATAAATACAAGGGGTTTTGCTGTTTAAAAATTAAAAAGAAAATCACTTGGGGCTTCCTTCTTTTTTTTTTTGCATTGCTCAGTAGAATTACAGAGTAAAAACTGGCTAGCAAAATAATGGTACTCCATCATCTTCATAGCAAACAGCACTAGAATCTACTGGAACAGCACAAAATTAAGCAGAGTTCGTGTTGTGTGGGTTGTGGTTTTTTTGTTTGTTTGTTTGTTTGTGGTTTTTGTTTTGTTTTGGGGTTTTTTTGTTTGTTTTTGTTTTTGTTTTTGGGTGTTTTTTTTTTCTTTTTGTTTTTTTTTCTTTTTTTTGGTCCAAACACATTGCTGTGCTCTGGCCAACAGATCTTTGAAAATATTCTGAAAATTCATTTTTGCTCCCCACAGAATTTGCTACTGAAGGCTTCCAAGACAATCATGGAAACCTGTCTGGATAAATATGAGAATGTATGCAACTCAAAGTGCTAAGAAGCCTGAGACAAAGCAGCTGGGCTTGAACAAGGTGATGAGAACAAGTTCAGTGCTTATATATATGTATTTTTAATATTCAAATTAATTTCCACAGAGACCCATCTTGGTTTTCTTGAAGGTAAACTGTGTAAAATCCATCTTATTTCCATTTATATCTCCATTTCACATTTAATGTAGGTTGCAAGAGAGATGCTGTGCCATGCTTCATTTTTTTAATCATTTCCCTGTTCTACTATGTCTCAATATTGCATACAAGTCTATCCCTCACATTCGAGGCATGGTCTTGAGGAGGCAGCTGGCAAGCTGAACTGTATTTCTACTTCACTGCTGAGGCATTTGATAACTTTGGGCATCTTCTAAACTTTTGTTTTCAACAGAATGCGTACAGGCATCATGGAACACTTACAGGCCTATTATCAGGATCAGTTAATAGCTGTATGCCGTAACTATCATGACTAATGGGACAAGGGCTTCAGGTTCAGCTAACATACATACAAAGCAGGATTATTTACAAATTGTTTGCATGTATTCCTAATGGAGACTGGGAAATAAAGCACTGCAGTCAGACAAGCGCAAAAACAATGGGAAACTAGAATTATGTGTTTTTTCTATCCATGAATTTAATGACTTCCTCATACGGGGTGCAGCAGCTCACACATTTCCCACTTATACCAACAATCACGCCTATAGCCTTGAGCAAAATAAAAATGATAACATTAAATTGCAGGATTTTTATGATATGAAATTAGGTTTTTATCACACTGTTCTGGTTCTGACTACGTATTAGTTAATTTTTGCAGTAGCCGGGATTAGCCATGGCTAAGATCCAGAGGTTATTCTAAACCACCTTATGTCATTTAACAGGAATGACGGAAGGGGTCCCTTTAGGTCAGGGTAGCTAGCATGGAGGTGGTTGGGTATTGTTGGGATCCTGTGCTGTATGGTGCATGTATAGCATTTTTGTTATAAATAATGTTACTGTTCGTTTTCTTATTTCATTGCTGTTTCCAGTAAATTGTTCCTATCTCAATCTATGTATGACCTTTGCATTTTGTGTCTCCAGTTCTTTTCTCCACCCTGTCAGAGGGGAGGAGGAGGGGGGAGTGGTAGAGTGGCACAAGGTTTGGAGTGGTTTCGGTGGGGTCACTAAATTGAAGAATACCATTCCTAAACCACTGCATACATTAAATGTATAGAGTATGAGGATGAACTTTCTGCAGATAGAGCAAAATGTTCAGGTTATATTTGCATTTAGCGCTTCCATTCTCCAATACTGGCTGTAAGTACAAGGAGAATGTTCACATTTCTAAGCTCTTAAATGCCATAATAATCATAACAGTAGAATTTACATTTTAGATTCTGTAAAAATAAAGGGCTCCTCCCAATTCTGTATTGCCTGCAAACTGGTTTAAGCATCCCTTCCAGTCTTGTGTCTAAGTGATTGATGAAGTTGTTGAAGGGCATCTGGCCTAGGATGGAGCCCTGCAGAACCCCACTAGTGACAGGTCACCAATCTGATCTAAGGAAATTTTCATTTCTGTAGAGAAATTTTGATGACTGTCAGTACACAAACCCTGTAGGTCTGTGTTATTTATTTAGTTTTTTCTGTCTAGTATCACTGGTCCAGTATCTATCCAATATCAAAGTGTTTTCTTACATCTCAAAAGCTGCTATGTGATTTTGTTTTTCATAAAGACTCCTGCTCTCTGTTTCTGCTCTGCTGATGTCAGTTACTGATGTCCCACTCTCTGTCTTAGTTCTTTTCCTTTGTTGCTTTACAATTTGTATATTTCAAGAGGAGCAGTCCATGCAAAAATGAAGAGTACCTAACAGAATGTGTGGACATACTGGCAATCATCCAGTATTTTTGCAGATATGTAACCTCTGTCCCAACTATCAGCATGATGCCGTGAACAAAGCTCCGTACACACAGTAAAGCAAAATTATACAATATGAACAACTCTGACAACAGAAGATGACGTGGCACTGGTATCTCTGAAAATTAGTTTTATCGACCTCTCAAATGCCATGAGTAATTTCAAAACTCTTCCTGATACTAAACAAACAGCTACAAGGCAAGCACCATTTGTGCCAAATATTCACTAGGTCTGGCAGAATGACAATAATGACAGAAACAGTTGTTTTTCATCACTGTGTGCAACTATGCTATTTTAATATTTTGTAAAAGCAAAAGTTCTGCAGATGCATCATTACACTGCTTCCTTTGGAACCATGCACCATGTTGGCAAAAGAATAAGCAATAAATTTAAAGTGGTTTAATTATAGAAATAGTAATTTCAAAATAGTTTCCAGAATCTGCATTGCTAAGAGGCATCTGAATGTCTCAGGTGTCAGCAGCCAAGTAGTTATCAATATTAATCACTTCTCTGTCCCTGTTTTCCAATGACTTGAATATCCCACTGGTTGAGTTCTTAGAAAAATGAAGGATATGTTTTTCTAAAATTTATGATGGCTTGTTTAGCTAACTTGTATTCCAAAGGGAAATCCACAGTATGACTTCTCCCTGATGCTACAAAATGAGAAAGTGGAATAGTCAGTAAGACCCTCAGTTGGGATTAAAGCGGTTTGACTTTTGTCCAAGGCCAATTAATGGCTTAATTCGTAACAGCAGACAGTTTGCCTCTCCTGTCTTTGAAATAGGAAAATATTTACATGATCCTTTGAACTACTCTTTCGAACAGAGTTCAAACATCTCACATTCTCATCTAATCTAATAGATGGGTTGATCTCCTGCAATGAAGCACATCTTCAAGCAAATGTCATCTATTTCAATTTGCAAAACATCACAGTGGTGTTCAACAACCAGGGAACCAATCCTCACAGCTCACTTAAGCCAATTCTGTGTTAAACAATACTTCTTTGTATGACTTTGGAGAAAAATAAAGGGAAAAACATGGAAAAAAAATGGTTATATCAGCCTGAAAGTAGATTGTTCACACACAAACAAACAAACAAACAAACAAACCCCCAAACCAAACAAAAAACCACAAAAAAACCAAAAAACCAAAACAAAAAACAACAACAACAACAACAAAAACACCCCAAAGAAACCCACAAAAAACCGCGAACCTCAAAAAAACCCAACCCCCCCCAAACATCCCAGAGGTATCCACCCCACCCCTCTCCATCAACAGAAAATAGATCAATAAGAAATGTCTGATCAATTTTGGCATTTGATTCCTTCGTAAAATACTTTCATATCTAGTGATGAGAATCGTAATTAGTGCTTTATTAAGATGTTGAAGGAAAGCAGACATCAAATGTGCAATTCTCATGACAGCGTCACTCAATGTTGCTTTTAACGCAGCACAGGAAGAATGATGTGCAAACTCTGAAAAACTGCTCAGAAAAACATGCAGATGTTGTTTTCATGCAAGTCACATTATGCATGGCACAAAAACAGAAGACTTTTTAAATGTTTGAGAACATTTAACCAAATTGTTCTTGAAAGACTAAATGACAATTACTTCCAGAGATTATAGACCTCTTTAAAAAAAAGAGCACTATCACCCCAAACCATTGGTAGTTGTACAGAGGGTAAAATGCAAATGGCAAAATTCAGCAATAAGGTGAATTTATTTTTGCATTTGTTGCAATGTAAAACTGATAAATGAATGCTGTGAATTCAGGAGCAGCAAAAGATGCCATGTTGTCTGATGGATTAGCATGTGAAGTAAATGAAACTGTCACAGAGATGACTGCTAGCAGAACCAAATTTAGATTTTAAATGAGCCCTGGAAATACCTCTTAAAAAAGATTCAACAATGAAGAATTCACTGACTTCCCAAAGTGCAGGAGGTCATGTATTACACCAATTCAATCAGCTGCGCCCCTTCACTGAAAAACAAGAAATGAAGAGCTCAAAGTGACTGAGATAAAAACAAGTTCATAAAAGAAAGAGTGATACTCTATAACTAGGGTCATGGGTCACACCATTTAAAGATAGAAGAAGCACTCTTCCAAAGAGTGCAAGACAAGGTCCAGATGGATCCATTTCTTTTGGAAGATCAGAGCACTCTTGAAGGCTGAAAAAAACCAGACATAATGCCCTTGCTTTATATCACATGAGGGAAAGATCTCATAACTCTAGAAAACCACGACTAAACCCAAAAAATGGCTGCAAATAGAATGTAACATCTTGTCTTCCTTATTTACCAAAAGTGTTATTGTCACTGTATTCTGAGCTATATGTAGGCAAAAAAAATAACACTGCAAGATTCTAAAATCTGAGCTTGATGAGAGGCTTTTCTAACTAAAAGGGATAAAGAATAGAACATAGAAACCGCAAGAAACTAGATTACATATGATGTTATTAGATATACCACTAAAATCCCTACTTTATCAACTCTGTTGCCTCTGAGGGACATGAACTTTGCTACAAAGCTATGACCTATCTGGGATCAATCAAAGTGAAAAGGAGAAAGAGGCCTCCCAGCACTGGTGGTCCTTGCAGTCCACCTGGGCTTTGAAACACTAGAAAGAGGCTTTTGGAACTGTTTTGAGCACAAAATGCACGATGGTTTTTATAGAATTAAAGGTGAAAAAAATCCCTGTGCAATTATGTGGCTAAACTAATACTCATTCAACATGAATTATGAGATAAAACTGGTCAGTAAAGACCAGCAGAAATCAAGAAGCCATCCAACATCTTAATAGTCAGAAAGACCCTGCAGAAATTCAGCACAATGCAGGCATAAGTGTTACTGGATAACCACCTTAGAAGAGTACAGTGTAGAGATTCTCTCTGTATTCCAAATGTGTGCTGGTTGGCATTGTAAAAACATAAAGGTGTTTTGAGTAAGCAAGTAGAATTCCTCCTGTAGCATACCATAGCCAGCTGCAGTTAATCTGCCCTATAGTATCTTCAGTTTTCTAGACATAGAAGAAGAAAATAAGGTGCAGTGGGAAAAGAAGAAGGGAAGGTAAGAATATAAAACCCAAAAGGAATACATGTTGTAATAGCCTTTGCATTTTTATGGCAACTTATCTAGGTTGTACAGGCCTCCCAAATTGCTACCCTGAAGCACTAGATACTTAAGTATCAGAACACAATCCCTCTCTTTTCTGGCTTTGAAGGATATTTGGCCTGTGATTTTCCTTCCAATCTTAAAAGCAAAATAGAGACACCTAACTTAGAGTGTGCATGAATAAAGGAAGTTCTATTCTCAATATATTTTTAAACTATACCTTAGCCAATGCTAAATGGTTTTCCAGTGTGACAAAATAAATTGTTTGATTTTTCATATGTGGAAAAATAATAAACAGTGACTACAAAGAAAGTAAAAATCTGCATATGTATGCAGAAGTCATCACTGTTTAAGTCAGAATTATCTCTTGATCATCACAGTTTTTCAGTTATTTAAATAAAAAACCCCTATATAATTCCAATGAGGCCTGAGTAGAAAGAATCAAACAGTTACTAATACTTACAATTATGTCTTACCTAGAGAAAAACTTAGTGAATTACTATTAAATAAGCTAGCTACCCAAATGATCTAAGTTATGAATACGAAATTTAAATGACAAGCTCTGCATTCAGCATTGAGAAAATGTAGAAAATTAATGTAGCAATTGAGTTCTATTAAGGAACAATTTGTCTATTATTTATCTATTGGTTCTAAATATCATTGTTCAATCAGCTATTCAAAGTTCATACAGAAATTTTTGTTAGTGTCCGCCACCATTAGTGAAATATAGAAAAAAGTGGGTAATAGTCCCCTAGGGCACAATATCTTTCTGACAATGGATTTTAAAACATATGCCAAAAATTAATGAGGCAGAAATTAAAACAGATTGAGTGAAGTTTAAAATAGCTTAAAGTGAAAGATATTTATTATGAATTATTTTCACAGTTTACTGAAATAGAAAGTCAAGAAAATAGAGACTGAGGTAATGATTGCTAGGAACCAATTATTAAAAGAGGTACCTCTGCCTGAATTAGGGTGCAAATGAGACCATATGCCAAAGTCAATAGTATGGATTTTATTTAACTGATTTATTTAAGTCTTATACATGCATATACAGTCCTGAATTTCACCATTTACTGTCCAATGTTGTGGCTTTACATTGTTTCTTCCACAACTTTGGGTTATGCCCCAGGGTCCAATCAACTTGAAGAGGGTCCAATCAACTTGAAGACTGAGCTATGCATTTGCATCCAGACTAATGGCTAAATCTTCTTCTTCCATAGCTGCATCCTTTGCTTCTTTGAAAAAAAAAAAAAAAAAAATCCTCTGTATAAATGAAAACCCTTTTTTGTCCATATTATATTACTTTGCTGATGAGTTAGGCCTCTTTTCACATCCTATTAAGATGCTCGGTAAGATTATGGGTATGAAAACTGTCAGTTTGGATTGGGTGATACTGTGGTAAAGTAAGTTTTCACTCAAATATTGTTAGAGAATATTTTATTAATCTAGGTATATTGTCCTAGGTACCAGTGAGTCTTTGGTTTCTCACCGAGACCTAATTCCCCCCAGACTGAAAGCCTTCCCTTAAACTTGAAAAATTAATTGATCTCACATTTCTGCATGTTTTCTATTTTGATAAAAAATTACTGATGTACAATAGGCCAGAAGTCACTGTCTCTGTGGTGGACCTTAAATTCCCTAAGAATACTGAATAGAGTCAGGAGTACATGAAGAAAAAGAGCTGTGAGGATTTGGTCTAAAGGTAACTCCTGCTTTTGTGTCTGACACTGTATGGAAGAGTGGCATAGATATTCCAGATGGAGTAGAATAAAATTAAATAGCTCGGCTCTGAAGAGTGGAGATATGGGGGAATAAATGGAAAGAAGGGAATGGTGAAGAGCAGGGAGAAAATTACCCATTTTGCATATAAATGATGTAATTACCCCCTCAGCTTCTCAGGCAGAAGTTGACATCCCTAATTAGAATAATTTTATGATCTTCTGGGGACAGATATACAAAAGCATAAAGAGAAAGAAAAAATAACAAATACAACTAACATTGTCGGCTGCTTTTACAATATAATTTTGCCACAGAACTGATGAGGTACATCCAGTCTCAGCTTTATAACAAATTACCATGTTTGTATTTTACTTCAGATGATTCACAGGGCTTGATATAAAAGGCAGAGGCTGAATGAAACCCTTTCAGAGAAGAAAATGATGAAACCACAATACAAAGACAGGGAATTGAAAGCCTACTGTAATGTGTTTCATTGTTTTCTTCTGATTAATACTGTAAAATGAAAGCCACTGTGTTTAACCTGTGCTGATGCTACAGTTGCTGTAATTAAGCATGAGAACTTACAACTTGTGCATGCTGATTGTTTCATACAAAGCACCTGGCAGATTTGCCAGTACATACTCTATTAAATCTACAACAGACATGTCCAGCCACCAAAGTCTGCCATTGTTACTCATTTAATTGATCTACGTTATTCCACCACATCTTCACTTTTTAATTGCTGGGCAAACCCACAGGTATTTAGCCTTTTCCAGACGGTGAGGTAGCGAGGGGATGTGTTGTTTTAGTCATGTGGGAAGGAAGGGGTTGTGCTACAAAGGAAGATAAAACCCAACGAGTGTAGCAAATCTGGAAAATTCCATTATCATATGGCTCGTCTTATCACTCTTATCATCTGACTGACTGATTTAATGTTGCCAAGAGACTTGACAGACCAACTTGTTAGCATTAGATACTGCACACAGTCGTTATTGGTAAATCAGTTGTTACCACCGATTTTACTCCAACAGGTTATTATTCCAGTAGTCAGGAGTTGGCTGAAGGATATGTTTGTGTACAGACATTTCTTTTTTTTTTCCTCACGTAGCTGATTCTCTTTTGCATTTCCTAAGTGTGATTTCACGGTAAGGAGACAAGCTAGAAGCCAAGAGAATAAAATTATCCTCAGGCATAAATGCAGAAAATCAGGCTTGAATTCTCAGAGGAACTGATGTTCTTGTCCTATAACCATTACTTACAGCAGTGACTAAGGTTTGAATAATTTAGAAAAATTAAAGTCTTTCTAGAGTTATTTTCATGTTCAGTCCTGATTGATTAATTAATAAAAGCTAACAAAGATTTTAAGCCTCAGAAAAGCTTTGGGTTTCGTTCTGCTCAGAAGATGGTCACGGTGTCAAGTCCATTAGTTCTAAGCTGATTCATCCTGCCCAAGTTAATACGATTCGCTCGTAGACCACAGAATCTGGAATAATCACTGTGGTTTTTGAGCTAATTAAATATTATCTATTGCACCACGTGCTTAGTTATTCAACTCCATCTACATAGGTAGAGAGGGGAAACATATTCCAGTTATTTTATCTGACAAATAAGTCTCGAATGTCATAAAGATGAATCCTTCCCTTCCCACTTCCTGTGTTTGTTTTGTAAAACAAAGAAGGACCAGATAAAATGGCAGTAGTAGCTCAAAGCATCCCTCAAGGGGTGGTTTTGTGCAGAGGGGGCTCCACAGCAGGCACTGGTGGGGTGGTCAGTAGGATTTAGGGGTCTTCATGTTATCCCAGTGTGAGTCATGGCTGCTCTGCACAGTGCACCTCCCAAATTCATGGTTACCAAGGCTGGAAAAACAGTCTTCACAGAAAACTAGAGTGATCACTGAATATTCCTGAGTGAGGAGGTCTTTTGCAAAATACCCTTCTGTGCAGGACTGTGAGGGAGCTCAGCAAAGGTGTTAGGCAGCTGAAACAGAATAACATGTTTACAGGTAAAGAATGGCCTTTGGCTGCTGTGATGGGAATGAGAGAAAAACACAGCTCTACTCTTCCTCTGAGAGAAAAAGAAAATCAAAGAAAAGAATGTAACACATTGTACAGAAATTATCTATAGCACCAGTACGTTGTGTAACAAAGCTGGCAGATTTCGGTGGATATCATGGATGTGATGATCCTGAAAACATATAAGCATAAGGGATTGATTCTTGAAAATAGGCTGAGACACTGAAAACCATGTGGAATGATCCATCCTTCAGCTTCTCCTGTCCATGTGGGAAGGGTGCTCAGTGTTTACCTTCTTGCTGATTTTCTCCTTTCAGTCAGAAAATAAAGATTTATTTGCAGAATGTTTAACTGAAAAGTAAATATATGGCTTTCTAGCTTCTTCTTTTGTAAAAATGTATATACATCCTGCCAAAAGTAGTCTGCAGTCTGTATCAGATAGAAATTTTGTTTATTTCTGGATTGCAGCATGCATATAAATTAATCTGTCTTTATGGCTATTTCACAAGAGGTGTGCATTGCTGTCCACAAACCAGCATTTATCTTTCTGGTTCGTGCCACTGTGTGGATAATACATCACTAGAGCAGTGGTGCTAGCTATGATGTATGACACCAACATATCATAAAAGTGTTGCCACTTCTGTGATGTATTATTAAAAACACGTAACTAAACAGAAAGATCAATATAATACTGGTCCTTAATTTTTTTAAGTGGCTAGAAGTTTTTAGATTAAAGAAAACGGGCTACAGAGAGTTTGCATAGAGTCTCAGTATATAACAGAAATGACTGAGAATAACTGTGATTTCATATATGACCCAGTTTTTAACGAACTAGATTCAGTCTTTTTAAGTTCCCTACATGTTTCATGTCCTCTCTGTACTCAGTTGTGATGCAGCCAGCCTCCTACCAGATTCCTACAGAGTATCTTCCACAAAATACCATCTTCTAATGTGTTCAATAATCATAGAATTTGAATGAGAAATTATTTTGATTTTGCATTTCTAATTTTATTTCAGTTTTGTATCTCCTTCTAAAGCAATTGGGCAGTTTTTTCCACCTTTTGATCAGAAAGATGAAACAGCAAAAGAGGCTGCCAGGTATTCACATACATGAACGTTAAGATATTGCAAAACATTATTAAAACTAACAGTTGGCACTTCTGGCTTCTGCATATCTCACATAGCGAAAGCAATGCCTCAACAAGCCAGAAAAACTTTCTTAGGTCCAGAAGGTCCTGACCCTAAACATCTTAACAGAATAAAAACTCAGTGTTAATATAAAATTTATTTTCATTGAGGGATTGCAAGCAGTCTTTTTATATTCTTCTCTTTTCTTGTGGTTTTGGTGCAGCCATCTGTGTTGTCTTCTCTACTTGAGTATTGCATTCATCCATCTCATTTAGCCATTGTTTTCTGCTCGCTACCCAAAACATAATAGTTTTGGGATAGTGTATTTATTAATCTTTCTTGGGTAACGTACTCATTTTTTTCCTGCCTTGTTATTATTTCCTTGGCTCCTTGAAGATATTTTATATAATTTTATATCGCCTTAACCTCTTTTTACCTAAGATATGTAAATTAAGTTCCCTTTTTTGTTCTTCCTCTGTAATACCTTCTAATCCTTTAATCATTCCAGTTGTCCAAGTTAGCAGCATATGTGTTTTCTGGGGACTTGGAAAATAAAAAGAAATTAAGAGACCCCTGTCTAACACAATGTGCTGCTGTGAACATACCTGTTATGTCTAGCCTTAAACAAAGGGAATTGCAACTCTTCTTGCACAGAGTGGGCCATTCTATTTATTATATATTTGTATCAGTTTTTGGTACTATTCACAGTCCCAGACATTGTTTATGCATTAGATGCTGTGTTTCCCAGCTCAAAGAGCTTAAAGTGGAAGATTTTAATTGCATGTGAGGATCCCCTAGCAGAGACCCCTACAGAGAGAGCTACAGATTAAAACCTCTATGGTATTTCAATTTCTTTAGGATCCATATTTAAGACCTATAATGTTAAGTGATAAATGTGTTCATATTTATAATGTATTCTGTCCTATTTTATGTCCTTTCAATAAAAGCATTTCTGGGATAGTGACAGAGAAGGAGAATAGATTGGACTTTGCAACATCCAAAACAACTGCAGTTTATGAAGGTCATGGCAATTTACATGTCTTAGCCCCAGATAATACAGAGGTGCTCATACAGATAATTCTGGTGCAAATACAGCTAATTTTATCTAAGCCAGAGCAAGAATATGACATGGGTCCTCTAACCAGTGATGTATAACTGCCTTTTCTCTAAGGAGGGACACTAAATCTGCCAAAAATGTTTTTCTCTGTCTTCAGCTCTGAGTCTAAACAAATCCCTACATGTGATCAAAGTATAAGTGATGCCAAAGAGAAATATGGTTGTGCTGCTAGGCATCTGAAGATGCACATCTATCTTCCGACTTCCTCTTCTCCCTCAATGTTGTCATTGTAAATGAATTAGCAAAAACGATATGCTTGATGTAGAATTTCCCCAAGAATTGCCTATAAAAAACATGGGGTTTTGGACAGAGAACAGAATTCTATATTGCTGTAGCATAGAAGAGAGTTACTTAATATAGTGAAAAATAGTGTGTTAGGGTTGATTATGCTGCTGAATATGTATAAATGTGAATACAAATGTAAATGAGCAGTGTGATTGACATTTTCATTTCAAAGTTTTCTCTATAAATACAGAAGTACATATACTCTAGTATCTTTTATGTTTGTGTGCTTGAGAGTACCAACAGCTCTAGGAAAAGCTACCCTTTATAAGCCTTTTGGAACTGTGAAAACACACAATGGAATGCTGTCTCTTCTTAGAAAACCTGTAATTTACCTGGCGTCAATCTCTGACTTTATGCACAATGTTGTCAAGGAGTCAGGAGCAGAGGGACTGTCTTCTATGATGGTAAAGGAATGTTAAATTTTCGGCGTTGTTTAGTGCAAAGTTTCTCTGTAACATCATATATCTGTCTCTCTACCCTAGCCTAGTCCTCGCCATTCCCTTTTTCTACAGTTATAACGAGCCAATCTCGTAGCTGTGAAGAAATGACCCACAGTTGCTACAAGTGAAACTTGCCTTCTGAGAATTCTCCAGTTTGAGATATACTGAGTACGGTGAAGAAGTTAATTTTGGTAATGTCATGGGCATTCAAAATCATATATTTTTAAGATAAATACAAATATATATGTATTATATCTAGAAATACTGAATGTACTGAAAGCTGGATGTTGCAATTATTGGAAGTACATACAAGGTACAAAGAGAGATGAATGTATCTCAGCTGACAATCATAAGTAGAAAGTATAATGTCATTTCCTTTTTTAGAGCTGTGTTGAAGGTAAAAAGCTAGATGGGAGCCATTAGCTTTTAATGATTTATAATGCTTTTGAAAGCTTCCATACAATGAGCAGAGAAAAGAAGAACGGTACTGGTCTGTAATTCACAGCAGGTCATTTAGGCAGAGAAAATATATCCTCTGATGTGTTCATGTGTAAACTTCTTACAACACAAATAGAGATTTGATAAAAGGAGCAGAATCATGCAGCAATTATGTAAGGTACACAGTTAAATCCTGAGCTTTTTCTTCAGAAAAATATCAGTAAATATCAGTATGTTGATTTGCAGATACACATATTTAGAAAGACTCATGGGTTTCTTTTGAGAACTTTTTCATTAGCATCTGGTGCTAGCAAATTAAAGCTAAAGTAAATTAACTTAGTACATATATTGCTAAGTTTCAAAAGGATAGAAATGTCCCTGAATACATAAAGAGAAGTCTAGAACTGAAATATATCTCACTTCAGCCTAGGTCAGAACAAAACATATATAATATTCTTTGATAAAGGCAGCTTGACTGCTAGGAATTGCTACTAGGCTTTTAAAGTACTATTATTTTCCTTAAACAGCATCCTTGCATCCAAATAATGTTATTATCTAAGGTAACAAGACAAAGGGATGATGAGTGTACATTGGGTTGAAGATTGAAGATAATTTATAGCTATTTCGTTTTTATTGTTGAAAGAGAAAAAAAAAATGGCAGTCAGCCCTTGAAAGAGGCTGGGGAAGTTCTTGTTTCAGGCAGACACTGTGCATTATTTGGCCAGCAGCCCAGGCAAAATAAACACAGGCCCTTTTCCACCCCTCACAAAAGTATCCTAGCACCTATGACCATGACAGCAAACCCTAGATTGCCGTGTAAAAAGTGAACTGCATTTCCACAGAGGACATTATCTTCTATTTTGTCCCATTAACTGTGCTTGGCCTGTCCATATTTAAAAGCTGAAGTTCCTTCAGGCGTCTATGGCCAGTGTTTAGGTGCCTGCTGGTGTGTCCTAAACATGCGTGATACTTGGAAGCAAGTAGGTCGGGTTAGAATACTAGAGAGTGCAAAGACATTTTTGCTCCTTTGGGCTGGTGATTTGCTCAGACGTGGTTGTCCAGTTTTGGATATCAGGCACCCTGCTTGGATGTGGATTACTGCTTCTCAGGGAAATTATTTGCGTTCTGTAAAACACAATTTAATTATTACCTTTTAAAAGACAATTTCCCTTATTCTAGCTGGTTTTGGTGTCCCAGAAGGCTGGCTATTGTGAACAACCATCTTAATAATTCTCAATATTTCATGTGGATGACTTAGGGACCTTATTCTGTGTTGTCATTTTCTTTAGCACTGAAGCACTGGTCTGGCTCCCATTGATTCCTGAGATTAGGTAATTACTAGCCTAAGATGTAGGAGGAATGTAATTCAGCTATGGAAAACAGCATAATGCAATGGCATACACCTTGAAGAAACCTATTACATGACTTTGGGTGGCGTTCTGGAATTTGACAACTATATGGCCTTCTTCCAAACAATTAAATGAATCTCTCTTCGAAGCATATGGTGTAGAGAACATGTCATGTTTGAGAAATATGGTTGGCTGGTAATCTTGATTTTTAATTTTGCAAAAGAACAATTATTTGGCACAGTATAGACCCTTTTTCCCCCCTCCTTGTTAAGTAAAAATGTGTTTTCTTCAAAGACAGAAAAAAAAAAAAAAACCTTTTCAGGAAAATCCAATTTTGCCTTGCATATCTGATAGATATTAATTTTTGTCTCAGTTCTTTTGATCAACAGTGTGGCTGTTTTTATATCCTATTGATACTAAAAATTTGTGATGAAAATCAAAATCCAAAGACTCAGCTATTGGAGATTTATAGGTTGGTCTGTGTGAAGGATCTGGCTGGTGTAATTGTTCCTAAAAAGGTGGTGCTTGAGAGAAAATACTCATTGTTTGATACCCCAGAAATTTATCAACCCATCCTTCTCCCCTGCCTGAGATGCATAATTATGTTTAATAATTGCACTAGGGTACAGGCTGGGTGGTGGAGAGGAACTGTTTGTGCTTCACAAAGAAGCAGCAATCTCACTCTTCCTGGGTTTCTGGAAACATCTCAGGTGAGATCTAGATGCCACTAAGCCAGGAAGGATCTTCCATCAGTTTCACTGAGCAGAGAGCAGTGGTATTATACCCAAGTCAGCCAGAGAAGGACACCTGCCTGTCCCTTTCTGCTGTTCCTGAATTATGGACCACCTTCAGCTTCCCTGAGCTGGTCCTGGGTGAGGGAGGATCAGAAGGTTCCTGCCCACCTGGCACAGAGTCCGTCCAGGCAGCTCAGCTCTGCTGGGCACTGCGCCACAAGCTCTCCCAGACAGCATTTTTTCTCTAAGGAGCTAAGGGGATTAGGCTGTTAAGGGGAAGTCTAAGAGGATTGCAGATTTAAGAGATGGCCAAAGGGGCACATTTATAGTTTTTTAATTAAAAGATATTTTGACTGGAAAACCAGAAGGATTAAGGAATTGGTAAAACCACGTTAATGTCAAGTGCAGGGTTGAACCACAAATTAGACGTATTTCTATCAGATCTTTGGCTTCTAACTTATTTTGTTCCTGACATTAAACAATCTCTAAAGCTTACTAAGGTAATTTCCTATCAATCTTCCTCTTTGACCATTCCACCATAATTATCACATTACAAATACATTTAAATCCAACACAAGAATTTGAATGGCTGGTAGTATAAAAAGGGAGACATTTAACAGACTGTGTCGTGCTTACACAAAAAATCTCATATTTCATGAGAGTAATAACTGAGTCCTCATTTTCTAAGTATACATGTGTTTGAACATTTAAATGGACCAGTCTTTACATTATTACTTTTATGTCTACTTATTTTAAATGATCTGCTGTATATGAAAGTCAAAGGGAGAGGCAGAGTATCGATCAGGTTATAAACAGAAATTATCACAGTTCTAATTCTAATCCAAAATAACCCCTGTTCCTAGTTTTATATATAAATCTCTTGCTTTTATACTATTGAGTCATATAACATTATTTTTAAGATGAAATGAAAATGTTAAGTCAAAGGAAGTATTTTTAAGTTTTTTTAATTATTCTACAAGTTTTGCCCTACAGCATATTTTCTTAAAACTGTACCTTTGTTCAGTGCTAAACTGCATGAATTACTTGTAAGGCAGACAGATCAATATCTCAGAATGTCTTACAAATAACAGTTTAGTTCCGTTGGCAGTTTTTCTGTTTTTGCTGTTCATTCACCAACATTTTATTCTCACAGCATTAATAGCAAAAATCAGCTAGTGAAATGAAAGAGTTCTTATCATACAAATCTGTCAGTTCAAGGACACAACTTATATTAAAAATAATATCTACCAGCTGCCAGCATCCTGACACTTTCAAAATATGAAGGGGAATAGGTGAATGTTTCTGAAAATCAATATTTCAGGTATAGTATTGGCAAAACATTGCAGGAAAAGTATCCTGTGTATGACAGATGTCTGTATCTGCTTGTGGCTTCAGTAAACCATATTATTTGTTGGACTATGCTCTGTCAGAAGCATCTGTAAAATCATCTGCTTTGAATATCTTTGGAAAGTATTAGCACAAGGTTAAAAGGAAAAAAAAAAAAAAAAAAAAAAGCCTGCATCAGAAGATGTAAAGCACACAAACCAGTCCTAAAATCTCTTGTTTTTCTGAAGTCCAAGCCGAAAATACACTAGTGTGGCATGCTTCCCTAAATTTCCACCAAGGGATTTCTCTCAGGACACTGCTGTACCTCTAGTGCTTTACTGTCTGTTGACATGTTATTTCATTCACAACTTACATAAACTCATATCAGCTCCCTGGAACAGATTTTAATCCATGCAGGGCCAAGGCTTGCTGCATAGGATAAGTCACTCAGACCTGGGCAGGGTGCTGCTCTCTCCTGTATAGCATTGTCCACATATCCAAAGCAATGCTAGGATTTACTCTGCTGTAAAAGATAGAGGCTTTTGACCCTCCTGTTTGTAAAAAAATCTCATCTCCATCCTAAAACTACAATATTGCTGAACCCCTTAATTTGTGAAGTTCTTTGATCTTATGGAATGAGAACATCTGAAAATACATCCATTCACTATTTGCCCTCTCTGATATTTTGAATGGGTGGTGCAGTCAAGTTCACTGTGTTTTGCTTTTTGTTTTAAAACAGTTAGTTCATATTTCTTTTTACTGCTTGTAGTCAAAGGTTCGGGCATTTCAAACACGTGTGTTTCCAGGGCTTTAGCATCAACACTTCTGTGTGGAGACGAAGGATAGAGGTGGACTGAAAGAGCTGGACTGAAATAGCAGTGAAGTGTTGAAAAGCTTCTTACCTATCACCATTCTTAGTGGAAGGGACCCCTGTGAGATTCCTGCCCAGGCTCTGGGACCTTAGAATCAAATTGTCCCAGAAGGATGGGCTGCCTGGGCTGTGTGCTCAGTCCCTTCACACACCCCTTCTAGCTCTGCCTTTTCTGGACATGGATTTTGTGTACTTACGCCCTCTCGTCTGGGCTATAAAGTGGCACTTTCTTATGGTCCAAAAGATTCCCACTACCAAACAGCTCAATCAGTTCAGTCCAAAGCATTTTTTTTTCAAGAGAAATGAGGGCAAATAAAAGCATTGCCTAGGTACCAAGTGGCTTCTCTTGCTCTCAAGTCCAGTGGGAATTTGGGGCACCTGAATCTTGTCCTGACTTGTGTTTGCAGGTACTCAAGATTAAGTTACTGTTTAATTTGTATTCCTTTAGATTTTGGTTGGTACAGTTGTGCTGCACAAAACTGGTTTTGCATATTTCCCCTCTGCCTGTTGTTTCTGCAGTTTACAGTGTTGCTGTGCTCTTTCAGGATGTTTCTCTCCATGAACTCCTAACACTTTTTGAATAATGAATTCTGGCAATACGTGGAATCATATTGATTCCTGATTACAATTCTCCCCTTTATTTTCTTCCCTGCTAAGTCTGTATTTATAACATGCTATATAAAAGTAAAACTCACAGTACCCTCCTACTTCCTTTAATAATTTCCCCATGTATTGACAGCTATTACTTTGGTATTGATCTTTATCAGGCTGACTTTATTTACAGTGTAACAAGTTCATACTAATAACATCAGTCTATAAAACAGTCAATAGAACAACCTAAACTGCATAAAACCACTTGATTAATAGTTTTTACAACACTCTCTTCTGAAATAAAAACACTGTGCTAGATTTGGACATCTGGCCCCAAATTCTTGGAGGGGTGATAACTTTTTTTATTTCTCTCGTAGATGCTGGCCATGTTTTCATCAACTTTTTCATGGGGGTGTTGCTGCTGCTGCAAAGCATCACTTATTCACACCTGCAACTTGGCTGATGCTCACTTCTGTTTACTTCTACCTGACATCTCCTATTAGGAGAGTTTTCAACAATATATCTGTAAATGTTCCGGGCAAAGTCAAATGACACTTGCATCAATCAATATTTCAGAATTATATTTCATAGCATTTATGGTATTTATCTGTTTATGTTTTGCCTTTCTATTTAATTGTTCATCTGCACTATTTTTCTGGCAATTCAAGTTAATTATTCTTCATAGATTCTCAAGATGCATTACACTCTATTTATTTGTTATACTACTGACCATGATTAATGACCAAACACAATTTGAATATCTCATTTTTAACAATCATGATAAATTGTAGCCTATCATGGCAACTTAATATGCTTCCCATGCAAGATCTAAGTGAAAAAAATTATATCATAATTAGGAAGCACAAGCATGCTTTGCCAAAATAAAGCTTGCACTTCCATGCTCTGTTCCGTTCTTATGGGAATATAGGTCATGAACTTTACCATAGTGCATCTCAATACTGAAGGAGAGTCTTTCTGCAAACTTTTTGATTGCAGCCTTGAGAACCCATGAAACAGGTCAGATAAAACAGCCTGTCACACGGCAAGGTGAAACTGAAAGGTTCCTCATGTGGTGTCTAGTTTATGTGGGATGGATCCCAGTCCTACTGGGATGCATCCCAGTCCCACTGCTCTTTGGTGGTACATTGCTCAGCGCCCAGCATGTCCCAGCTAAAAACATGTATCATTCTGAAAGCAATGGCAAACATAATTACACTTTTTTCCTCCTTTTTTTACACACAGGAAAGCTGTGGGCGTGCAGGCTGAAGAGGAGCTGCAGCAGCTCCTAACAGTCTCTGATATGGGTGACTGAGATATCGAGCATCACCCCATCAGGTTGTATAAACCTGGCCTCTCCGAATGTCACATTTAGTATGACACCTTTTCATGCTTAGTTTCTCCCTTCTCCGATGACTTCCCTGGTCCTGCTGTCTTTCATCACTGTCTGGGTGACAGTGGAAGGTGAGAGCACAGAAGCATCAATCCTAGTCCCATATCACCTGTAGCTACACTTGTGGTAGAGTGAATGTTTAGCAGATCCCTTGCAGTTCACCACTTGATCTTAGTTTTTTGAAACAACACCAAAAAAACACAGTAATGAAAATGGTAATTCATCCTTTTAATGATTTTTGTCTCTTTTTTTTTTTTTTTGATCACTACAATGTTTATGGTTTCTCTACTTGTATTTGTCAAATCATTCCTGAGTTACCGTCTTGCACTTGGAAAAATGGAATAATCGGTGTGTTTGTACTTAATATCAAGTGACATCATGCACTGTAATGAGAAGCATGATCAGCAATCAGTAAAATTGAAATTTTGGCTATAAGCATAACCAATCAATTAACAGGATTTTTAAAATTCAATCTTAATTTTGTCAGTAGAAGTCATTGGACTGAAGTTCTTTGAGACTGGGGTTTTGCTGTCCCTGTTCTTAACAGAGATAAGGCAGGAAAAATGATAATATTCCTTCATCACTGAGGAGAGGAACTGTGAAGTGTTGGTGGGAAGAAGCTGGAGAGACAGAAGGGTTGGACCTCTCTTCTGTCACTGTCAAAACACAGCTCTATCAGTGTAAGCTTCTCTTGATTTATCAGAACCAGTATGCTTGTTTCTAAGAAGGAGATGCCAGAAATTGCACAAGTCCTCTAAAAAACACTTAATAAAAGTTAAGGTTACATGTTAGGATTTATGGTTGGGATTAGAGGTTAGGATTAGTGTTAGATCCGTACCTCACAGAGTTTTCTCAACTGATGCTTGAATATATAGTTCTAATTTTAATTTTACTGACTGAATTTTACTTTGTTTCCTAGTCTTTTAGAGACTCTCTTCTAGGTCTAGAAATCTTTACAGATTTTTGGACCTTGAAATATAGTATGATTTTCCTCAGAATTTAATTGCTGTGCAGACGAACCTTAAAACATCCAAGCAGAACTCCTATATGCAATATCTGGAGGGATAAGGGATTTCAGCTTTGAATGAGGCATAAGAATGGATTACCTTTTGGGATTTTAAATGAAGGAACATGCAGCAAAAACACCTAATCAATGAGTTGTTTAATCAACTGGAGAACTAGTTATGCTACCAGGGTTTATACTACAAACTTACATCATTATTAGTTTGTTTTTTTTTTTT
>VZTG01001562.1:27726-43302 GCA_013397845.1 Melanocharis versteri
TTTTTTTTTTGTACTTTTTGCTCATGATGTTGGATTTTGTGATTTTTTACTTGAAAAGCACATCTCTCCAAACTGATGCTTAGTAGGATAGGGAAATCAGAAGGAATAGTGTATTTATGATAAATAACTGAAGGAGAAGAATTCTGTATGTTAAATTCTGTAAAATTTCTTCTCTCACTATTTACAATGCTCTCTCCATTTCCCTGTTTAACACTGCCCATAATTTGAAAAAAATTTATTTAGTTATTTTGCCTCTTTTTCACTTTTATTGAATGGAGAATTAATTATTTTTTACTCCTACTGTTAAAAATTTTACAGTTTTTCCTTTTTATTGAAGATCAGCCGGGAAAACCCAATATTTACCTCGCATATGAAATCAAAATCACTGGCCACAGAGATGGCAAAAGCATCTTGTTCAGCAACATGGAAGCTTAAGCAAAAGCAAAATTATTATAATAATGGTAAATTTAATAATTGAAATGCCAGAAATTGGAAAATCATAGGCCTATTGAAAATGAGAGAATCTAAAATAGTATTTACATGATGACTTAACCACAGTCTGTAAAAACTGTCATGCATCTTGGAACTGCACTTGAAACACATATAATTTTTTTTTGCTTCCACCTGCATCAGGGCTGCTTTTTCAGAGTAATTACTGATACTTTAATGTAAATGCATCTTGAAAATATCAGTCTAGATTCCATGTCCATATTAAACACAAATGGGAAAATAATAAAAGTAAATTTGATATGATTAATGAACAAAACACTCTAAGCAGTTTTCCCCTTTTCCCTTTTCCTTTGGTAGTTATTGTATCTAATAGCATAGCACCATTCAATTGAGCCTTCATGCTTTCTGACATTTTTTCAGAAGTACTCTGTACTTTAAATATCATGAACATGTTAATGTAAATGAAAATTATGTATCTTTATTAGAAGCACAGTGCTAGTCAGAATTATTGTTAAGGTTAGCCACAGTCACTTATAACAGAATTCCTGGTTCAACTCTTTATTTGTATCCTGATTTTTGGCCTTTGCTCCTCTTGACCTAAGTTGACCCTGAGAAATAAGGCTGTTTAAGAAAGTCTGTGTTGAGGGCATTCTGATGGATCTTTTGTGTCTTCAGTAAATAACACCAGAAATGCTATAAACCTGTTGACTCCAACAGGAAGGTTACAGTGGAAAAGTAAATAAAGTGTTTATCCACTATTTCTCTGTATGCCTGCTCAGAATCAGCTCTCTCTTTACAATGTGAAGTTTTTTTTTCAGAATTATTGTGTATTATGACTCAGTTGCATGACCAAGTCAAACTCTCTCCAACCAAACCAGACAGAAGATGGGTAGAAGGGATGAAATTCCTAGAGACTTATGAAAAGTTATGTAGAGTTTTCTTCTTTCAGCATGCCTCTGAAAAGTAGTTGCTAAAGCAGAAAACAATCCTAATTTAAAAAGAAATTATTGAGAGAGATTTGTTTTCTTTAGTTGTCTCCTATCTGCTTTTAAATAGTCCGTGTTTAAAAAGCCTGTGTCAATCAATTTTCTTATTTCTTTCTGTAATTTGAAAAACCAAGAAGTTTTAGAATTTTGAAGCCTTTTGGCATGTCTCTTTCCAAAAGATGTTCTACCTCAAAACTTCTTCTAGATCAGGATCCCACTAGAATAAACATTGAAGAGTTTACAAGCTAATAGTACCACCACAAATGATCCATTGTTAATAAAATTTTCCTTGCCTGAAATCTTCCTTAGAAAAAGAAATTCAAAAAATGCTCATTTTCCTATAATCCTACCATTAGCAAATTGCTGAAAACAGATTTTTGAAGTACATATGTGAAGTAACTTATCGATTATGTGAACATTAGATAAAAAAAAGAAAAAAAAGGTGTCTCTTCTCTTGGGAGTTGTTATTCAGTCCTAAACAAGTAATGACAAATTTGGGTATATGATATCTCAATGCAGCCCACATTTATCTAGGATGGCTAGGTGCTAAAATGTTGCCCACACTGTTTTAATTCAAATGATTGGAAGAAAGCATTCGTAGGAAGCCTTGTCTCTCTCAAACATTAGATAATAGAGGGAATTGAAACAAATTTTATGTACAAGAGAGTGGATGGATCACATTACATTCAAATATTCATGAATGAACAATGCTTGGCTAATTCCAGAAGAAAAAAAAAATAAGTGAGTTTATTCATCTTTTCACATTATAGTCTCATTACGTGGAAGTGCTTTTATGTCTTTTTAATTTTTTTTATTTGTTTATTGCAGGAGGACTTCTAAGGTGTCTGCAAGTGGCTGTGTTGCTGTTAAATTTAATGGGCTCCAGCTGTGCAACGGTGCTATCTGTAAGAAAGAAAAAAATTGCTGGAAGGAAAAAAACAGGAAAGCAGGATACTTTTTATGGGTTATTTGCTTTTTGGGAGGATGTATCATTGATAGGTATGTGTGGGGATTTATAAACAGCACTGAAGGCGTACTGAGTTGCATAGGCATGCAGTATAATTTTGGTAACCTGAGACACTACAGTGACGCAATTAACGATCTGCGGTGGAGAGACTGTTCACAGCTGAATATCATTTCACACGTTCTTTGTCTGAAAAGGAATTCAGAATCATGTTTTTCTATGCATTAGATAACTTGTTTATAAGGTGTTTCTCAAACAGAAAGCCCTTCAGCTGCTATTTGTGGAACTACAAGAATTTTCCTGTGCCACCCTTGCTGCCACAGCCGCCTCTTATTTGCTTCGCTGTATGCACAGAGCTGCATCACTTACTGTGCTGCACCTGCACTGCTGGCTACCTAAGGGTCAAATCCCATCTTGTGTTGCTTCCTGTGCTGTCCTATCCCTCCAGCTCTGAGATATTTTAGGAAAAATGAAAAACGCTTTGGTAGCTGTTGTTACTGTGTCCCCCTTTCCTGCTCCCTCCCCTTGTCTCTCATTCTCCACCAGTGTTTTGGTGAGGCAGCTGTTTGAGGTAACTGTGCCCAAAACCTGTTTCAGCAGCAGGTTATCACCATGACTCACTCTGGGCACAGATTTCTTGCTGAGGGGGTGTTGTCTGACAATGACATCTGCCATGGACAAGGTATTTGTGAGATTCAGGTGTATCTGATCACATTCAAAGTGAGCGGTCTGAAAATTTGAAGTGACATACGGGAAGCAAAGATCCCACGGAGGGCTCTGCCTCTGGAAGCAGTTCCAACACTGCACAGAAAGTGACGTTGCCAAATGGAATTGGGCCCTTTGGTAGATCAGTAGTTTCTCCTGTAGGTGGGCAAGGCCAAATATATCCCTCTGCCCCTCTGCTTGGCTGGTGACTTCGGGTATGGAGTTAGAGCCGTACGTGACACGCAGCCTCACGTGACATCCCCAGGTAACTGGAATCAGGTTTTCTGCACTGGCTGACATCTTTGTATCCAGTGCATATTTTCCCACCCGCTTCGTTCAGTCTATGTCTGTTCTGGTTTAAAACCACTGCAGTGATGAGACTAGGATTAGGAAGCACATTAAACTTATATTTAAAAATTTATTTTGCCTGGAATTATAAATACCTGGTACATTAGACAAGGTACCACAAATTTCATTTACATGTTCTCTTTTGTGTGTAATGATGTGATTTTGAATTTACTTTTTAAGAAATAATCATCATGAATATAAAATGTTCATCTTCAAAATCAACACAAAAAAAGATCCATTATTTCAGTATGTTTTCTGTCATTCAGCTATGCTTTCTGGTTATTTTTAATGCTTAATCCATCATTTTGTGACCTTCAGCATGGGAAAGGTAAATGTAAATCTTTCCAATAACAGAGAAACAAATGGAATGAAAATGAGGACTCTTTTGTTTTGATAAAAATGCTAAAAATTAAAGCACAGAATTCAAGGTAAACCTCTCCTCTTCAGAGGGCTCTCTGCTGACTTCGTAGGAATAATTCATTTTATATGCTTATGTTTGAGGATAGGAAAACAAGACCACCTTAAGTTTTTTAAACTGTGTCAGGGGAAAAGTTGCAAATCCATATGAAATTTTTGGTTTATTGTTTTCTGCTATATCCTTAACCCAATGTATTTTTTTTCTATCTTCCAGTGCAAGCCGAAGCAGAGGACTACGAGACGTGAGGAGGGAGAAGGAAAGACCCTCGTTCATCTCGACAATCCACCTCATGTGCCTCAACAAGATGAGGCTCTTTGCTCTCTTCATCTTGTGCCTCCATGCTGTCTTTGGCAGTTGTGTTTCTTGCTGCTTTTTCTGTCTCCTCCCCAGTTTTCAAGGTAAGAAATGGCAGATGACTTTTGCTGTCTCTGGCTCTGACTGGTGAAGCCAGTTTCATCAGCCTTGTCCTGTGGGGGATTAGGGGCATGGAACTGAGGGCAGGAGTCTGGGCATGCAGGAGAGTTTTTAAGGGCTGATAATTCATCATTGGGATCTCTCAAGTGACACAGGCTCTGTGTTTCATTCCCACACATAGTCTAATTATTGCTGACATTTGAGATAGAAAACTTTAGGACATAAATAAGATGTTACCTTTGCATCAAAGACGGTAAACAGGATGTCCCTTTCTGCCTGGCATCCAGGAAATGTGTCATGGGTTTTTTAGCTATGACTATATTTTTGGCAAGTTTTGTCTGGTTGGAGGACTTCTAAATCACTGAATGGCACAGTGAGGAGGTGTGCCTCTATGATTTCCATGGTGGTAAAACATGCACGTGGTTTTCAGACTAAAGCTCCTCACATCTCCAGTGTGAGCGTGGTGCTATTTTTTTCTGCACTGACCTTGGCCAATCATGTTTAGAAAGTATGAGGCCTTCCCACGCTCATAGTTTAGCATTTTGTGATGGCGAGTGTTATTTGAAAGTGAGGATGCACCAACATTGCCCCAGTTAGAAATAATTGGAGATAATTTATTTTCTATACATATGAAAAAGGAAAAATGAAATTATTTTTCAGGTAAAAGCTACGACAGCACGTTTGGGTTTTGACTTGTCAGAAATGTTCTCTTCTGGCTTTGCTTTAGTGCTTGTAACTCTGATTCCTTTGCCAGTCAGTACCTATGCTGGTCTCTAATGAAGGTGCAGAAAGAGTGTGACTATCATCCTGTTTACTCACAGCAGACTTATTTCACTGAAGTACCTTCAGTTACAGAGGACACCTTTCTAACTTTGCACTCAGCTTTGTGTAGCACTCAGGGAATCAAACCAGACTCTAATCATAAATTAGGAATTACTTTTTAATCCTATTATGCTTTCATTTGTTCTTATCTCCAGTTTATTGAATTAGTAGCAGTTAGTCCAAATAAGAAAACTGATAGAAAACTGGTGAAAGTGAGAAGCCTGTTGACGTTTTTGTGTCTGTATTTGAGTGACATTAATATATAACAAGGGACATGTTTCTCAGCAAGCTTGATCTATAAAAGAAATTCTCTTTGACTAACAGGAATAACTTAATTTAGTTTTAGATGTGTGAAGATGCCTATGTCTCAGATGAAATTCCCTCAGAGGAGTGTACTCAGCGAACACTGGATTCAGGCTGAGATTACATAATATACATTTTGTCTAACATAAGACCAAAGAAATTGCATCATAAAAGTCAAAACACTGTTTTCACTAAGGTTTAAAGGTTTGTATTGCTTTTGTAGCTAGGGAAAACAAGAAAATAGTTCATTCTGATATTCTTTCACCCTTTTTTCCCCAGAGGATACAATGTGACCTTTGTGGAAGACCATGTCGCAACTAATGTTTTAGAAGGCTTTCTAGTACCTCTTTCCTAATTCTTACACTTTCTCATTTAACATATTAGTGTGATTGGGTACAGAAAATTCAATATTTATGTATTTCCCAAAGTATCTGATTAATGTAATAAGTGCACTTTGTTTACAGGTATTTTTTTTTACATAGCCCTAAAATTCCGATTGCCATAACAGAAAATGTGATTTTAATTATCTGCTTCTTTAATTTCCTTTCTCTCTCTGGATATACACTACCAGTCTTTTTCTCTGAAGACTGTCACAGGTGGAAATGAGATGACATGGTGGTTTGTCTCAGGTGGAAATTAGATGATATCATGGTTCTCACTACTCATATGGATTAAGAATAAGAGTTAATCCCTCTCATACCATCTCTGAAATACCAGGAAATTTGTAAATCCAAATTAGTTGTGTAGTAATAAAATTAAGAGAGAAAAAGCAACGAGAGGAGAGCTAGGTTGAAACAAGTATTTTATGACACTTCACTAAGTAATTATAATCTGAAAGAGAAGGAAAACAGGAAATCAGCTATCTAAAATAGAGATTTTAGATAAAAAATTAAAATAGACACAACTGTTGTAGCCTGATGGGGGAAAAAACCCACCAACCCCAAATATTTAAACACTTAAAAACCAAATCCATTTCCTCTTACACAGTTACGTGCGCAAAGTTCTGCTACTTCATATACTCCGTATTATCCACATTTGTTAAAGCTAAATATCTTGTAATAGCAGAAGTGGTAGATAAAATTTCTTTGAATAAAGCTGGTTTAGCTCTCATGGAATTATATTAGGTGTGCTCACAGAGGCATTGATAACATCTCAACTATCGGAGAAATACCTTTTCAAATTTTAAAAGTTTCATCTTCATTTTCCACACTTCTGCCTCCAGTATCATTTCCTATATTCAAAAATTTTCAAACCATAAATAGAATTGGGCTTCCTTAATTAGACTTTTCTATATCCAAGATTTTTCAGAGGATGACCCAGTTGATGTTTTTAAACTTCCTAGGATGCCAAAACCATTGACTGGCACAAGAATTTTTGTGAGGAACTGTGGCTTAGATTGGTCTATCTTTTAGATAACAATTCAGTGATATTCAGAGATCACTCATTGGGCAGTAGGACTCCTCAGCTGCAAGTGGAAGGCACCAAACTTTGATAGATGCTTTCCATGGTTAGCCAGATGTGTACAAATTTGGGCAGGTGGTTTTATTCAGGTTGAATACAAATTTTATTGACTAAAGGTGAAATTTACTTCACCCACATAAATCATAAGAATAAAGCTGTGGATGGATGAAGGCTGGATGTCATGAAGTGCATACCCTTGCCTCTACATCTGGTCTACCTCATAATAATGTCACAGTCACTCCACATTGCAGGAAAAAATAAGTGCAAAGCAGGATCTGGAATGTTCTGGTGGGGGCTGTATGAGGCTTCAGCAACCCTCAGCAAGCGTGGTCCTGTCTTCTCACACTCGGCAAGTCATCTGAAAAATACCTTTCATAATGAGCAAGAGATGCAAGACTAACAACCTAATTCCCAACAACCTATTGAAGTATTTTAATTAACATGAAATGCTCCCTTGTACTTTCAGTTATCCTTATTACCAACATCATAAGACACCAGAAATCACAGAAGGAAAACCATTTGGTTTCTCTCATGTATGTCCTGAAGAGGACATGGTTCCATTATTGACAGCTAATTCATTTACTTGGATTAACCATTGTCTAAAGAGCTGCCCCTTATCTTTTTTTTTTCCTTTTCTTTTTTTTTTTTTTTTTAACATACTTATTTGGCACTAAAGAAGAATTTACTAGAACCTGATTTTTCTCTTGACTTTTTTACAATGATGAGGTATTAGGATTTTTTTCTCTTTACTCTGTTTCCTATTATCTAAACTGTCTACCATTATATGTTTTATCTCCAGCAGCAGAATGTTTGGCAATATTGATCCAGCTATTATATATTATTCTAAATCACTTTTAGCTGGGGTATTTCTCCGTGATTTTGATGAATTAAAGTACTTTTCCAATCTTATTTGCAAATCAAGAGCCTTTGACTTCTGAAGGACCAAATGTTAGAGAAAGAAGCTGTAGAGCAGTTCATAGGCAGGAGTGTTTGCATTATAGTTTGCAAAGGAAGTACATAGAGATGAATTTGGATATCTTGTTTGGGTAACTTGTTTAGAGCAAGTTCATTTCTGAATTCACCAATTGCAAACTGAGTTATTTAGCAAGATATTGCAATGCCACAACTTTTTAATGCTTTACTTTGAAATATCAGGCTTATTTTTTTTGACCTTAATGTTTCAGTAGTTGTTTTACTGCATGAGACAGCATATCAGTAAAAAAAACTGTTGAATACTTAATAGTATGGCATTTTAAAAATTGAGTTTCTATGTATTCTCTGTATTAATATATATTTTCAAGAGGATTTTCTATGGTTCACCTTCATTATTTTCTCTTTGGCTCATGCCTTTTGAAGTAACAGATCAGTTCCTGCAGGGCTACTTGTAAAAGACTGTCATTATTTAGAATGGATCGTTTAATTAACCTACCACAGAGTCTGTAAGGAAAATTAATCAGTGTAGTTATAATGCTTCTATGAGTCACAATTACTAGGCAAATAGGTTACTGCCCAATAGAGTTGCTGTAATCCAACTGTACATAGGCTCAAAGAATTTAGGGACAAGCTTTGTTTACTCGTAATTACACCTAATGCCATTTACTCTAGATAGGCTATAGCTTTTGTTGCTACTAATTAATTTATGTAGTGGGTAAAATAATTTATTTTAATACCAGTGTGTGACACTATCTGAGGGTAAACTGCCTGTCCTATGACTGGAAGGAATAATTACAGAGAAAATATATCAATTAAAATGAGCTTTATTAAACTATGTTTATATAGCGAGCACAGTAACAAAAACCTCCAAAGATCTGATCTGTATGCTTGACCTTGGGGCACTTACTTAATAGAACATCTTCAGTGGCTCATACATTATGTTTCAATTGAATCATCAGGAAAACAAAGAGTATTGATTCTTCATCGCATGATCTAAAACCAGATACCTGGAAGACAGATTCCAAAAAAATATGTTTAGTCTCATTTGATATGGCAAAATCAGATTCATTTTCCTTCCACAAATAAAAATTGATGTATAGTCAGACTATTAGAAAGGATGCTCCAGCAGTTAAAATAAATTGAGTTATAGCAGAGCAGACCTCAGTGTAGTAGCTGTTTCAAGTGTGGCTGGAGAGATTTTGTAAGACAATTAAACTTTAGAGTGCTAATTTTGAAACAGCAAATAACAAAACCTCAAGGTGCAAAACACTGGTAGAGTGCTACCAATGCATTTTTTTTTTTCCAAAATATGTAAAATAATAGTTTAATCTATTCAGAAATTTTGCTGCTTCTGTGGTTTAATTGGACTTCCCGCACCAGCTCAGAAGCCCTTGTTTCTGTTTCACCCTATGCCGTAAGTGCAGAGGTCCATGGAGGGGAACTCCAGAGGTGCTCTCTCAGCAGGGCACAACCAGCAGACTCCAGGAAGCTGCACAAGTACACCTAGAGCTGGAGTGCCCACACTTCCAGCACGAGGTGTGTACAGATGGGAGGCTCCCAGAAAAGCTGGTAAGTGTCCTTGCAAGGGCCAATGTTGGTCACATCACTACGTAAACATCTGTAACTGGAATATCGTGGTATTATAGAAGTGGGTTCAAAAATTTTTAGCAGTTTATTGATTTCAATAATTTTTTTGCCTCTGCTATAGTGGCGTATCCTTTGCATACCTGATACTGATCCTGGGTGTGTAGTTCAGTGATTGCCACTCAATTACCCATCCTCACAAAACTGATCCAACCCTCCTGAGTCGAATAGTTTTCCCCCAAAGCAGACCTCTGCACTGGATTTGCCTTCCATCAGCACGTGGCTCCCATCACTGCCTCAACAGTTCACTGGAACAGCAGCCCAGCATCCCTGCTTAGCCTTTTCCAGGACTGGAGACAGATTACCATCCAACTTGGAATAGGAGCAATATGTACAGACTACTATGGGATGCTACACACCCTATACTGCTGACAATTCCAGCGCAGGTAATTAGGGAATTAAGATTACAAGCCTGAAGGGTTTAATGTGCTGGGTTTATGAAGCTGTATTTGACAACTGCTTTGTGTATTTGAGCACTAGGGGAGAAAAAAAGCCTAAATTAACAAGTTACTGTTCAATCTTCAGTACAAATTTCCTTCAGTTTGAAAACTGACATCAGCCTCTGGATATTGTGCATGTACTTATCCCATAACTGATAATGCTTGGTTCTGTATTTCACATTTTTTCTTGTGAGAGTGTGAAGCCCCCAGGCTTTTGGTTAATAAAGGCTTGTATGCTGGAGTAAAAAATTACTTAACATGTTAAGTAACCTTCAGTCATCTAAAATTTGCATGCTCAGCAAAGAAAATTTGCTCACCCCCCTGGCATTCACATAACTGTGAACTGTGGTGAAAACAAATACATTTTTTGACAGTTCAAAATAGATTTTACACAATTTAGGGCTAAGAAGCATCTTCAGAATGTTTCAATAATATCTGGTCTTTGCTTTTGCAATTTTAATGATTTAGTATTTGCTGCCAATTTTGGAATTCTGACTTGAGCCAAAGAAAAATCTTTGTGGGTTAGAACTTATTAGTGTCAGCACTAGCAAAATATTGGTAATTACAGCTAGAGGTTAAAAATTAGTAGATCTGATTTCTCACAGAAAGTTTCTGATCAATCCAGTGAGATTACCTTGATGTATGAAATTCTGTGTAGCTTTTCTGACAGGCCTGCATAAACTTTAACTGATACCTAAGAAACACACACTAAATAGTCTTTCCTTTTCATTGCAGCATGTATATCATGTAAATTGATAAGATCCAAAATTGGTATCTACAATACAAAGTGTTTTCAGGAAACAATTCATTTCTATGCATAGACTAAAGTTCAAGAAACTGTGGTGGTGTTTTCTAAAAGTACAGTTTTGTTAGCATTATATGAAGTATGCAATCTGAAAACTGAAGATTTATCCAAAAATAAGAGTATACATAGGAGAAAAGTGATATATGGCACTGGAAGAAAAAGCATGTATTCACAAAAAATAAATAAATTGTTTATTTTTTAGAAGTTCATTATTTTTAAATGAATTTGACTGGAAATGCTGATTGTGACTAAGAGAAAATATCCATTTTATTTTCAGCCACTACATTAATTGCAGAGAAAACTGTTTTCAGAATTTTACTATATTTGAGGACATGAAACTATTCCCATTAACAGTATTTTTGGTTTCCTATATTTCTTTACACCTCATGGAATCCAGAAGTCCCTTACAATTATTTATAATATTTACCCAATCAAATGAATAGGTGACAGTGGGTTTAAAAAAAAAAAAAAAAAAAAAGTATTTCAAAAAGATTAGCAGCTAATTTTACCTAAAACAGCTGGCCACCAAAAGCCACTACTAAATTTAAACAATAACTTTCAAGATTAATGTTTTTAATTTTCAATAATACATAATATACCATTTATTTTCCCTTACTCTGCTCTGCTATTTTGCTGTAATTACAATAATATTTAAGTCTATCAATACGCTGATATGAATTTAGGAAGCCAAATCCTAATACATGACTTTTTTTTACCATTGAAAGAGCATCCTGTTGTTGACGAACCTAATGTGCAATGTAGTTGTGTAGAACACTGAGCCAAAACAAGCCTCAAGAGCCCGTTGTAAAATAGTCTCTGTTTAAGAGATTCAGTTATGAAATAGGTTTAAAGAGAATAATTTAAATGCCAATTTCTGCTAGAAAGAGATCAAAAGTGTAAGTAGCTCATATTTAGAACCTACTTCTAATACATCATTCATATATATTCCTGTTCCTTATAACAAATTCTTCATACCAAGCAAAGTTTTAAACTTGGAAAATAAGGAATTCCTAGAAAAGCCTTAAATTTAAGGATTGAGTATTTCATAACAAAATACACTTTCAAGTCTTGCCCTTTTTGTCCTGCTTTATAAACAGGCTTAAGAATTTCCTGGCTCATTTTCTCAACTTGTGAATCCAAATTCTGTGCTTATAAATAACAACTTAACTGAACGGGGAACTTTGTATTCAACAAATATATTGCTATTGATTCCCATATCACAACTTGATATTGAGTGTAAACATCCCACAATATCTTTTGGTCTTATGATTTTTGTATGTGGTGCACTGCTAGATGCCTAAAAGTAATTTTGACACATGTTAAAATAGCTTTATTTTAAAACACAAGAACTAAAGAAACAAACAGGCTGAACAAAATGCCCAAACAGTTAAACTTCACTTTTTCTGAGGAGGCATTCCATACAATGGAATTTTGCAATTATCTTAGAATTCATTGAATTCAAGTTAGAATTATCTAAAACTAGAACTCTGGTTCCAGTTTTATATTGCATTTTCGTAGATTCCCTATCTTACTGTTAGCTCATGTTCTACTTGGCTAGATTGAAAGACCTTCCTAAATAGGGATTTACAGAAGAGGTGTCCTTTTAACTTGAGGACAAACATGATTTTCAGAGTTCAGCTCATTGTTGAAGCATGCTTCTGAAAGCTCTTCAGTTTTCTTTTGCTCTTTCTGAAGTGCAGGCAGAGGAAATGGATGCAGCAGTTTTCTCATCAGTGCTGCACAGAGATGTCTGCTCACAGCACAGTGTTTTTCTTGTATATCTGGAAAATATTTGGGTCACAAGGTCACATCCAAAATTGATAGCCATTCTTTACAAGGGTATTCTTTTCTAAAATACCCTTTCTTAACATGACAAGACTTAGATGAATTTTCTGTCTTGCTTAAAATTAACTGTGCACTCACACATTTCCCTATGGCATGGAATAGATTTAGCAGCACAATAAAAGCCCCTCTGTTATCCCACCTCAGCCTCTTAGGCAGGTGTTATGCAATAAGCGAGAGACCTGTCCCTTCAGAGCCATCAGAGAGAAATAGACTAGTAAAAGTTTGGGGAAGGAATACCTCAAAGATGTGTTTTATTGTTTTCTTCTTCTACATCATTGCTGGTTTTTTTGTTTGTTTGTTAGTTTTGCTAGATTCAACTAGATCCAATAGCTGATAATGGATAGAATGGCATTGTGTTCTTAATATCACTATGGAAATAATGTGAATCTAGAATATATTTTCTTCTAAAACAAAGCTAGGTGTATGAATTTTCCACTTCAACCACAAGCCAGATTTTGTTTTGTAGCTTCAACTGATTGTTTCAAGAGTGAAATAGTCTTTCAGGCACAATATACTTAAGGTTATAGTAGAAGATGTTGCAATCTATACCAAGAACTTAAAAAGTTTTTAGTATAGAAATCATACATAGTTTAATGTTGGAAAAGAATCCGTGTTCCTCATTTAACTATCAGGTAGAACCAGAAGTAGTTGCAGGAAGGACAAGCTTCATGGAATGAAATGTACATACGACAGCACAGGCTTTGGGTGTTCTAGGAAGACCACTGATAAGGTGTCCCTGCTAAAATCAACCCTTGCAGGAGCAGAAAACCTAAAATTCCTCATGCAAGGTTAAGCCACATAAAATTCACAAATAGTTCAAATGCAGTTACTAAGTAAGGATTTTTTATCACAAGACCAGGTCTGAGGATGTGCTTTGAACCACAGTTCACGATGTTGAAAGTTTCCTATATTGTCAAACAGCATGGACAGACTAGCTGGATGTTACACTATCCCTATAATTTTAACGTTTTCCAACCAATTTAGAATCTGAAAAAATTCACAGAGTAATTGACTCTGCTGTTATTTCACTTATATATACATAATGCTAGAGAGATTTTCTGGCAAAGGTTTCTAGAAAGGTTTTCTGGCAAAAATTTGCTCATGGTCCTCCTTGTTTTCCTTAGTACTGCTCCTTCCTTGAAATCTCAAATACTGCAACCAAAATTACATTTATTTCAAGATTGCATAAACTGCAGCAAAGTGGTCAGATTTTGCTGTTTCTCATTTAAAGAATTATGTATCTGTTCTGTCTGGTTATAGTCTTCTAGTTTATCCACTTTGTGTATAAAGTTGCAAGGTCACAGAATCCCCATAACAAAGAATACCAAATTAAAATAGCAAATCTGTTATAAGATTTAGAAAGCTTTATTTACTTGGAGAAAAACTGCCTAACATTTTCCACTTAGGTATGCAATACTCCCTATGGCTGGTATTTGATTTTGTTAATTCGTTTACAGGTTATGTTCTATTCTCATGGAATTCAAAAGAAAGTCGACGCAGAATTCTCTGGGCACCAGTCTCCAAATGATCTTTCATCTTAGCTGTAGGGTAGCTGGAAGAGGATTATCTTTAGTAACATTTTCTCACACTCAGGAATTAATTCAAGTTGAAAAACTCTCTTTATTTCCAGTTATGAAAATACCGTTCTGATAATCTAATGTGGCTCCTTAGCCGAGCCCAACACTTTCCTCATCTCACCACTAGCAGGTGCCAGAGCTATGACATTATTCAAGTACTTATCTAATGTATGGCATAAGAGAGAGAGAAACTATTGAAATCTTCTGAATAAACCAAAATATACAGTCGTAAATCCGGTCTTTTCCATGAAAACTTAGTCCCATGTCCAAAGAGTCTGGAGCATCCCACAAGCATAAGTTCTGTAGCATCAAGCTAGCGTAACATTGCAGGACTTGGCCCTGAAAGATTTGTTGATGTGAATAATTTCCTGTTCCACTCGTTTGTATCCTGGAAATAAAAGTGTTCAAAAGAAACTGCTTGGGCTTTTGTTAGGGTGTTTTGTCAGTTTGGTGAGAAATGGCTACTTTTTGATGGCCTGCCAGGAGATCATCCAAAATTGCACAATGTGACTGTAAGGTCAAACGTGGAGGTAGAGTAAAAGAAGAAGAAAAAGGGGGGAAAAAAAATCCCTCAGCAATGAGAATTGTCCAAATAAAACAAGATGATAGACATTGTAAATCAGACATCCCCATTTCCCTGAAGTCAGCAACTGTCAAAAAAGTTTTCCTTAACCAGAAAAATGCTCTGCATTTATCAGTGCCATCCATGTGTGGACTGAATGCATCTCAGGGACAGGAACAACCAGAAGCCTAAGAGACTCCAAGCAGAACCTGTGAGAAACATGGCACAATTTTGCTTGTGGATTTTACCAAGAATAGTATTTTCATAGGCTCATAAAATGTCTTGGACTGGAAGAAACCTTAAAGAAAATCTATTTTAAAGTTCTCCACTTAGAACTGGCTGCAATTTTCCTAATAAGAAAGGTTTTCTTTTTTAAAGACTAATTTGATATGTTAATTTGTTACAAGTGTTCTGAGTCATGCTATTAAATGGAATTTTTTGTGAATTTAGGAGCAGCAGAACTTTGTCAATATTTCAATAGCTATCTTAATTTGCACTTTTCTCACTGCTTGGAGCTAAGAATTAGCTGAACAAAATGACATTGAGAAGAACGGAACATTTGATCTGAAATATAATGAAAGTGATTTAGCAAAATCATGTTGATGTTTTTTGGCCAGCTGGGAATTATAAAGTGGTGCATAGGAACAGGAACTTTCTGATGAAAAATTTGGAGACATTATGTTAACTCTGGAAATCTCACGTTCTTTCTCTTGCAACTGCTCTCCTGCAATATACTGCCCATTTCTGCTCCTGCAAAGTGCTGCTTCCAGTCTCATGCTTCTTTTAATCTTTTCCTTCAGAGGTTTTAGTGCATATAAGAGGGTGTCAAATTTAGAGTCTACTGCTTGCTGGCTGTCATCTGAATGAGCTTCACAGATCATTCCTTTTTTTTTTTTTTT